>CM037997.1:14909165-15249687 GCA_021234005.1 Nephelium lappaceum | reverse complement strand
GTAATACTACCATTACCGTTTAATGAAATAAGATTGAATGAGATTAAATAGATAGGATTAGATAGAATTAGATGAAATTTAATAAATACTTAAATATGTTCAATATAGTTAGGATTGAATTAATTTAATATTAAATTAAATTAATTTTTAAATATATTTAATGTAAATAATAAATAATAAAAACAGAAATTGATTAAATATAATATATTTTCTACATTAATATTAAAAGATTCTATTTTATAAAACTATCTTAATAGTAAAATTAATATTGGTGGAATATTGTCGGATTTATGGTGGAACCCGCTTGAACTTGAGAAGGGAAGCTTCCCTTCCCTTTCTAGCTCAAACACTGGCTTTTGTGAGATGGCTCATGACCAGAATGTTGGGGGTAACACGTGATTAAGTTTAATCTTTGGGGACCAGCAACTCGGTACTGGACTCAACAAACTTGTTGACTTGGGTATCCAAGTGGGCAGGTAAGTGGCATTCGATTTCTTGAGGCCCTCTCCCTCCCACTGTCATTGGCTCGAAAAACTACTTAAAACTATAATTAAATAAGGGGATCCGAGACATGTTTATTAATTAGAAATCAAGATTATAAGGAATTTAATTCTACTGGAAAGGAAATTAGGAAAAGTTGATTACTTGGGTGAGATTAGGGGTTCTCTTTTCAAGGAAAATTTAATTCTAGATTTTGTGTGTAATCTATATAATTTAATTTTCAATAATTTTAAGTTAAACACTGGAATTTTTAAATGAGAATTAAGGTTTTTTTTCCTTTAAAATAATTTTTAATTAGTACTCATCCATTTCAAAAAAAATAAATAAAAAATCAACACCCACCAATCCAACACCGGAACAGACCACAGATGCTACTCCATCAAGTGCACCCAACAAGTCAAACACAACAACAAATAACTTGAAAGAGACACAAAGTTTGTCTACAATCAAAACTAATACAATTAGAGTTTTTTTTTTTTTTAAAAAAAAAAAAAAACTAAATTTGCAAAAAAAAAAGAAAAAAGAACTATTTTTTTTTAAAAAAAGAAAAAGAAAAATTAGGTACTTGAAAAAGATGGAAAATTTGAAGAGAAAGATTGATTTTGCAATCAAATGAAATTACCAATATGCCCTTGGCATGAAACCTCCACTAGAAATCATATTCAATCTCTCATCTCTCCCATTTTCAACCAAAATCATCAACATCAATCACCAACTCAAAATTATTATCATCAATCAATCAACAAAAACTAGTGTTCAATCATAAAAAATACACTAAAACAACCCACAATCAACCTTAAAACAATCCAAAACAACCGTTCGAACCCAGATTTTGGTTTCAAATTACCGATTCTAGGTTCAAACCCAGTTGTAGGTTCAAATCATTCAAACCCAGATCTGGGTTCAATTAAAACTCAATAGTTTGATTGGGTTCAAGGAGAAGAAAAATAAGAAGAAGAAAAGAAGAAGAAGAAGAGGAGAGAATAGAAAGACAATGACCGATTGGAAGAAGAAGAAGAACAGAAGAGAAGAGAAAGATAGTAACCAGTTGAAAGAAGAAGAAGAAGAAAAGAGAAAAGAGAGAGAGCGATTAGGCTTTTTATGTTTTTTTATTATTATTATTTTTTAAATTTATTTTTTTCTCAAATTGATTTTCACCGTCCATCTTTCCGATACACGAGGAAAATTTTAATTAAAAAATGTTTTAATTAAATTTTTAATTTTTATTTAATTTTTAAATTTTTTTCTTAAATTAATCTCCATCGTTCATTTTCAGATGGACATTGAAGATTGGATTAAATTTATTTAAAGTTTTTAAAATTTATTTTAAAAGAAGATTATAAAGTAAAATTATTGAGGGGCAATTACATCTTTTAATATTTTTTACACAATCAACCAAACTCAATGGCGGTCAATCCAGTCAACCCATTAGTCAGATGAGGATGTTGCAAAAAAATAAAAAAGTTGTACGCGCCTATGAATATCAAATTTGTAGACACGTTGTGGGTAATTTTTTTATTATTTTATAATTTGATGATGATGAACTAGATCCAAGATCTAGAGTTATGATGTAGCTTTAAACCATCAAACTCACATTTATAATATCGTTTTAATTTAAGTCTCATTATTGTGTTCTATTTTATTTTGTTCTTAATGCTTTGAATTAATTGGTCACTAGTTCAATTAATCTGATAACGGTGATGAACTCATAAGATGTAGTCACGTGTTTAGATCTAAAATGAGACAACATGAATTGCATAGGATAGAGGTATACCCGTGTGGTTTGTGTACTCAATATTGAATGACTGATGCTTAATGTACCTATGTTGGTTAATTGTCATAAAGATATAGTCAGTTAATTAATTTAGGTAAGTTCACTTGATCATCGAGAGAGGCTTGTGGATATATTAGAATTATTAGACCAAATATATGATGAGAATAAATTATTATCAATAGAAATCTAGGTTGAGTAGATTGGTAGGGTGATATTGTAGCTCTAGAATCTCATTCTCCTTAGTTGTGAGTTATTTTATTTTGTTCTTTTCTTTGTTTAAAAATTAAATTTAATCCATTGTTTTAATAGTTTGGATAGGGTGTCGTTTTAACTGGGTTAGTAGTTAACTAGATTTGGATAATCCTCATAGAAACGATATTTTACTCATTACTATATTACTTGTAAACTATGTATACTTGCACAGGTTTCTAGTGTAAATATTTGATATTGTGTTTTAATTAGAAAAATCTCATCATTGAAATTAATTTATAAAACACACTAAAAATTAAGCTATCAGAAAGCATCAGAAGAAAAGCAAATAGTAAACGTAGTTGGTCTCAAAGACAAGAAAAACAAATAAAAAAAGAAAATATAAAATTAAAAAAAAAAAAAAAAAACCATAGAGGCAACGATGTAGGTACGAATGATGAAGAAGCATGTGAGGTAGGGTAGTGGTAGAATGAGCGGTGAGGAGAGAGAGAGAGAGGCATGGTGTTGGGTGGACAAAGAAACTGCTAGCCTTTGAAAGAGAGATGAAGAAATTGATTGAGAGGGGTGGCAGCTAAGGTAACGAGTGAGAGAGTTTCTGAGTGTTAGGTTTTCATATATATTTATATATATTAATTTTTTTAAGTCGGTTTTTAGTTTTTCAACCAATTAGAAGTAGGTTTTTGTCAATGAAAATCGACACGACCCGAGCACTAATTGAAAACCGACTTTTTCGGGTCGGGTTGGTTCCCTTTTTTTGCCCACACCTAGATAAAACGCAACAAATAAATCTTCTCTCTTTGTGTGTCTAAAATAAGATTCTCATCAAGTATCTAACATAGCAATAAATCAACCAAAGGACCAAAGTACTAAAATAGTAAATCAATCACAAAGTGAGACACCGAATTTTTACGTGGAAAACCCAATGTGGGAAAAACCATGGCAACTATAGTCGACTTAAAAATCTTCCACTATTTCCAATAAATAACAATAGGTTCTCTCTAGAATAACTAAAGGCTTACAATAGCATCAAAAATAAATATTCTTGGCTCAACAACACCTTATTCTTCATCTAAACAGATGGATTCTAACAAGACAAATGTTAGGTCTCACCAAGTGGGCATGTCAAGATAACACCATAAGAGGATAAATGGAAAATCTAACCAATAGATTTGTAGAGCTTCTTGCAAGGATTCTCCAACTGAAATTTGGGCTAAATTTGACAAAGTTTAGCCATTTGATCTTCAAACAAAAACCTTAAAACCACTTTCCCTTTTTTTTTTTTTCTTTCTTTTTCCCCCTCACTCAAAAGCTGCAGCTTTGAGTTCAAAAGCCCTTATTTGGTCTAAGCCCATTACATGAGCAGACCAAACAGACTACACTGTTTGGTCTATGTTCTATGCTACTAGTGGTCCTTTACTTGGTTACTATATCCTGTGCTCATGTCTCCCTATTTGACAATGCTATTTGAAGTTCTTTCATTTTAGATGACAGAAAAGGTTGAAAATATACAATCAAGCTTGAACAAGAAATTTAGAATCAATTTAAGCATTTCACTAGTAAAATAGAAAGGAAGTGTAATTGTTTAATCTGTTAACTCAAAAAAAAAAAAAAAAAAAAAAAAAGAGAAGAAGAAAACAATAAATAAATAAATAAATATATATATATATAATATTTGTGGTTTTAAATTAGGGAGTAACTTATATGGAATGGTAATGATGATGTCTTAAATCAATAGGCCAATTGCAAAACATTTGTACATTGGTATAGTGGCATAGTGAGCAAGAGTGTGTTATAGAATATCAGATATTGTGATTGAATATTAAAGATCATGTGTGGATCTGCCAGGAGAGCAAAACTTCGGTTGGTTGCAATATTTAATACAAATGGCAGCAAAATAATTCATATAGCATGGATTATGATGCCACTAGATTGACTTTATTTATTATCTTCAAAAATAGACAATCATATGCATAAGCTGAAAATGAATTTGTCAATTTGATAATCGCAAAAGCTTAAGATAAAATTGGCATGAACTCAACCAGAATTTTCCAAGACATGTATAACAACACATCCAACTCAAGGAAACAAAATCATGTACAAGACCTGCATTTGAATTAGCTTGTTTCCTATAGCATCTTGGCAGTTTGAAGCGTAGATATCTTGAGAATGAAGAACCTGTCCATTACACAGACCTTCAGGATGAAAAATATGTCCATGCCTTCAACAATTAAGCTGTCTAGTATAACATTTGATGACATCTAAAAGAATTAATATAAATTTAACCATCCTTGTCAACAAATGAAAATACATTCCACTAATAATACAAGTTGTAGCTAGTCATCAACAACCCATTGACCCACATATGATTGAGGTATTGTTCATTGTTCATCAGCCACACTACTACAATCCAATCTCATTTTTTGGCCTCTTCTCAAGCAGCAAAACCTATGTCAGATAGACAAGAAAATTTACATGTTTTAACTCTCTTTGAAATGGTTAAACCCAACAATTACCAATGTAATTTTAAACATTAAGAAGCATGTGCACAACATTACAACTATGTTATGGTCAAAGTTACCTAAATTGTGCTTTTTGTTGTCAATCAAAAGTTGCCAAGTCTACAAAATTTCACTCAATAGAATGTTGCCCTTAACCTTTCTTGACAAGGCATATATCTTGGAACAAAACTTGTTTCCCTTTTAAATATTCATTTGCATTTAAATTTGATCCTTGATTTTTTACATTTGACAAAAGGAAGTTTTGTAAGGAGATGATTTTAACATTCAGAATACAACATTAGCATTGTTTCTAGTCAGAAAGGAACTCACATGGAATGGTATTTAATCATGTCTACAATCAACAGGGTAGATTGTGAAGGTTATGTATAACTTGTCATAGGTACATCAGTGGCGCTCAAAGTTCGTAGTGTGTAATACAGATAATTAGATATGTTATTTGAAATAACACAAATCAAGCATATGGTACAAAATCACTTGACAAAAAATAACGTAGTATTTTTCGAATATAAAGAATAAAAAACAACTTGTCAAAAAACTTATGACAAAAAATAAAATAACATATTCACGACCACTTGTATAGTTTGATGTCACATACCGTCATTTGACATTGATTCTTCAAGTCATACAAAGATAGTAGTATCCAATATTCTGATGAGCACTGATCACTTGGCAGCTCATTCTTCAATGACAAAATCAACTAGCTGGAAGTGGAAGAAGGATGCTACTCAACTATCACATATTCTTAGGAAAAGTTCTTAAAAGAAAGAAAGTAATAAGATCACCACAAACCATATTTGAAAAAACTTACTTGAGAGACAAGAAGTTTGATGTGCCTTTAGGACTCATTACCTCTCCTTGTGATAGATAAATCTGACAATTATTGAATACCATTTCAAAAATTCAGAACAAAATTACGATCATGACAAGAAAAAGAAGTAGATATATCTTTTGTTGTGATAGATAAATTCAAGTCCACTTGCCTAGTTTAACGTCATACAAAATGATTTGAAATTGATTTTTTTGAGCCATACAAGATAACAGTATTGAAGTTATTGATAATCATCCATTATTCAATGAAAAAATAAGTTACGGATACTGAAATACTAAAGAAGAGAAATAGATTCAATAGCTTTACATATTCATATATGAAAATTTAAATGGAAACAAACTAATAAGATTATCACGCACCATATTTAACAGGATTAACTTGATCTAATTTTATTCTTTTCAACAAATGTACTAATTTACTTTCTAATGATCCTAATCTAGTTGTTGTAGAATAGCATTCCAACTAAATAATTTTGTCCACTTACCCAGCACTGAAAATACAATACCCAATCAAAGATAAAGTAATAAAATATATATTCTTTTTTTTTGTGAAAAATAATAAAATATATATTCTAAAATTAGGAGATAAATTAAATAATCACAAAATTTAGTGATGTCAAACATTTAAATCAAGCCTAGCAACTGCAGAAAGAGCAAAGCTATGTAAAAGGGTGTATGCCTGCAAAACTTTTTACTTGTATCCTTAAAGGACAATTTTAGATGGCCTGAGCTGCCATGAACCACAAAACCAATGTGACAACTTAATTTGAAATAACATAGAACATGGATAGAAGATCAGATAAGATGGAAATATGCCAATTACCTAGTTCTTATTGACGGAAAAATCCCTTGCACTATATATTTTATCGTAAACTCTTCGCCATCTATAATACTTGTCCTACTCTTCACTCTCTTGCTGTAATGGAAATTTTTTTTTGAAAATTTCCATCAATGAATAGGCTGCAACTGTAATGGAAATGTTTTTTGAAAATTTTCCATAATCTAGTAGACAACAATTAAAGGGGAGTATTGGTGGAAATAGATTTAAATTAATAATAATTATTATTAATTATATATATATGTATCCTCTAGTCAATGTTAGGGTTTGAAGCAATACATTGAAAAAAATTGTTTTCACAGCATCCAACTCCCATATTGTGCGAAACACTCATCTCCATTAACAAGATTAAGCCCTTTAACCACCAAAACATTGGAGATCAAGGATTAAGTGAAGATTGATTGTGAATCAAGTAGGTTTTTTATTTTTCTTCTTTTCTTTTTATTATTAATATTAGAAACCTTTTGGTGTATTGGACTTAGGGTGTCACATTGTTATGTTTGGAGTTCTTTCAAAATATGATTACAATTTTATAGAATTTTTAGAAGAAATAGAGACTACTGGATCATTTTGTTTGCTAGCAGACCTGTCACCTTCGTGTAATTGTTTGAATAGGCAAATGAGGGAATATAGTTATGAACTTTGGTATGAATATTTTTTAGGATGTTAGGTTATAGTGTGGAAAATTTCGTGGTCATACGATAAGAATACAATTAAATATGAATTTTTGATTGCCTCTGACTCAGTGAAATAAAAATCTGGACAGCACTGAATTGGGTTGAACTTTGAAATTTTTGAAGATGCGATTGATGTTATTTTGGCTCCATTAAATTTCTGTATAACCAATATGAGTCCTCTGTAAGCCATTAAAATTTGAAGGATTTTTATGGAGTGATTTATTTTTAAAAATTCGGAGATCAAGGACTGTCCAGTTTCAAAACTGATGTCAGTATAGCCTTGGTTTGGATTCAGAGGTTTAGTTAATAGGTTAACAGGGGTATTTAAGACTGGAAATTTTTATGGTATTTGTTCTGAGTCTTTAGAACATATATATACATTTTTAGGATCATTGGTTTTATATGCAATTTATTAAAAATAGAGAAAGTGGACTGCACTAGTGAGACAGTGTTGACAGCAGTGGATTTCAATTGTATTTGGATTTAAATTAATCTAGTAAGTTATGATTTCCCGTAAATTTATGAGTTGCATGATGTGATCTAGGTTGATAAGTTGGATTAAATTCCTAAAGTTATTTGTCTCTATTGGGATAAACGGAGGAGGTAAGTAAACCTTATACATTGCTTTAATATATTATATGTTTAATTTCCAAAAACACTTTAATTAGTTCTTTTAAATAATCGAAAGAAATCTTGGATTTCCGATGTTATTTTATTATATTTAATTTAAATGATTTTGCATCTTCAAGGATAGTTTTATGTATATTGTTCAATTATATTAAAAGTATTGCCTTCCTGTTATAAAAATGTGATATGCTTTATAAAAAATATTCCTTTGTATTGAAAAGAATGACACGTATTGTAATTGTGAGTGTAATGAAACGTTTTGGCTCATCTATCCGTAGTTCATTTAATTGTAATGGTCTAGGCACCGGGATTACAGGTGTCATAATTGTATCGTAATGGTCCAGCTAGAATATTTATTGTTGCGCAACATTAATTGAATTGGCCCCGCACCGGGATTATAGGTGCTAATCGTATTGGCCCCGCATCGGGATTATAGGTGTAAATTGTATTGACCCCACACCGAGATTATAGGTGTGAATGATATTATTGGACAGGAGCCACTTCCATTTTATTTAAATTCGTTTATGAAATGTTTTCCATTATTGTGATTTCGATTTAAATATTGAATGTTTTATGTATCGTATTGTTAAATGTTTTATTGTTTTATTGACATCGATTTTGAAGAATTAAATGTTTTCTATGTCATATTGTTAATGTTTCATTGGTTTTAATTTCAATATCTCTTTCTGATTATATATTATATTATAATGTATAATATTTACCTATTGAGTTGACGGCTCACCCGTCGTTTATATTATTTTTACAGATTAGTAGGCTTTATCTCTCTTAAGGGGCAACTTCGAGTTATTGATGTCACTTGGAGAAGAATTTCTATTCTATCATTGTGGTTATTTCTCTTCAGATTCTTAAAGAAACAATTAAGTTTGTGTAAATGGTTAGGTTTTAAATGTAAGGATTGAGTTGAATAATCGTGAATTTGGTTGTTTAAGACTTTTATTGAGGTGTTGAGACCAATTTATGTTATGGAGATTAATATTTATGGAATGTTTCATTTATTGAGTTTCAGTTTTTGGAGATTTAAGCATTGATTAAATATTGTGTTATATTGATTTTTATGGCAATTTAGGGTGTTACAATTTGGTATCAGAGCGCGGTCGATTCTGTAGACTAAGTATGATTACGTATGATCTTAGTTGACTTTGTAGACTAAGAATTGACAATGTGTGAACTTTGGTGAATTCTCCGCAAAGACAATTAGGATATTGAACTACTTATAGTGAGAGGAATGTGATGATTTTCTTTTTTGGTTCATTGTGGTTTTATACTTGAGATTAGGTTATGATTTTGTAAATTTTACAATTTGAACTTAGATTACCATTGGTTAATTTTATAGAATTAGGAAATTTAAGTCTTTCTCGTGTTTCCTTTTTGGAAAGATAGTTGATCGTAAAGTAGATGGTTTACCAATTCATTATATTATTTTATATTTGTTATTGTTATTTATACGTTTTACGTACATAATAGGAGTATGGCACGTTGAAATCAAGGAAATACTAGTGGTGAGAATTCAAGGGGCACTTAAGGTGCAAGTGAGGGAGCTAAACCTACCATTCGCCAAATTGCTCAAGAAGCGATTAATGAGGAGAACTTGGTAGTAAGACTGTTGGAACAACAAAATAGGTTACTTGCAGAGATGAATCGTGGTGGTAATGCTCCTCGATGTGGAAGAAATGCAGGAGGTCAGGACAATGTTGCAAATGGGGGGACTATAGGAACCTTGGAGCATTTTAAGAAATTAGGGCCACCAGCTTTCAAAGGAACCACAGACCCTATTGCTGCTGAAGCTTGGTTGAAACAAATTGAAAAGATTTTCACTGCCATGGGTTGCCCAGTTGAGCAAAAAGTTGCGCTTGCTTCCTTTATGCTTGAAGATGAGGTGGATCATTGGTGGGATGCTACCTCTCGAATTTTGAGGACTACTTTCGAAGAAAATACTCCTATCACTTGGGAAATGTTCATAAGTGCTTTCAATGAGAAATACTTTCCAGATCGAGTTCGCTTCAAGATGGAGAGAGACTTTCTCAACCTGAGGCAAGGCAATAAGTCTGTGGCGGAGTACGAAGAACAATTTACCTCTTTATCTAGGTTTGCAGCCAAACTTATTCCAGATGATGAAGCTAAGGGTAGGCGTTTCCTTGATGGGTTGCATCCAGACATTCTAAGTAAGGTAGAGGTCCTTAAATTGAATAGATATGCAGATATTGTGGATCGAGCTATGATTGCAGAGAGGTCTTTAGAGTAGTAGAAGAAAGCTTATGAAGGCTATAGGAAACACAATCATCAAGGAGGGTCACGAAATGGAAGTTTGAGTAAGCAAAGTTTTCAGTCCAAGAAACATAACAATAATGACAACAAGAATGGGCATAAGGGTTCTGGTGACACTACCTCTCAGAATAAGTTCGAACCTTGTAAGCATTGTGGCAAGAAACACCCTGGAGAATGTTATTTGATTACTGGAGCTTGCTTTGGATGCAGACAAATTGGGCATATGCTTAGGGACTATCCAAAGAAGAGTGCAAACACTACTAACACTTCAACAAATGAACATCAGAGGAAGAAATTAAAGACTCAAGGGTGGGTGTATGTGATTACTGAGCAGGATGCATTGGCATCTAATGATGTAGTGTCAGGTAAATTGATCTTATTCTCTAGAGAAGCTAAAGTGTTATTTGATTCTGGTGCTACACATTCTTTTATCTCTCATGCTTTTACTACTTATGCAGATAGATTAGTGGAACCATTAGATACATCTTTATCTATAGCTACCCCTATGGGTGATAGTATGGTGATAAGTTGTGTCTATAGATCTTGTTTGATCGCGTTTGGCAAGACAGAATTCTGGGTGGATCTTTTGCCTTTGCAAATGTATGACTTCGATGTTATCTTAGGGATGGACTGGTTGGCAACATACCATGCTAATATTGATTGTTTCTCTAAAGAAATTGTATTCCATATTCTTGGGGAAAAGGAATTTCGAATTCAAGGAAAACCAAACTCTTGTAATGGTTTGATTTTTGCTTTAAGGGCTACAAAATTGTTGGTGAAAGGATGTGAGGGGTATTTGGCTTGGGTAGTGGCAAATGACGAAAATTCCATGTGTATGGAAAACATTCCAATAGTTAATGAATTTCTTGATGTTTTCCCTGAAGATTTGAGTGGACTACCACCCGATCGTGAGATCGAATTTGCAATTGATTTATTGCCTAGCACTACCCCTATTTCTAAGGCACCTTATCGTATGGCACCAATTGAGTTGAAAGAGCTAAAAATTCAATTACAGGAGCTGCTTGACAAGGGTTTTATTCGCCTAAGTGTGTCACCATGGGGTGCTCCAGTGTTGTTTGTAAAGAAGAAAGATGGCTCTATGCGGTTATGTATTAACTACCGACAATTGAACTAGGTTACTATTAAAAACAGGTAACCTCTCCCTCGAATAGATGACCTATTTGATCGATTGTAGGGTGTCACAGTGTTTTCTAAGGTTGACTTGCGGTCAGGATACCATCGGTTCAAGATCAAGGAAGATGATGTGTCTAAGACAGCTTTCCGAACTCAATATGGTCACTATGAATTTCTAGTGATGCCATTCGGATTGACAAATGCATCTGCAACATTTATGGATCTAATGAATAGGATTTTTCGACCTTACCTTGACCAGTTTGTTATTGTTTTCATTAATGATAGTTTGATATACTCAAAGAATAATGAAGAGCATGAGAAACACTTGAGGATTGTACTCCAAACATTGCGGGAAGAAAAGTTGTATGCCAAATTCAAGAAGTGTGAGTTATGGCTTACACAGGTGGCATTTCTCGGTCACATTGTGACTAAGGATGGGATACAAGTGGACCTATCCAAGATCGAGGCGATAGTAAATTGGAGTAGGCCTACCAATGTCACTGAAGTAAGAAGCTTTCTGGGGTTGGTTGGTTACTATCGACGTTTTGTAAAGGGTTTTTCAAATCTGGCAATTCCTTTAACTCGACTGACTACGAAAGGCGTTAAGTTTGAATGGAATGAGGAATGTCAGAAGAGTTTTCAAGAACTTAAAGAAATGTTAGTCTCTACACCTGTTTTGGCAATCCCTACAAGTGGAGGAGGTTATGTTATATACAGTGATGCATCTAAGAAGGGGTTGGGTTGTGTTCTAATGCAACACGGAAATGTGATAGCATATGCATCAAGACAATTGAAAACTCATAAGCAGAATTACCCAACTCATGACTTAGAGTTAGCAGTAGTAGTTTTTGCCCTTAAACTATGGAGACATTATCTTTATGGTGAGACTTGTGAAATCTTGATGGACCATAAGAGTTTGAAGTACTTGTTTACTCAAAAGGAGTTAAATTTAAGGCAAAGAAGATGGCTAGAGCTGGTGAAGGACTATGATTGCACTATCAATTATCATCCCAGAAAAGCTAATGTGGTGGTAGATGCACTTAGCAGAAAGTTCTTCGGAAGTGTGGCTCATATGATTACTAACCATACCCACATTTTGAAGGATCTTGAGAAATGTGGTATTGCAATTGTAGGTCACGGGCAGATTGATGTCATTGCTAATTTGAGACTTCAGCCTACTCTTATAGATAAAATCAAGGCTACTCAGAAAAAGGACCACCATATAGCTCGTTTAGTTGAAGAAGTTAAAAAGGGTAATAAATCTGAGTTTAGATATGATGGTGAGGTCTTGTGGCATGGAAAGAGACTTTGTGTACCTGATGACTATAATTTGAAGAGAGAAATTCTTAGTGAAGCCCATATGATTATATATAATGCTCACCCTGGTAGCACTAAAATGTATCAAGATTTGAAACAAAACTTTTGGTGGCGAAATATGAAGAAAGAAGTAGCAGAGTTTGTGTCAAAATGTCTTGTTTGCCAACAAGTGAAGATCGAGCATCAAAGACCTACAGGAACTTTACAACCATTCTCTATCCCGAAATGGAAGTGGGAGAAAATCACCATGGATTTTATTAGTGGACTACCTCGGTCTAGAAGAGGATGTGATTCTATATGGGTGATTGTAGACCGACTGACTAAATCGGCTCACTTCTTAGCAATAAAGAGTACTGACAAATCATGGCAATTAGCAGAGCTCTTTATTCGAGAGATAGTCAGGCTTCATGGTCTGCCAGAAATGATCTTATCTGATAGAGATCCCCATTTCACTTCTACATTTTGGGCTAGTGTGCATGAAGGATTGGGTACATTGAAAAACATGTTGCGTGCATGTGTCTTGGACTGGGGTGGAAGTTGGGAGAAACACCCGACTTTAATTGAATTTGCTTACAATAACAGTTTTCACTCGAGCATTAGTATGCCACCCTATGAGGCATTGTATGGCAAGAAGTGTAGGTCGCCTATTTGTTGGGATGAAGTAGGTGAGAGAAGAGTATTGGGGTCAGAACTTGTTCAAGTTACCGTGAATAAAATCAAGCTTATTAAAGAATGTCTACTTGCTGCTCAAAGTAGACAAAAGAGTTATGCAGATAATCGAAGAAGAGATTTGGAATTTGAGGTTGGGGACTTTGTTTTCTTAAAGATTTCACCTTGGAAGGGAGTCTTTCGCTTCGGTAAAAAGGGCAAGCTCAATCCCAGATTTATTGGCCCTTTTGAAATTTTAGAGAGAGTTGGTGCAGTTGCATATCGTGTGGCTTTACCACCTAGTCTATCTAGACTCTATAATGTATTTCATGTATCGGTGTTAAGAAAGTACGTGGCAGATCCTTCACATGTATTGGACTATCGACCATTGCAAGTTTCAGAAGACATGACATATGAGGAGCAATCGGTGGAGATTTTAGATAGCAAACAACAAGTATTAAGAACCAGAGTTATTTCATTTGTGAAGGTACGTTGGTTGAATCATCCAGTAGAAGAAGCCACATGGGAGCGGGAGGAGGAAATGAAGGAGAAATACCCCCAACTATTTATAGATAAAGGTACGCTGTTAAAATTTCGAGAACGAAATTTATTAAAGGGGGGTAGATTGTAATGGGAAATTTTTTTTGACAATTTCCATCAATGAATAGGCTGCAATTGTAATGGAAATTTTTTTTGAAAAATTTCCATAATCTAGTAGACAACAATTAAAGGGGAGTACTGGTGGAAATAGATTTAAATTAATAATAATAATTATTAATTATATATATATATATGTATCCTCTAGTCAATGTTAGGGTTTGAAGCAATACATTGAAAAACATTGTTTTCACAGCAGCCAACTCCCATATTGTGCAAAACACTCATCTCCATTAACAAGATTAAGCCATTCAACCACCAAAGCATTGGAGATCAAGGATTAAGTAAAGACTGATTGTGAATCAAGTAGGTTTTTTATTTTTCTTCTTTTCTTTTTATTATTAATATTAGAAACCTTTTGGTGCATTGGACTTAGGGTGTCACATTGTTATGTTTGGAGTTCTTTCAAAATATGATTACAATTTTATAGAATTTTTAGAAGAAATAGAGACTGCTGGATCATTTTGTTTCCTAGCAGACCTGTCACCTTCGTGTAATTGTTTGAATAGGCAAATGAAGAAATATAGTTATGAAATTTGGTATGAATACTTTTTAGGATGTTAGGTTATAGTGGGGAAAATTTTGTGGTCATACGATAAGAATACAATTAAATATGAATTTTGAATTACCTCTGACTCAGTGAAAAAAAAATCTGGACAGCACTGAACTGGGTTGAACTTTGAAATTTTTGAAGATGCGATTGATGTTATTTTGGCTCCATTAAATTTCTGTATGAACCAATATGAGTCCTCTGTTAGCCATTAAAATTTGAAGGATTTTTATGAAGTGATTTAGTTTTAAAAATTCGGAGATCAAGGACTGTCCAGTTTCAAAACTGATGTCAGTATAGCCTTGGTTTGGATTCAGAGGTTTAGGTTAGTAGGTTAACAGGGGTATTTAAGACTGGAAATTTTTATGGTATTTGTTCTGAGTCTTTAGAACATATATATACATTTTTAGGATCATTGGTTTTATATGCAATTTATTAAAAATAGAGAAAGTGGACTGCACTAGTGAGACAGTGTTGACAGTAGTGGATTTCAATTGTATTTGGATTTAGATTAATCTAGTAAGTTATGATTTCCTATAAATATATGAGTTGCATGATGTGATCTAGGTTGATAAGAGGGATTAAATTCGTAAAGTTATTTGTCTCTATTGGGATAAATGGAGGAGGTAAGTAAACCTTATACATTGCTTTAATATATTATATGTTTAATTTCCAAAAACACTTTAATTAGTTCTTTTAAATAATCGAAAGAAATCTTGGATTTCCGATGTTATTTTATTATATTTAATTTAAATGATTTTGCATCCTCAATGATAGTTTTATGTATATTGTTTGATTATATTACAAGTATTGCCTTCCTGTTATAAAAATGTGATATGCTTTATAAAAAATATTCCTTTGTATTGAAAAGAATGACACGTATTGTGAAACGCTCCAATCTGGACCGCCACTACGCTCCTATCCGAATGGTATGCCCGGGCACCCCAACGAATCCCTCTAAGCCCATCTTGATGGGAAAAAGACATTCGAGGAGCGAACTCTCTTAACTTGAAACTTAACTTTAGCGGAAGCTTAATCTTTTAAACCTTAAAGTTGAAATGGTTTCGGTTGGGTTGACACTATTCATTTGGTCATTTTTAAAACTCAAAACCGGTAGCATAACGGCTGCAATTTGGATAAACCAAAAACCTGAAAAGCAATTTGGACACTTCAAACTATAATCACAATCCGACCCAACTTCTTGCAATCCAATTTATCAACATAAACACAAAAATTTGAAACCTTCAAAGACAAGATATAAACATGTACTTTTAAATCTAGCACGCTTGATTTTACAAGCACAAAATGATGCATTTTTACACAACTCTAAAGGTATAACTCTTTTTATACAAAATGTACAAACATATGCAAAATACAAAAGACACAAAATATGCATTTTACATTCTTCAAGAAGCAATTGCCAATACTTGCGCCCACTTGAATACGGAGGAGGGAGACTTCACTAGTTTTCACTCACACGAGTACCTGAGGGGTTTTAAAACAATTTGAAGAATGAGCTATAAAGCTCAGTGAGTGCAATAGTTTATAAACTTAACTTTACTTTCTGAAAATTTCCTCCTTAGAAAACTTTAATAAAAGTTTCTAATTCTTAAAAACATTTAAAGCATAAATCTCATTCAATTGCATAGCATTAATATAAACAACTTATAATAAACTTGTAAAGCATAAATCTGAACATACTTAAAATAACTGAACTTTATAAAAGCATCATTCGTAACCCTAATCTCTTGACCACACGGTGACTTAGCTAAGGCCGCAGGTGTCGTAGGTCACAAGGCGATGTATCTGACATCCACCGCAACCAACTCTCTGAGATCTCTCAGCAACTACGTGCGGAATTCTGCATCGCTAACCGTAGTGCGAGACCATATCCCACAAAGTAGGGGTGACACACTCACTCATAACTCTAACCACACAGTTAGTGATCCGTTTCCCCCAATCCTTGCCTTACTAAGTGGAATATACTGTACGGGTCTGAACTCGATAAACTGGTGGACACTTATGGCCTTTGAAAACTTTATTTTTCTCTAATATCATGCCTTACAAATCTTTATACTTGGTATACAAGCACAAAAGCTGTAACTTGAAAGCATTAAACTTAAGTCCTTGGACTCGTTTCGTTCACTTACAAATACAATATATGCATTTAAATACAAGAACTTATACATGTAAAAGCATAAAATCTAGCTTATCAATGTAAAAGCATAAAATCACTTTAGAAAACTCTTTGAAAGTGCACTCACCTTAAGCTTGGGCTTAACTCGGATGAGCTTCAAAAGCCCTCTTGTGATCCGGTCGGATGCTCTTCACCTACACAACACATATATACATAAATCTACGTTTGCGTCAACTTCTGGAAACTCGAAATAATAAAAATTACATAATCGCCCCTAAGTGACCTTTTTAGGCGTAACTCTCCATTTTTTTGGTTCCTTAATTTAATCTTCGACTTTTATTAATCTCAATACGCCTAATTAAACTCATTAGGGTTATCCAAACTCTCAACGGACGTCATATGGGCCAATTTACAAAATTGCCCTTCGAACTAGTTTAGAGCACGTTTTGGTTTCTCTCTAAATCTTTGGTATTTTCTTAGTTTTCTAAACTCCCAATATGCTTAAATCCATTTATTTTTCAACTCATATTTAATCAAAACTAACCAACAAACAAATCGGAATAAATCCATTTTAAATCAATATAATCACCAACTTAAAACTTTAAACAACTCCCTTACTTTCTCTTCGAGTTAACTTCGCTTTGGGGCGGTTTTGAACTAATTTTGTTGGTAGATCTAGGTTGGGTTTGGATTGATTTTCTTCCTTTTTCTTCTCCTCTGCATGGCTTCTCTCTTCCGGTCGAACTTCCCTTCTTATTCTCTGGTCGGTCACTTCCTTTTCTAGTTCGGTTTCAACTGCACTCGGGTCGGGTTTGAGTGGCGGTTTCGAGCTGAAAACAAGCTCGGTTGCAACTGAAAAGGGAGTGAATCAGCTAGGTTTCACGTGCGGGTCTGCAGGTGACTGGACAGCAGCTCGTCGTAATCTTCTTCCATGCCGATCGGGTCTGATCTGCTCGGCGATTCAGCTCGGTTCCAATTCTGGTTTGCGGCGAGTTCTACTTTGCTTCAGTTCGAACTTGGTGGTTGGATGGCATGGCAGCAAGTCTGGTCGGCGTCGGCGAGCTTGGTCGGCAGCGACTTCTTCTTCTTCTCTTCTTCTTCTTTCTTTCTTCTTCTTCTTCGCGATTTCGCGACTGACTTCAATCTGATTTCTGTTTTAACTTTGAAAGTCAACAACCATATTTTTGGCTTCTAATTTCCTCCTCAACAAATTTCAATAATTCCAGTTCCGCCCTAAGAAAATTTCATTCTCCTCCCTTAGCTTTTAGCTTAATATTACTATGATCACAATTTTAAATTTTATCTTCAATTTAGTCCCTTTTTACCTTAAAAATTTTTCGATTTCATTTACCATTTTAACTTTCCGTTTAATCTCCAATTGTGTTTAAATGAATCCCTATGGGTTCTCTATGAACTTAAGTCTTTCCATAAACCATTTAGGGTCTCTAATTAGGGACTATTCCTGAGAAACCCGTACAATATAAAAATAGAAGGTTTACATATTGTAATCGTGAGTGTAATGAAAACGTTTTGACTCATCTGTTTGTAGTTCATTTAATTGTAATGGCCTAGGCACCGGGATTACAGGTGTTATAATTGTATCGTAATGGTCCAGCTGGAATATTTATCGTTACGCAACATTAATTGAATTGGCCCCGCACCGGGATTATAGGTGTGAATGATATTACGGAATAGGAGCCGCTTCCATTTATTTAAATTCGTATATGAAATTGTTTTCCGTTATTGTGATTTTGGTTTAAATATTGAATGTTTTATGTATCGTATTGTTAAATGTTTTATTGTTTTATTGACATCGATTTTGAAGAATTAAATGTTTTCTATGTCATATTGTTAATGTTTCATTGGTTTTAATTTCAATATCTCTTTCTGATTATATATTATATTGTAATGTATAATATTTACCTATTGAGTTAACGGCTCACCCCTTGTCTCTATTATTTTTACAGATTAGTAGGTTTTATCTCTCTTAAGGGGCAACTTCGAGTTATTGATGTCACTTGGAGAAGAATTTCTATTCTATCATTGTGGTTATTTTTCTTCAGATTCTTAAAGAAACAATTAAGTTTGTGTTAATGGTTTGGTTTTAAATGTAAGGATTGAGTTGAATAATCATGAATTTGGTTGTTTAAGACTTTTACTGAGGTGTTGAGACCAATTTATATTATGGAGATTAATATTTTGTGGAATGTTTCATTTATTGAGTTTCAGTTTTTGGAGATTTAAGCATTGATTAAATATTGTGTTATATTGATTTTTATGGCAATTTAGGGTGTTACACTTGTATTCAACAAACCACCAAAGTCAATTTGATGAGAAATTTATGCGCCTTTTTTAGTAAAACATAATTCTAGCAACATTAAATAAAAAACCCAACGAGCACACTTGAAATGATAGACAATTGGATAAGATCTCTACAAATAGTTACCTATTTGATTTCCAACACACACAAATCTGGAAAAAAAAAATAAAGTCAAAATTCCATAAGTTTTTGACATTAGGCTTTTGCTGAAGCGTACAGAAGGTGATCAATTTGACATGGTTCTTATTCTATACATATTATGCACTATAGGGAAGAAAACAACGACACATTGTGATTATAAATGAAAAGTTATCAGAATCAAGAAGGTATGTACAGAAAAATTATGAAAAACAAAAAAGAAAAATAACAGAAAACAACATGATAAGACTGAAAAAGAAAAGAAGGCAACTAGAAGATTATCAAAGATTTGAATAATCAAGGCATGCCTTATAACATCATATTTAATAAGATACCTCATGTCATTTGCCTAGCTAGTGTCATTGTCTTTGATTCTTTAAAGAATAAAGTGCATTAAGCTTCACTGAAAGGATCCATAAGCTATCACATATTCTTAGGAAGAAATCTGAAAGTAAAGAAGGTGATAAGGAATATGGTCCACAGTCTTTACACTGTATTTAAATTAAAGATAGTTACCACTCTAAAATCCACTTTATAATACCTTCAAGGGGAGCACACTATGATGCCACTCAGAACGACCTATGCTGAGCCAACATCTACCGAGGGAGGACTAGCATCAATAACACTAGAACAAGTAAAACCTCTTCTAGTCCATTTCATAGGATGGGATGCCATCGCTCTCACCTCAATTCCACATGCATTAATCTCATTTTCATCTCTCATGCATCCATTCACAATGCTAGCAGCCCACCCATTGATATGAGCCAACTGTGCCAAACTCCCTCCAACTAAAGCACATGTCTTACCTACCTGCAACATCAACTAGCTTCTTTTTTCCATCCTTCCTATGAGCACTTCCTGTGATCTTCAGTTGACAAACATGCTGCAAAACACCAAGCGCAATGGTTTTTTACACGCATCTGAAGTCCAAATATGCTAGATATTGAACATTAATAAGGCATCAATTTTTTTAACCTTTTTTTCACAATGCATCCAGGTAAGGCCATTGATTCATCTTGAAAGGTGTTTCTCCAATGCAAATAATGTCCAAAGACAAGAACATGAAAGCTTTGCATAGAAGAGTTTGAAAAACAAAAAGAATTATGAAGAGCTGTCAAAAATTACCATCTAAATATATTTTGAGGTAGAAAAATCATATAACTAGGATACCAAAGGCCATTTACCCAATTTAATATGACATGTCATTACTAGATATTGATTCTTCAAGACATTACTAAATAGGCCACTAAAATATTGTTGTTGGAGTCTTTTGATTGGCACTAATATGAAAATATAATACCTAATGCCTTCTAAATCTTAAGAGACAATAAAATCAATATATATCATATCTTATGGAATTACCTGATCTTTTGTTTTTTTGTTTTTTCTACTACAATGGTCATAATCAATGCATAATTCATTCCTTGCCTCTTAAAGATCCATAATTGATTCTAACAAAAGAACTTTCACATTTTCCATCCACAAAGAATTTCTTCTTCTGAAGCATAACTCACTCTTCTATTTCGTATGTCCCACAGACCAACACTAACCAAAGACAATTTGACAAGAAATTTACATGTTAGCTTCTCAAATCAAACATCGACATGTACAACATTTAATAATCAGCAAAAATGTTTGAATTAATGCAATGTACAAAGGAAACTTTGGTCATTATGTCTAGGGCCAAGTACTTGGTTCAAAATTCATGTACCAACGTCAAAAAAGAATTGAAGATAACCATGGTTGCTGAGGATTGGATACAATGAACCATGTTCCTGCTTCAACCAATGGTTATTAATTTGATCTGGCTTCATCCTTATAGATATTGATAGATTTAAATATAATAATAATGTACTTAAAAATGTAGCAAATGCTTGTAGATAGATGTTTGCTGCAACCAATGGGAAGTTCAATGACAATCTCTTTGTTCATATACAAACAATAACATTGGCATGCTATGCTTATGCCTGAAAATTATCATAATCAAGTCAAGAAGCTTTAAACATAAAAATTATGAAAAAACACAAAAGATGAAAAAAAGAAATAGAATGGAATTGTCAAAGATTGAATAATCAAGCCATACCTTATGTAATAAGATAGCCAAAGTCTCTTCCTTAACTAGTGTTACCTGACTTTGAATCATTGAACTTTTGAATCTTTGAAGTGCATTAATCTTCAATGATAATGTCCACAACCTACTACATCATCCAAGGAAAATATCTATCTATAAGCAAATAAAGTAATAGGATGGCAGCCTGCAACATTTAACCAACATTAAAAAGATCAAAGTTAATTTCTACTCTACCTTTGATTCTGTTATACCATACCGATGAAAGTTCACATCAATGCCATTGAAGTGAAGAGACTTAGAGTGCAACAAGTGAGCATGAACAACCTTGGAACAGGAAAAGCCACTTTTGGCCTCTCATGCTAGAATGCATGGAAGCATACCAATCGGAACTCTGTCTCTTCTAGTAACATAACAATGAAATTATTGATTGTGCAATCTTCTTGTTTCATTCTTCCTCTGGACAATTCTGGTAGGTTCACCTATCAAGCTATGACATTAGAGTCCTTTAAGAAAGGACACTAACTTTTGTTGTATTTCTTGAACCTAAAAGTTTAAGACAAATAGTCTAAACAATGAAAAACAACATCTTGACTCTTCAAATTTGCATGCCTCCCAAATCCAAAACACATTCTTTTGAGATATATAAACTTGACATTTTACAAACATAGTATAACTTCAAACAACGAAAGTAAAAGCATATGAAATTAAAGTCAATGGCTACTCTATTTCGAATTTGTTATACCATAACTTGAGGAGAGTCCATATTGATGCCACTCAAAATCGATCTGAGCCCAACCAGCATCTCATTTTGAGGGAGGAGACGTGGGATGTTACAATTGAGTGTGAACAACCTTTAAACGAGGGAATCCTCTTCAGTGCTATCACATTTGAATTCATGGAAGCATGCTTATTGAAACTCTACCTCAAAATACCCAAATTAATTAATAGAGCATTCTTCCTTACCTTTCTTCTCAATTATCTTGGCAATTTGATTTCCCTTAAAAATGTAAGGCCTTTAAAGACTCAACTTGAAACTTACTCAAATATCTATGACCTATTAATTAATTTAAAATTAACTTATAGTTTCCAGTAAATGGAAAATATATAAATATAATAAAAATAGTGAAGTGAAAAGGGGAGAAGAAAAAAGTACCTAGGGTTGGATGTGTGCTTGTCTCAACCCTTATAGACTTTAATGCCCATCTATTTGCATGTCCTTATAATCAATTCGGATATTGGGGATGTGAGAGATGTCAGACCAGTTCTCTCCTATTCCCTTTCTATACCGGTTTAATAAAATTGAACACCTATCTATCTCCAATACTTGCAGCGATTCCATCTGAAGAATATGCTTCGACAATACCTTTAATTTGGGGCATTTATATATTTCCAAGACACGAAGAGATGGCATGACTTTTATGTTATGATGTTCAATCCTAATATTCCACTCTTCCCATTCTTCCATCTCCCAAAAGGAGAGAGATTTCAAGTTGGGAAAAGCAATAACTGATGAAGCAGTAATGTCATCACTTTCTAATCCTAATACTTCATCACATCAGAATGGAAATATTGATTGGATTGTACTTCTGTTATTCTTCTTGCCTATTCTTATGCAGTAAAACCCCAAACATAAAGATAAGAAATTTACATGTCTCCTAAATCCAATATATCTCTCCTTCTAATGCACAAAACTGGCAGTTTAAAAACATTAACAAGTAAATATCACCGACTCAAAATATCCAATTAATTAATAGAGCATTCTTCCTTACCTTTCTTCTCAATGATCTTGGCAATTTGATTTCCCTTAAAAATGTAAGGCCTTTGAAGACCTATCTTGAAACTTACTCAAATACCTATAACCTATTAATTAATTTGAAATTAACTCACAATTTCCAGTAAATGGAAAATATATAAATATAATAAAGACGGTGAAGCTAAAAGAGGAGAAGAATAAAGTACCTAGAGTTGGATGTGTACCTATCTCAACCCTTGTAGACTTCAATGCCCATCTATTTGCATGTACTCATAATCAATTAGGATATTAGGGATGTGAGAGATGTCAGACCAGTTCTCTCCTATTCCCTTTCTATAATGTTTTGATAAAATAGAACACATCAATCTCCAATACTTGTAGCGATTCTGTCTGAAGAATATGCTTTGACAATACCTTTAATTTAGGGCATTTATATATTTCCAAGACGCGAAGGGATGGCATGACTTTTATATTATGATGTTCAATCCTAATATCCCACTCTTCCCATTCCTCCATCTCCCAAAAGAAGAGTGATTCCAAGTTGGGAAAAGCAGTAACTGATGAAGATGAAGTAATGTCATCACTTTCTAATCCCAATACTTCATTACCCACTCTTTTCACTCTCTTCATCCCTCCTCTATGAAGTGATTCAAGGGATGGCAATTGTCCCAATGAAGGCAGTTCATCACACTTGATCCATTCCATCAGACTTAATCTTCTTAAATTGGTTAATAACATCATCCAATTAGGTAACACTGTGTTGCCTGTATAGGTTGATATTTTTAACCCTTGTAAGTTTGGAGGAGGTTGTAATACTTCAAGAATTGCTTCGTTATTTATCGAATTGGACCCACTGAAGTCAAATTCCAAGAAACTAATGTTTATCTTTTTTTCAAGTTCTATTTTAAGAGCCTCACTCTCATTCGTCATATTTCCCAAACCTTTTATTCCAAAACTTCCTTCGAGGTGGTGAAATTCATTCAAACATTCAAGTGAAGATGCTTTGTTACCATAATTGCCCTCACTCACATGGAATTCATTTAATGTACGAAGACATCTTAAGTTCTCAAGTCCTTTTGGCATGTATCTTAGAGAGCTAGTGAAGTCGTTTACTAAATGTCTTAGGTTAATTAACTTGTCTATCCCTTGAGGTAGTTCTTTAAGATTTTGACAGTAAGAAATAATTAAGGTTTGTAAATTATATAATTCACATAGTGTTTCTGGTAACATTTCTAACCCCAAATTATTACTTAAGTCAAGATACCTCAAATGTATTAGCTTTCCTATCTCTCTTGGAAGTTTTCCTAACCTTGTCAAATATACATGTTTTTGGCCCGTCATCGTAATAACTTGGTAATACCACTCAATGCTAATGCCTTTAAGCATGTATTTTGACACAATAAATCAAGCAAGACTCCATCAATTGAATGCATGCCAAGCTCAGATTTAAACAAGAGGCTCCGCAATTTTTTAATATTGCGAATGTAGATAGGAAATGAACTATTTTCTTCAACCATTAACATGAAATGATGAACTTTCTCAAATGAAATATTAGTGCTTGATTCTCCAAAATCTTTGTCAATCGATGCCAAACATTCATTCTTTGTGAGAAATTAAGCAAAGTCATGTACTATATCATGCATCTTACATCCTATGATATCACCAATATCATCTTTTATGAACTCCTGGAAGAAGGAATGTGTCGCTAAAATGTTAAAATATTTTTCACCCATCATCTCCATATCTTTATTTCCTTCTAATTCTAAATAAACTTGAGCCATCCACAACTTAATTAACTCCTCCTTAAGAAAATGGTAATCCTTTGGGAAAACGGCACAACATGAGAAACATCTTTTAACTATAAGAGGCAAATTATGATAACTAAGCATCAAAGGATGAAAAATGTCTTTCTCAAACTCTTCAAGTTTCCACACCTCACTATCTAAGATAGTTTTCCATTCATTACTAGTTTTCTTATACCGCAGGAGACTCCCCATAGTCTTTGCTGCAAGAGGTAAACCCTTGCACTTACTCACAATTTCCTTGCCAACATTTTCTAGTTCTCTACACTCCAATTCAGATCTACCAGAACATGCTAATGACTTGAACATCAACCAACAATGCACTTCAGATAACTCCTTAATTGGGATAACATCAATTGATTCCATCCTACGAGCAATTGCTCGCTTACGTGTGGTAACCAAAATTCTACTACCATGAAGACCATTTCTTAAACAATGGTGCAACGGTTTCCATTCATCGTAGTCTTCTGTCCACACATCATCCAATATAAGAAGAAATTTTTTTCCTCTAATGGATTGATAAGTCTTTTGTACACAAGATTCCAAATTAACTAAATCAGAGGCTGGCCATTCTAGAGCTGCAACAACTGCTTTAGCAACCCTTAACACATCAAAAGGATCTGATACACATACCCACATTCTTTTCTCAAATTCTTTTTTATCTTGTCATTGTTATAAACAAGTTGTTCCCAATTCCTCCCATCCCTACAAGTGAGATGATATGGAGGCCCCTTATTTCATCACTACTCTCACACAACTTGTTTACCAAAATATCATTTTCTTTATCTCGATCATATATCTTAGACTCGTCAATGAACGAGACACTTTCTACTTGTTGAGGTTGTTCAACACTTCTATTTGTAAAATGATACATATCTTTTTCTCTAGCAACACCATCTAGACTCTCATTGACTTCTTTATTTTAAGAGCTATGTCACGGTGCAAAACAACTTGCTTAAAACAGAAGCAAGAAGAGAGAAAGAAGGAACATACCTTCTTCTTAAGAGTAAGTGCATTTTCAGCTCCCTCAATTTGCTGTTTCAGCTTTGAAGTGTTCCACTCATCCAATACGTTTTCTGCATCGAAGGATACATCCTTGAGCTTATCTAACCAGAGTGTGAAACTTGCCTCCTTCACTTGCCTTAGCTCTGCATCAACGAGCACAGCTTGAATGGCTTGGAAATTGCTAGTCAGCCTTTCAATGTCTTTGCTGACACCACGTACGAGTGTAACTTCTTGTTGAATTTGTTGACGAGCGATTGAAGCCAGTTGCTCCAAGACTATGGAAACAATTGCATCAGCCATAATTTTAAGAGATGATAATTTGAATGGTAACGGCAACTGGAGAAATTAGTTTTTGGAAGTGAAAACTTTGCCGTATGCTTCAGATTTATATACTGGGGTAAAGTGGAACTTGCCCTTGAAGATGGTCTAGGTATAATGGTCTGTCAAAGTTATTTCCCAAAAAAAGAAATCTGATGCAACTGTAATGGATAAAATTAAGAAACGGAGATGATTCTAAAAGCAAAATTTAAGACAAGAAGTCACTCGGATGCCATTAATTGATGAACCTTTCTTTCATCTAAAGTATATGACTTAGAAAAATATTCTATAAATCCTACAATCTTATATTCCAGACCTCATTAAAACAGCACTTTTCTTATTATGATTAGTACGTAATGTTACAATTGTAATTCTAAGTGCAACACAAAAATTTGCAAATTTTTGATGATGATTTAATAATACCTAAACCAACATTTAGATGCCATGAGAAAATTAAAAAATAGAAACAAAAAAATAGTAATTTAAAATTGTTAATAAAGTATTTTATTGGTAATAGTTGTCTTTGTTGTTTTCCTTTTATGGTGGAATAATAGCTGCGACTCTTGTCTTCCTACGTTGGGTTAACTCAGTGATTTTTTAAGGGTACCTAGAATTTGCAAGAAACATTCCTCTGAATAAACGGGAAAAAAAGAACGAATCTTGACCATGTTATGTTTTTATGTTTACGTTTTGCTTAACTAGTTAGGAAAAGTTTGGTACAAAGTTATAAAATGAGAGAATAAAAACTTATGAGAATAGACGACTCATACATTACAAACTCATACGAATTGGCAATTGATAAAAGTTCTTTATACAAATAATTTTGACCAAGATTCAAACTGCCTCAACAAGGGGAAATGTGAACATGAAAAACCACAGGAGAAGTTTCAACTTTATGTTGAAGGAAAACAGAGGCTGCTCTGTTTCAACTTTTCACAAATAAACAACAAAAAATATACCTGGACCTTGATTAAATCAACTAGCAGAATATTAGTCAAGAAAGATGTTGAAACAATAAAGTGAAGACATAAACTCAATTAGCTATAAAATTTTTGTCGGTGAAATTCTTGAAAAAATAAAAGTAACAACATTGTCACCATCTCTGAAATACTTATGTTATGATTTCTTTTTTCTTTTTTAATAGTAACATATATTAACTACTATAGTAAGGATTAAACTAGTCAAATTCTTGCCTATCTTTCCAAATTAAAGATCCAAAATCGTATTCAACCAAAGAATTTTACTCAGAAAGATATTTGATGAAGTATACGTCAACTAAAACTTGTACGATAAGTATATGGCCCACTGCTTACTTCTTATATTGTATATATCAACAAGAGACAAGAATAGAAATATATGTTGCAAAATCATCTAGCATCAAGCTTGTACAAATCAGACTTATAAAATTATAACTTAATTGATTTTGAGTAATTTTTGTATTCAAACTTGAGATATAATTTTATGCATAGCACATACCATCTGAACATACTTTGTGCCTTGCTTTCTTTAAACCACTGCATCTCCAATATACTCTTCAAATGTCCAAGTTCACAATGAACTTTGAAATCCAACCAACCTTGTGTTAAATGATTGCTTCAATTTAAAATTAAATTTGACACAAATTTGATTTAAATTGCAAATCAAATTTGTACGGATTAAAATATCCAAATTTGAAAATCTCATATTTGGATACTTTAAATTCAACCTAATTATTATTTTTGATTCAAATTAAAAAGCTACATATACAATATTGCATTGAATTGGATTTAATTTCATTGAATATAAATATTTTTAGTTAAAATATTATTTAAAGATGATAATTTTTAATAAAATAAAATATTATTTTATTTTATCCTGATAATCATAACTTGAATGGCAGTGTGAAATGCGAATTAGGATTTAATTTCTGTGATATGGTGTTTATATTAATAATGGAGATATAAATTATATCATCAATGGTCTTCCCTTATAATTTGATGGTCTTAGTCCACCTACATGGATCTCGACATAAAATGCAGTGACTTGTCATTTTGGGCTTAAATGGGCCTAATTTGAAGTCTTGATACCTGTCAAGAGTGGCAATATTGGCACCCCTAAAATATATAATGTACACTCCTTTTTGTATGTTCACCCCATTAACATTTTTTTTTTTTAAATATTAAAAATTTGTGATCACATCTCCCAAATTACTTATATATTTTTTTCTTCTCAATCTCCACTACAATCATTATCATGCTCTTCATCAAATTCCCATTTGATAAAAAAAAAAAATTTCTTTATCAACAACATAAATCGCTTCTTGTTATTCATCACAAACTGTACAATTGCTTTATCTTCTTCATTAAGTTTCCTCTATCACCCATAATAAACCTCATCTATTAAGATTATAGAATAACTTTCTCCGTCAAAATAATAATCTGGAAATTTATAATTAAAATAATAGTATCTAATTCATAATATCTGTAAATACCACATTTTATATATATACATTTCAACAGTCAATATATATATTTATATAAATTTTTTGACTAGAATCTGGTAAGTTATTTTGTGATGATGTGATTAGTAAAATATTAAAGTTGAAATGACTTTCTATAGTAACAGCTATTGCACACGCTAGAAGACAAGAAAGGTGTTGAAACAATCTTGTCAAGGATAATATTGGGATTTTAAAAATAATTATGTTTTGGAGTGTATATACAATTTTAGAGGGGTGGAAATATCACCACTCACCTGTTAATTGTCATAATCTCTATTAGTAAACCTTAAAGTCATTTGGATTGTGGGTTTTCAGTCAACATATGGGCCCGTATATTATATTTAGGTAGCTTATAGCATTTTTGGTAAATGTTTTAGGGAAATAATGATCTTTATATATATATATATATATACACACTATAGGAAAATAATGATCTTGTTGATATTAATTTATTATAAATCTTAACAAAATAAAATTGCAACAATTTGGATTAGGTGCTGGTTGAGGATAAAGCATTGTCCAAGAATTCCCATAATAAGAATTTTATTTGATTGAAGAGGAGGAAAGCAAGTAAAGAAGGAAAAAAGATCCCCATATGTGAAATTTAAGGCAAGAATTTAATTTGGTATTATTAGGATACAAACATTATTACTCAGAATTAGCTTAATGTGCTGGTGACACTTGCTTCAAAAGGAATATGGCTTTGAAAATAACTTTCCAAAAAATCATGCAATTTACAGCTCCTGTACAATCATTAGCATATTGATAAGATTGATCAAGTCACAAGTATGAAAAAACAAATGTATTAATATTGAAAACTTATATATAGATTAAATATAGTATCATTTAAATCTTACACAAAAATATATTAAAACTCAAGTTTTATGAATTCAAATGTAACTTCTTGATCTCTTAAATCTCAAAAATCTTCAATAAGGGAATAGATATATGTATATATATATACCTATTTTACGATTTTGATATACGTAATCATAGAGTTTGTACAAAAAGTCATATTTCATCTTGTTATGAAACCTAGTTTTAATAATTTGACAAAAGAACAAATATTAATAACATAAATTTTAGGAAAAATATTTGTTAATTTAATTGCTTAAACCTAATAGGTCAAAAAATCTTGACTCATAAATTAAGCTTAATATTAATAATGCAAAGTATAGGAGTTAAAAATGCAATCTGAGAAATCTAAATTTACTTGACATTATTTAGTGAAAAAAAAGAAGTTTAAATATAAAGACTAAACTTAGGAATAATATATAATTTAATAGGAAACTAACGTACTAAAAACAGAAATGTTTAAATCATGTTAAAAAAAAAAAAAAAAAGAAATTGTTAAATTATTTGAATAGATTATAATATTAAAAATTTAAAAAAATGCTTAAAGCAAATATATAAGAAATGTGGAAAAAGATATCTATCAAGAATTTCCAACTTTTATAACTTGTATGTATTTGATGTTATTTAAATAATAATAATAATAATAAATAATCAACGGGGTTCATTGACAATTTGCTTTTTGAGTGACGTTGTTTCCATCCCTTTTATATATATTTTAAAATTTCAATTTTATCCTTAAAGCAAGTTATTGATATTATAATAAAAGCAATATAATTTTTTTTAAAAGCAAATTACACAAGGCCTACCTCAGGTTTGCTCTTTAACACAAAAATAACATTTCAAAAACTTGACAAAGACCTCCCCCATGATTAGTCAATTACATTAGATTTAACTGTTGATCGATTCTTTTTTTTTGTTTTTTTTAATAATAGCTCTTTCACAATAACTTCAAAATTGAATATTTTTTGCAAATATAACATCAGTAACAATCCTCAACAATACAGTGAATTACTTCAAAAACTGAAATGAACCCACTAAAATTTCATTGAGTCACCACAATACTAAAAGTAAATAGCCATTAAAAAAACAAAGACTAGATCATTCTCAAAAGACTAAAAGCAAAAACTAGATCATAAATAAACTAAAGATTAACATATCATCACAACGCCTCTTCTTTTCTATTCAAAGTCTCTACTCTTCCTCGGTAGCTGACTCAGTTGCTTTGTTGTTAATGCTTCCTTGCATACCTCTGGTTCCTCAGGAACTTGGTGTTCATCCCTTTGGTGGAGATGTGGCGGTGCCTTCTGGGTTTCTTGATTCCATTCTTGTGAGCCTTGTAGGACTGGTTGTGTGCTGTGTGATTCTTCGACTTGGCCATCTATGATGCTGTGTTGAGAGAAGAGACTGCGCTCTGATGGCATAATACCAGGCCAGAAAACCAAATTGGCTAAGTTAAATCCAATTAAGCGAGGGGTGTAACTGTTTTTTAAGCTTAAAAACAATTATTTATAACATATATATTTTTTAAATTAGTAGAAAGGGTATATTTGGTATAAAGTGGGGTGTGTTTACAAATACATATTTTTTTCAAAAAATTAGTGGGGTGTACATACAACTTTTGAGAGGTGGTAATATCGCCACTCAATTTGATAATTCGAAAATAGTGATGATCATTTCATTATCTGAATCAATATTCTTATAATTTAGAGTTCAATATTTTTACTGAACTCAATTATTAATTTTTTGCATGTAATGTCAACTGGAATTTTACTATGGAATCCACGGTTTTTGTAGATTCAAACCCAATCCAATATTACACAAATGGAAATCCATATCAGCCCAAAACTGAAATTGAAATGGCCCTCCACAACCAGAAGGATGAAATTGCCCAATAGGCCCATAACTAATGTTTAATTTTTTTTTTCTTTTTTTAGTCAACTTTTATATTTAGAACTTTTTTCCGATTATATAGTAAATATGTGATTGTGCATATATGGATTGGTGTGATCATTTTATAACATATAAATAGAGTCTTCTCATGGTTTTGGATTATCATGTGTGTATATTATGTAATAATGGTACTTTCATGTTGATTTTGTATGTGTCGTGAAAGAATAAACCTTTAGATTGTTTTTGAAATTTTGAGAGTAAAATTAAAAATAAAAACCGTTAGTTTCTATTTTGGATCGGTTATTGTAACCCGTAAGTGTGGCTTGAGTTTATAAATTGTAATCTATGAATTTAGTTGTGTAAATTAATATCAAAAGTATTTTTTATTACCAAATTTGTTTTTGAAATATTTATTACCAAAAATTTTAATTACATATTTTGTGATTAGACTAAAGTAGAGACTTGTGCAGGATGGGTAAGCATGGGTGATCATGCAGATTGTAGGCAACTGACATATTGTTCCAAATGATTTCTGCGAGGAAAACATGACAATTGAAAGAAGAAAACTAATACAAATATATATAATTTGGACCAATACATTGAACCTAATGAAAATCCACTAGAAACTGAAACGCATTGTGCGGACAAGATACCAACAAGAAATAATTCAATTTTATGTTAAAGGAACAAAGGTGGCTCTCCACAAAATGCTCTGGTCCCTAATCCAACCGTTCAGATTGAAGTGACACGTCTGACGAACCTTCTTTCAAAATTGAGCTTAATCTAACGGTGCACGAAGGAGTTACAACCTTTCGAGTAAGACCGTGCAGTTCAAATCCTATTTTTCAACCAACTCTATTTTGAATGCAGAAACTCACTACCGAACCTCCGATCAATGATCCGACTGTTCAAATTCAAGAACTGCAAGTTCATAACCTGCTGACTAAATTTCAGTCTGATCCAATGGTGGATGAAGGAGATACGATCATTTTGAAAAAACTGTTATGGTTGTTCTCTATGCAGTTTTTTCATTTTCTTTTTTCAATCTTTGTCTCTTTCTTTTCCTCTCTCTCTTTATCAACCAACCACACTTGATTTCCAGCAGCAAACCCACTCTTCAACCATTGCACACTCTCACTTTTCCATTGTCCAAACCCTAATAAGAAAAAAGGATTTTTAAACCACATGCAAAAGGACCAAAAGAGCCTCTCTTCCATTTCATACCAAAATGTGCCAACTTTAATGGGTTGTTTCCATATGAGAGGGAAACCCAACCCAACAAGCGGCACTGTGAGCAAGGGTCATGCATTAGAGATTATCAGTTTCAGTGGTTAAACTAGCATGGATAATAGTTGATATAGTCTGCAGAGATGAGAAAACTGCTAGAGACTTCAAATATACACAACAGATAAAATACAGAGTTGCATTCTCTTGTTAAACATGATGAGTTGGTAATGCTTTCAATTGGGTTTGCTGAAATCTTGATACATCTCCCAATATAGTGCTGCACGAAAATCATCTTGTGATCACATTCCTTCTCTTCTTTTCTTCTAAAGACTTCTTAAACAACAAATCTTGGAATCTAAAACTTTCCCGGCGATATTTTAATATGAAAATGATCAGACATGATTAACACAAAGAGGCATATGTAATTAACATCTTCCATCGAGCATAGAGAATTACCTGAATCTTAGTTCAATTGTCAACCAGATGCTTTAATTGCTCAAATATATTAATTATGGTTCAATGGAGTCATGTCCTCAACTTTTCTTGGCTAAGTGTGAAATTTGATTCCCCCTTAGTTGCAATTTGATGTCTACTCTACAACTGCTGTGAGCAAGCCTTGTACTCTGTGCAAGAAAATCAATAAGGAAGAAAAAGCGAAAAAAAAAAATGTATCTTGTCAAAAATTAAATATATTAAAATTATAACTAATGATAGATAATTAAATAAGACATTCAGACCTACCTGCCTAGATCAACCATGGCACCAATATTTGACATTGATTCTTCGAAGTGTATGCAATTTTGATAGGCATCAATCGGTTGAACATGCATCTTCAATGACAAAATCCATCAAGAATAATAAGAAAGGAGGATATAAATGTATTAAGGTCAAAACATTGACTCAATTAGCTATCATATTAAAGTAATAAAAATGATTACGTTATGCATATATGAAAGACTTTACTAGCTAAATATATTAAGATCAACACATACCCTTCTTATTTAAAGTAGTTCAAATATGGTAACTTCGATTACAAGGACTAACCTAAAAAAATGTTGTCTTGCTTTTGAAAAGATGCAGAATTGCATATCAACCAAAAATTTGCAGACCCTGCATTTAAAAAAAAAAAAAAAAACATAAATTGAGAACAAACAAATTAACTATAAAATATATTGCAAATTGTTCTGTATTGTATACAAATTATCAAGCAACTTGCTTATGATGAACGAGACTTCAGAAAAAAGGGCATATTAAACTTATATATGAAGTCTCTGTTGACATTATATGTTTATGACCAGGAAGAATCATTGATTGATTTCCTAGCTTTGGTATTGTTCAAACAAACAACAACTGATAAAACAATACAATATTTGCTCTGCTTCTTATAAGAGAAAAACTTACATAAAATAGTGGATAACCATATTCACCATTAACAAGGCCAACTTTGAAGCTTGTGTGTACCTTATCATAAGATCATCAATGCCACAAAGAGCAAGATGTTACATCACAAATGTTAAGATCTGTCGCATGAAAAGCATAGATCAAATATGCGGTGTAGAATCATTTGATAGAAAATCAGTTCAGCTTAAACAAGAATTTCAGAACCAATTTAAGCAATTGACCCAAACCAATAAAGGAGTTTTAATGGCTTATTATGTTTTAACTCCGTACACACACAAGAAAACAATAAAAGAATGTAATATCGGTGATTTTAGGTCAGAGAGGAACTTATATAGAATGGTGTGTGATCATGTTTGCAAGTAACTAAGCCAATTGGAAAACATGTATATGCCACCATTGAACCATCAACGGCACTGTGTGCTAGGAGTGTACTTCAAAGATTATTGGATGTTCAGTTTATAATATAATTGACCATGTGTATGGATCTACTAGGTGCACAAAACTTTAGTCAGTTGCATCAATCTATACAAATGACTGCAAATTAATTTAAATAGCATAGATTAGGATGTTACTACGCTGATCTCATTTTTTATCCTCAAAATATGACAATCATATCGACAAGCTTAAGAAGAATTTGTGAATCTATTAGGTAGAGAAGCTTAAGATTTAAAATTGACATAAACATGACCAAACTTTTCCAAAGCATGATTAACAACACATCCAACAACATTCAAGGAAACATGATAGTGTAACTGACCAGCATTTGAAATAGATTGTTTCCTGAAGCATCTTGGCAGTTCATAGCATAAAAGCATTCAAAATGAAGAATCTGCCCAAAGTTTCAACTATTAAGCATATGTTTGGTATAATCGTTAAATGACATACTAAAAGAATTTATTTAAATTTAAAATTTTCTTATATATGGCTGAAAATGCATACAACAGTTACATCAACTTGCTGCTGGTCATCAGCTTTGTATTGATTCACATATATATGATTTAAAATAATTCTTGAAAATTATCATATAATTTCAAATATTAGGAAGCATGTACACAACGTCCCAACAATATTAAGGTAAAAGTTACCTGCTAGATTGTGTTTTCGTTGTCAATCAGATGTTGTCAAGTAGTCAAAATTTCAAAAATTTGATCAACATAAGTTGTCCTTAACCTTCCTTCACTAGGCATCTAGGAAGAAAATTTGCTTTCTCTTAATATGTTCATCTGCATTGAAATTTAATTAATGCAAGGTGTTAACCTTCAGTAAAAGGGAACTTTTGTACATGCTTGAAATTATCATGTAGCTTGTTAAATATCAATTAATCAAGAAATACCTTATCTCAGAATATCAAATAAGGTATACATTGCCGCTTGCACATTTTAGCTAACGCATTGTCATTTGACAGTGATTCTCCAACAAAACATTTGTGGAATTTCTTGATAGGCATTGATTGCTTGACATTTCCATTTAATGCATACAAAAAATAGAAGCAATTAGCTATCACATATTCCTAAGGAAAATTCTGAAAGGTAAACCAATAATAAGATGATTATACACCATATTTGAAGAGCTTAGTTATCTTGTTGGTACTGTTTGCTCCATTTTAATGAATATATAGATAAGAAAACATAATAACTTCAATGGGATGGACTAACCTAGCCAAATTCTTTCCTTTCATTTTCCAAGATTAAAATGGTATTCCAACCAAAGAATTAGCCCTGCCAAAAAAGATAGATTTTATAACACTATATGGATAAACAAGCATATTTTGATGCCTATGTACAATTTTATCTCGTTTGCATCTCATACATGTCAACAATCAAAAGCAAGTAAAAGAATATCCCATTTTGCTAATATTAGCAAAAATACATAAATAGTACTTGCCCCTAACCTAAATAGTATACATAAATAGTATATTTAGGCGGTTGATAGCAGATTTGTTAAATGTTTTAGGGAAACAATGTTTTTGTTGACATTAATTTATTATAAATCGTAATAAAATAAAATTGCAACAATTTGGAATAGGTGCTTGTTGAGGATAAAGTATTGTTCAAGAAATTCTCATAATAAGAATTTAATTTGATGCAAGAAGAGGAAAGCAAGCAAAGTAAAGAAGATTCCCATAAGAAAAGTTTAAGGCAAGAATTTAATTTTGTACTATTAGATACAAACATTATTGCTCAAAATTAGCTTAATGTGTTGGTGATACTTGCTTTAGAAAGAATATGGCTTTGAAAATAACTTTCCAAAAAAATAAGGTAATTGTAGGATTTATAACTCCTAAATAATCATTAGTATATAGATAAGATTGATCAAGTCACAAGTTGTTGTGCTGAGCTTTTTCATTATTGAGTTCTAACACTTCTTCCTACTAAATGGTATTAGTGTTATGACCACTCACAACTTAATTTACAGTGGCTCAAGATTAAGCTAAAAATCATTTGTACTGTTGGCTGTGTTAGGAAAAGCCAGCAATAATAAAAGGCAACAAATAAATCTTTTCCCTCATTATGTGTCTAAAATAGAGTTCTCATCAAATATCTAACATGACAATAAATCAACCAAAGCACTAAAAGAGTACATCAATCACAAAGTGAGACACCAAAGTTTTACGTGGAAAACCCAATATGACTGTAGTCGACTTCAAAAACTTCCACTATCTCCAATAAAATAATGGCTTTACAACAAGTTCTCTCTAGAATAATTGGAAGCTTACAATAGCATCAAGAATAAATATTCTTGGCTCAACAACATCATAAAGAGGATAACTAAAAAATTCAATTGGCAGATTTATAGAGCTTCTTGGATGGATTCTCCAGTTCAAATTTGGGCTAACTTTTATAAAGTGTAGCCACTTGATCTTCAAAAAAGAAACCCCAAAACCCACTTTCACTTTCTTTCTCTCATTGTTTTTTTCACTCAAATTAGCAGCTACCCTTTCTTTTCTTTTTGATATACATGGTGCTGCACATGAGGCAAAGTCTCCATTCATATATTTTTTCCTTGTTATGAGTGGCTTTGGGCTCAAAAGCACTTATATGATCCAAGCCCATTATATGAGCAAACCTAACCGGCTGCACCATTTGCTTTATGTTGTATGCTACTAGTGCTCATTTTTGCTTGGTTACTATTTCCTATGCTTGGCTGTCCCTATTTAAGCAATTTTAGATGATGGTTGAGAATATATCATCAAGCTTGAACAAGAAATTTAGAACCAATTTAAGCATTTCACCAATAAAAAATAAAGGAAGTACAATTACTTATTCTATTAACTCACATAAACAAGAATAAAAGAATATAATATTTGTGGTTTTAAATTAGGAAATAACTTACATGGAATCGTAATATTGATGTCTTAAATTAACACCACTTGTGAAATGTGTGTACAGTGGTATAGAACCATCAGTGGCATAGTTAGCAAGGGTGTGTGTTATAGAATATCACAGATCGTGCTTGAATGTTAAGAACCATGTGTGCATCTGCTAGAAGAGCAAAACTTTGGTTGGTTCAACATTTAATACAAATGGCAGCAAAATAATTCATATAACATGGATTATAATGCCATTAGACTGACTTTATTTATCATCTTCAAAAAAAATGACAATCATATGCATAAGTTTATAATGAGTTTGTGATTTTGTCAATTTGATAATCACAAAAACGTAAGATAAAATTTGCATGAACTCATTCAGAATTTTTCAATCTATGGATAACAACACATCCAACACTAAAGGAAACAAAATTGTGTATGAGACCTGCATTTGAATTAGCATGTTTCCTGAAGCATCTTGGCTGTCTGTAGCGTGGATATCTTGAGAATGAAGAACCTATCCATCGCATAGACCTTCCGGATGAAAAATGTACCCATACCTTCAACAACGAATCATATGTTTAGCATCACATTTGATGACACACTAAATGAATTAATTTAAATTTAAACCATCCTTTTCAACAAATGAAAATACATACCTTTAATAATTCAACCTGTAGCAAGTCATCAACATCCCATTAATTCACATACAATTGAGGTATTGTTCATTGTTCATCAGCCACACTATTGCAACTTCCCATTGGTCACATCCAATCTCATTTTTTGGCCTCTTCTCAAGTAGCAAAACCTAGGTTAGATGGACAAGAAAATTTACATGTTTTAACTCTCCTTGAGATAGTTAAACACAACAATTACTAGCACAGTTTAAACATTGAGAAGCTTATGTACATGACATTGCAACTATGTTATGGTCAAAGTTACCTAAATTGAGTTTTTTGTTATCAAGCAAAAGTTGCTAAGTCTACAAAATTTCAATCAATTAAATGTTGTCCTTAACCTTCCTTGACAAGACGTCTTGGAACAAAACCCCTTTTTAAATGTTCATCTACATTTAAATTTGATGCCTTGATTTTTAGCATTTGACAAAAGGAATTTTTGTATGAAGATGATTTTAACATTCAAAGGCATGTAATTAATACCTTCAATAACACATAGCTAGTTTCTTGCATTGAATTTCAGTTATCAATCGGACGCCACTAATTACTTAAAAATGTACATTATAGATCAATAGGACAATGTCCTCCACCTTTCTTGGCTACATGTGAAAATTTTGTTCATCCTAAACCGAGATCCCCAATTGGACCTTGATGCCTACTCTAAGACTGTCATGGTAAAGCTTTGCACAGGCAAATCAATAGGGAATTGAAAACAAAACAAAACATAAGTTGTCAGAAATTCTATAATCACCTTATGTAGAAAACCATTTAGATATATTTGAAGCCATTAGCCTAGTTTATTTATATGCACCTACATTTGATATTGATGCTTCAAGTTGCATTGAATGACATCGTGTACAATTTTGATAGGCATTAATCACCTAACCATGCGTCTTCAATGATAAATTCCATGTTGGGGAATAGGGAACCAATGTATTTCGGTCAAGTTCACACGCCAAACATCAAGGGCTTGATCTTATTTGGTTTGTTTATATAATGACATCTATTAAAAAAACCTAACCTTGTCAAATGTTGCAATGCCTCTTAAAGGATGTAAATTGTTTTTCAACTAAAAGATTTTGCTCACTTACCCTGCATTTACATTAGATATTCAATATAAAAGATAACTTATCAAATCATAAGGTAGACAACCAAACTAGAACTTAAAGGTGATCATGCAAAAGATGTTATCGCAAAATTTTCATTTTCTCTATTTGCGATAAGACACTAAAGTCATTGCCTCAAGAAACATACATAGATTGTTACCAAATACAATTGAAATGATATAGTATATGGATAGAGGATATGATAAGGAACATAACAAGAATTTTTTGATTTAAGGGAAACTTGTTTATGATATTTGAGACTTTAAATAATGGGGCATATTAATCAAATTTAAGCATTGTCTTGGCACTAGATAACTTATGAGTAGGAGACATTATATGATTGATTTCTTTGTTTTAGTTTTGCACATATAAACACCAATTAATAAAAAAACACAACATTTTCATTGTTTCTAGTCAGAAAGGAACTTACATGGAATGATATTTAATCATGTCTACCTTTAATAGGGTAGATTGTGAAGGTTGTGTATAATCTGTCATAAGACCATCGGTGTCGATTTGTATTACAGATAATTAGAACATTAATTTGAAATAACACAAATCACGTATGTGGTGCAAATTCACTAGACAGAAAATAAAGTAGTATTTATCGAACATACAGAATGAAACACAATTCGTCAAAAATCTTACGACAGAAAATAAAATCTTTTTGTTTATGACAGATAATAAAATCTTTTTGCTATTCAAAATAATGTATGCCTGCAGAACTTTTTACTTGTATCCTAGAGGGGAAAAAACCATATATCCTGAGCAAATCTTCTTGACTACTCCAGCAGCCATGCCACAAAACCAATGTGACAATTTAAATTAAAATGGAACATGGATGGAAGACTGGATTAGATGGAAATATGCCAATTACCTACTTCTTATTGAAGGGAATAATTCTGCACTATGCATTTGATTGTTAACTCTTCGGCATCTATGATACTTGTCCTACTCTTCACTCTCTTGTATTCAACAAACCACCAAAGCCAATTTAACAAGAAATTTTTGTGCTTTTTTTAAAAAATAAATATAATCCTAGCAACCTTTAATCAAAAAACCAACAAGTTCACTTGAAATGATAGAAAATTGGATAAGTTCTCTACAACCGATTACCTATTTCATTTTCCACACACACAAATATTGAAAAAAGTCAAAATTCCTAAGTTTTTTGACATTAAGCTTTTGTTGAAGCTAACAAAAGTTGATCAATTTGATATGGTTCTTATTTTATACAAGTAAAGTATAGACTATAGGGAAGAAAACAATGACAAGTTATCAAAATCAATAAGCTTTGTACAAAAAAAATTAAGGAAAAAAGAAAAGAAAATAGCAAGACAAAATTTTGAAAGAAAAGAAGACAAAAGGACAAGATTATCAAAGATTTGAATAATCACTGCATATCTTATAACCTCATATTTAATAAGACACCTTATGTTGTTTGCTAGCTATTGTCATTGTCATTGATTCTTTAAAGAACAAACCGCATTAAACTTCAATGAAAAGATTGTAAGTTGTCACATACTCTTAGTGAGAGATTTAAAAGTAAAGAAAGTGATAAGGAACATGGCCGCTTTAAAATTAAAGATAGTTCCATCAACTTTATAATACCTTTGAGGGAAGTAAATTATGATGCCACTCAAAACAATCTATGGTGAGCCAGTGTGTAATAAGGGAGGACTAGCATCAACAATCTTGGAATGAGCAATACCTCTTCTGGGTTCTCATGTTTGAATTCAATCCAAGCATACCTTTTGCTATTCTGCCTTTTATGGGAAATTCATAGTGAAACATGGCCTAAAGTCTTTACACCACATTAAAACTAAAGATAGTTACTACCCTATAATACCTTCAAGGGAAGTCCACTATGATGCCACTCATAACTATTTGTGCGAGCCATTGAGGGAGGCCGAGCATCAACGACCTTGGAACAAGCAAAACCGATTCAGGGTTCTCTCATTTGAATTTAATCCAAGCATACCTTTTGTTGTTCTGCCTCTAGTGAGAATATCATAGTGAAACCGTGATCAATTTAAAGGACAACAAATGTCCAAAACAACAATAGTGAATCTAATATGATTCTCTTATGATAGGTTTACCTTTATTGTGTGCTGGTTTGGGCAATCAACTCTGTATTACAAATTAGAATGCTATCACTATCAGCAAATGATCCGCTCATGATTGAAGGCTCGGACAATGTGTGAAGGCATGCTTAATTTTTACCATAGCCTTTTGTGTTTGATGTCATTGATCCCAAGGCTCTTACCCCAATTCCAAATGCATCGATCCCATCTGCATCTCAAACTCATCTGTTCACTATGATAGGAGCCCACCCATTCTTATGCGCTAATTATGCCAAATTCCTCTAACAAAACCACACCTTTTGTCCACACCTAACATCAGAGAGTTTCTTTTTTCTTCCATCCTAAGGGCACATCTTGTGGTTTTCAATGAATAAACATGGATTCCTTAAAGGATGGAACTAAAATGATCATCTTAAAAATGATCATCTTTCTATTGCTTCTTCCAATGCTACAAAACACCAATCATAGATAAATTTACAACCATAAGAAATCCATACATGAAATTTTTAAAAATAAATAAGGTATCCCATTGTTTCTAACCTTTCTTCACATGCATCTGGGTAAGACACTTCGAACTGTGGTTCTCCAATGCAAATATTGTCCAATGATAAGAGCATAAAAGCTTTGCATATAAACATACAAAAACAAAGATCTAGGAAACAAATAGTAAAAAATCACATATCTAAATATGCTTTGAGATAGAAAATTATACAACTAGGATACAGTTACTTATCTTGTTTAATAACTCATGCCATTAATGAATATTGATTCTTTAAGATAATAAAAGACATTTTAATTCACTAGAATATTGTTGTCATAGTCTTTTGACCGGCATTAATTTGAAAATATAACATCTAATTTTTTAGTAATCCTGAAGGAGAATTTGAAAGAACATAAAGCAATAAGATCAGTATACATCATATTTGATGGAATTACTTAAATATTCTTTTTTTTTTTTCACTGTTATAATTGTTCCATTCCTCACCCCTTGAAAATCCAGGATTTGAGTCTAACCAAACAAACTTTCTAATTTTTCCATCCATGTAGATGTCCACAATCTATGACATATTCCAAGGAAAATATCTATAAGCAAAGAAAGTAATTGGATCATGGCCTACAACTTATGCCCTGCATTAAAAAAAATAAAGATAATTCCTACTCTATTTCGATTTTGTTATACCATAACCCGAAGGAAGTTCACATCAATGCCACCGAAAATTGGATCTATACTGAGCTAGTGTCTGTGGAGAGAAGAGACTTGGAGTGCAACAAGTGAGCATGAACAACCTCAGAATAAGAAATGCCTCTTTGAGCCAATTGGAACTCTATTTCTTTTGGTAACATCAGAATGAAGTGATTGACTGTGCTGCCTTCTTGTTTCATTAATTCTTTCTTTGGACACATCCTGGCCGGTTCACCCCTCAAGCTATGAAATTGAAATATTTGAAAAAAGGAAACTAACTTCTGTTGTACTTCATGTACCTTAAAGTTTAAAACCAATTGTCTCAACAATGAGCGTCACCTTCTTAGCTCTTAAAATTTACTTGCCTCCCAAATCCAAAATATATTGTTTTGAGATACATAATCCTGACAATTTATAAACATAACATAATGTCAAACATCAAAGGTCATATACTATTACATACTTAGAAGAAAACATATGATAATAATGATAATAACTACTCTAATTTGATTTTGTTGTGCCATAAGTTGAGGAAAGTCTATGTCGATGTCACTACGAACAGATCTGTGCCAAGCCAGCATCTCATGTCAAAGGAGGACACTTAGAGTGTTACAAGTGAGCATAAGCAACCTTGGGACAGGGAAAATCCTCTTCAGTGCTCCTAACTTTATGAAATATTAAGTAATACACAAACCTGGCAGCTTACAAACAAGTAAAGTTCACATTAATAACTATATGTCATGAACTCAAAATATATGATTTAATTAATAGAGTATTCTTCCTGACCTTTCTTTTCAATGTATCTTGGCACGTCAATTTGATTTCCCTTAAAAGGTGGTTATATGGAAATCAAAAGGCTTTTAAAGACATCAACGAGATTGGAGTCCCTTAAAAGATGCATCTAGTTTAAAGACATTTAAAAATGATCGTCTTTATCTTTCTTCGTCTTGCAAAACACCAAGCACAAAGAAATTTAAGATTAATACTTTTAAAAATATGATCATCTTTATCTAAATATGCTTTAAGTTAGAAAATTATATAAATAGGAAACTTACAGCCTACTTGCCTAATTAATAGCAAATACCATTATTGAATCTTCAACTTACATCATATCTGATGGAAATACTAGATAGTTCTTTTTTATCTATTTTAACAATCATAATCAATGCATTCCTTGCCTTTTAAAGACCCAGAATTGATTCTAGTTAAAATAACTTCTTGATTTTCCATTCATGTATTATCCCTTCTTCTCAATTTTGATGCATAACTCATTCTTCTATCTCATGCATATCCACAAACAACCAAGTCTCACTTTGACAAGAAATATACATGTTAGCTTTTCAAATAAAATGTTTACTTATATAGCATTGAATTATGATAATCAGAAAATATGTGTGAATTGATGCAATATATCACAAAATATATGGCCAATTGCATGGTTCATAATTCATGTACCAACATCAAACAAGAACCAAAGATAAACATGGTTTACTGACAAGTGGATGGAATGAACCATGTTCTTGCTTCAAATAGTTGTGATTGTAACATTAAAATTAAGCTTCCAAATATATATTCAATTAAGTCTTGGTTTACAGTAAATTTCATTTGGTTTTATCTATAGATATTGATAAAATTAAAAACAACAACAATGAGCTAAAAAATGGAGCAGCAAATACCTGTAGTTTGATGTTTGTTGCAACCATAGGAAAGTTCAATGCAATCTCTTTGCTCATACACAAACAATAACAATTGCACGCTATGCTTATGCCTGAATGTTATCAAAATTAAGAAGCTTTGAATAGAAAAGTCAAAAGAAAACATAAAAGAAGAGGATAACAAAAACGAAGGAAATTTGAAATATGTTTGAGTAATCAAGTCATACTTACAACAAAACAATTAATAAGATAGCCAAAGACAATTCCTCGACCAGCGTCACTTGACTTTGAGTCTTTGAAATGTAAAAATCTTCAATAAAAACATCTGCATTTGATGATACGCTCTACGGTAAATATTTGAAAGCAACAAAAGTAATAAGATCATGGCGGCCCATAATTTTTACCTTGCATTGAAGATATTTAAGGGAATTCCAACTCCGATTTTGTTATACCATATCTTGAGGAAAGTTTACGTCAACGCTACTTAGAATGGATCTATGCTGAACCAGTGTCTGTTGAGGCAGTAGACTTGGGATTGCTTTTGAAACTCTCCCTCTTCTCGCCTTTTATGTTTAAATATGTGAAACTTTACCTCTTCTGTAATACTTATTGAAACTCTGCCTCTTCTAGTCGCATCAAAATGGAACTATTGATTGAGAATTCTTCTTATTTCACTCTTCCTCTAGATATGTCCTGGCCTATTCACTTATCAAGCTATGAAACTGGAGTCCCTTGAGAAAGGCAATTCACTGCTGTTGCATTCCTGCACCCAAAAGTTTAAGACTAATACTTTTAACAATGAGCATCTTCTTTTTGCCTCTTCTTATGCAGTGAAACGCCAAGTACAGACAAAGACAATAAATTTAAATGTCTCCTAAATCCAATATACCACTTTTTTTGTTATATAAACTTGAAAATATACAAATTAATATTGCACAATTTCAAAACATTAAGAAGAATGCATCATCAACTAAAAGTATCGATTAAAAAATTGAATGAGCATTTTTCCTAACCGTTCTTATCAATACATCATGGCATGACAATTTGCTTCCTAGATAAATGGATTGTGATTCTCCAATACAATTTTAAAGTGATGGATGAGAACATAGAAACTTTGTACAGAAGATTAAATAGGCTATGTAGACCAGATTTCTAACAATTGACATCTACTTTCTGCTGAAGCCTGCAACTGGAAGTATATAACTATTAATCAAATCCTCTTTTTTTTATGAGAAAATATTAATCAAGTACTAATTATGATCAGTAAATCAATATAAAGAAACTTAAAGATTCCAACAAATATAACAAACTATTGAAATGAAAAACAACGAAGTAGAAAAGGTTGAGAATTTAATACTAGAAGTTGAATGCATGTTTGTCCCAACCCTTGGAGAGTTCAAAGGCCAGCTTTTTTCACATACTCTCGATCAATCACGATATAAGGGATGTGAGAGATGTCAGTCCAGTGCTCTCCTTCCCCCTTTCCATAGCGAGCTCTTATCACAGGGCACCGAGATATACTCAAAACTTGTGGTAGGGCTTGAAGAACCTGCTTTGGCAATGCCTTCAATTTGGGGCAGTTATCAATTTCCAAGGAATGAAGAGATGGCATGATTGTTATATTATGATGTTCAATCCCAAAATCCCACTCTTCCCATTCTTCCATGTCCCAAAACCAGAGATATTTCAATATGGGGAAAATAGTAACTGATAAAGACGAAATATTGTCACCACTTTCTAATCCCGAAAGTTCATTACCCACTCTTTTTACTGTCATCATCTTTCCTATATGAAGTGATTCAAGGGATGGCAATTTTCCCAATGGAGGAAGTTGCTCACACCCGATCCATCCAATCAGAATTATTTTTCTCAAATGAGCAAAAGACTCCATCCAATTTGGTGACATTGCGTTGCTTGCGTACTCTAATATCTCTAACACTTGTAAATTTGGAGGAGGTTGTAAAGCTTCAAGAATTGCTTCATTGTTCATCGAACTTGACCCACGAAAGCCTAATTTCAATTTCCAAATGTTTTTCTTATTTGCAAGTTGTATTCTCTGAGCCTCACTCTCATTTGTCAAATTTCCCAAACCTTTTATACCAAAAGCTCCTCTAAGGTGGTAAAATTTATTTAAGCATTCAAGGGAACATGCTTTGCTACCAAAACCACCCTCACTCACATAGAATTCATTTAATGTACGAAGACATGTTAGTTTCTCAATTCCTTTGGGCATGTATTTAAGAGAATCAGTATGACGATTTCTTAAATGTCTTAGATTGATCAACTTCTCTATCCCTTGAGGTAGTTCCTTAAGCTTGTCACACCAAGAAACATCTAAGGTTTGTAAATTACATAATTCACATAATGTTTTTGGTAACATTTCTAATCCCGAATTATGGCTTAAATCAAGGTACCTCAAATGTATTAGTTTTCCTATCTCTTTAGGAATTGTTTCTAACGTTATTGGATATACATAATACCTACCAATCGTTACTTCTTCCTTGGTAGTACCGCTCAATGTCTTGGTAGTACCGCTCAATGTCAACGCCCTTAAGCATTTATTTTGAGCCAATAACTTTAGCAAGACTCCATCAATTGAATATGTGCCTACATCAAATTTAATCAATAGGCTCCGCAATTTATTTATATTACAAATGGAGATAGGAAATGAACTATTTTTGTCAACCATTAACATCAAATTTTGAGCTTTCTCAAATAAAATGTCACTGCTTGATTGTCCAAAATTTTTGTCTATTGCAAAACTTTCATTATTGGTAAGAATCTGGGCAAAGTCATGCATTATATCATGCATCTTACATCCTATAATTTCACCAATATTATCTTTTATGAACTCTTGCAAAAAGGAACGCGTAGCTAGACTGCTAAAATAATCCTCACCTATCATCTCCATCTCCTTATTGTTTATTGCTAATTTTAGATAATCTTGAGCCATCCACAAGTTAATCAACTCATCTTTATGTAATTGGTAGTCCTTTGGAAAAGTGGCACAATATAAGAAACATCTTTTAACCATTGATGGCAAATCATTATAACTTAATAATAGAGGAGCAATAACATCATTCTCAGACTCTTTAAGTACCCACATCTCACTATCTAAGATATTTTCCCATTCGTTTCTAGTTCTTTTAAAGCGTAAAAGAGTCCCTATAGCCTTTGTTGCAAGTGGCAAACCCTTGCACTTGCTCACAATTTCCTTCCCAACACCTTCTAGTTCACTACACTCCTTATGAGACTTACCGTGAAATGCAAAGTGCTTGAACAATGACCAACTCTCATTTTCAGACAATTCCTCGATGGGAATAACAATTGATTTGAACATAAAAGCAACAATCTCCTTACGTGTGGTGACTATAATCTTGCTTCCATTGAGACAATTCTTAAGACAATTGTACAATGGTTCCCAATCTTTGTAGTCTTCAGTCCACACATCATCTAATACAAGAAGAAATTTTTTTCCTATAATAGATTGATGAATTTTTTCTAGAATAGCTTGCAGTATGGTAAAAGTAGAGCTTTGACCTTCTAGACCTTCAAGTATTGCATTGGCAACCCGTAACTTGTCAAACGGGTTTGAGACACAAACCCATATTCTTTTTTCAAAGCTGTTTTTTACCTCATTATTATTGTATGCAAGTTGAGCAAGAGTTGTTTTTCCTATTCCTGCCATCCCTACAATTGAGATGACATGGAGGCATTCTTGCTCATCACTACTCTCACACAACAACTTGCTCATTAATTCATTCTTCTCCTTATCTCGACCACATATCAAATTCTCATCAATGAAAGAAGTGGTTTCTACTCCCCGAGATTGCTCACCACCTGTAATTGTATTAAAAGAATACCTATCTTTTTCTTTGGCAATTACATCTAGGCTCTTATTGATTTTTTTTAGTTTAAGAGCTATGTCACGAAGCAAAACAACTTGCTTGAAATAGAAGCAAGGAGAGAGAAAGAAGGAACATACCTTCTTCTTAAGAGTAAGAGCATTTTCAGCTCTCCTAATTTGCAGTTTCAGCTTTAAAGTGTTCCACTCATCCAACACGTTTTCGGCATCGTAGGATACATACTTGAGCTTATCTAACCAGAGTCTGACACTTGTCTCCTTCACTTGCCTTAGCTCTGCATCAACAAGCACAGCTTGAATGGCTTGGAAATTGCTAGTCAGCCTTTCTACTTCTTTGCTGACACCACGTAGGAGTGTAACTTCTTCTTCAATCTGTTGACGAGTGATTGAAGTGGATTCCTTCAAGACAGCGGAAACAATTGCATCGGCCATAGTTGAGAGATGGTGGTTTGAATGATAATTACGATAGCAGAAACTGAGTTTTTGGATGTGAAAATGCTGGCATGTGCTGCTTGTTTTTATAGTGGGGAAAAGTGAGAACTTGCTTTGTTTAATGAAATTTCTAATTTACTGGGAAAAAAATTGAATTATTTAATACTTCCTAAAACAAATAAAAAACTAAAGACACTGTGCTTTGTTTTTTATATTTGTGAATATTGATTATATATATTTTTTGTAATTCAATTTTATCTATGAAGCAAAAGACTTTTAAGGAATGTTCGATGCATCAATTTTGTTTCTAGGAAATATTTATTAAAAATATAAAAATATATTCAAATTAAAACACTGATTATTTTAATATATAAAAATATATTTGGTATTGTTTGTTGTAAGTAATTTTGTAAATTGAACCAAATATATATGTACTTAATATTGTAAATAAAATTGATGATATATTTTGTCATTTATTTAAAATATATTTTTAGAATAATAGAAAGTCATATTAGTGGGTCCCAAAACAATGATGCACCACTTCTTCCCCTTTGTAAAAGGCGAGAAGTGATCAAATCGGTAACTTTTTTCACCATTCTCACTTAACTTTGTGATAAATATTATTTAATTTATAATTAAGCTTCAATACCACCTAAGATAAAAAGTGTGAATTTATCACTTAATTAATAGATTGAGTTTCAATATCACATAAAAATAGAAAATATCATGCCCTTAATAAATAAGACAAAATACGTTTGGATTCATTTTAAAAATTGTGCTTTTAAAAATTCTTTTTAAAAAATGAAAAACATATTTTAAAAATATGTCTTTAAAAATATAATGTGTTCGATGATATTTCTTAAAAGTTATTTTAAAAAATAGAAATGATATAAATGTGTTTGATAGTATTTTTTAAAATGAGCAAATAGGTGTTTAAATCAAAAAATTAATGATTTATTTTGAAAACTTATTTTGAAAATCATGAAAAACATAAAAAAGAATTGATTTTTATTTTTAATTATAATTTTTAAAATGATATTTTCTATGTTTAAAGATACATTGTACAAAACAAACAATCAAATACTTTACTCTCACTTTTTATTTTTGAAAATTAAAAATCATTTTAAAGAATGTATCCAAACACCACCAAAATTTCTCCTCTATCTTTTTCTCTTTTATTTTTGTTGAAAAATATATCCATTTTTATGAATCATTTTAATTGAATTTTTTATTTAGATTTTGAAATATTAAGGTAGATCTATATTTTTCAGTGTGCGATCATTGAATTAATATATTTTTTTTTTGGGTCAAAATGGTGATGGGATGAATGAAAAATTGGACTTCCAAGTGCATCAAGGGAGATGAAAGTGCACAGATAATCTCCCTTGCGTGCAGGGGGAATTCCAATTTTACATGTACTATCTGCTCTGAAATTCCAACCTTCGACGTACTTATCTATTGAAAATGGTGATAAGAGTGATAAATACGGGTCGCTATAGCGTGTCTTGTCCAAAAAACCCAAATCAATAAACACCTTACATTTTTAATTGTATTATTATCCTTTGGCTTCAATTTCAAAATTGCGGGCCCTATGGTGTGTGTTATGAAAGAACCCATGGCAATAAACACTTTACACCTTTCATCCCTTGGGCATCAATTTCAAAATAGCAATCATTTTGACAAATTATAATTGACAGCTACGTGAAGCTTATATTTACTCGTCGGCCAACAACGCCTTACATTTTTCAACGCTTACCAATCATTCGTTCACATTTGAAGATGTTAATTGAGTCTGTATTCTTTTCTTAATTTTTTTTTAAAGAAATTGAGTCTGTATTCAATTATTTATTTTAAATAAATTATAAATTTATGTGCTCAAAAATAATGAAATCTGTCGTTTTTCACACGTTTTTTGAACAGCAAATACATTTAAGAAAAATGTAATGTAATTTTCAATGGCGATATGAATAAATCTATAATGGAGGACTACTTTTTCTTTGTATTATTGTTTTTTGTCATTAATCTATACCAACTTTATAAAGAGACAAATACCGTGTAAAGTTACTCATTAATATTAATGGTTTAGGAAAAATTTTCAATGTTTACCTTTCACTAATATTTCAGCTTGTAATATAGTTTGAAAATAAATATTGTTTAATTTCATGATATAGAATGTGAAATGAATAGAATGTAACCATGTATACTGTATGTACGTGAAGGATACCAAAATTTCTAGAGAGATCATTTGATAATAAGAAAATAGGAAACAAATCTGTGTTATTAAAAATGAGAAGACTTGAGAGTTGAGATAGTCTGTACTGGAATAAACATAGAGAGAGAGAGAGAGAGAGACTGATTGGCTTTTACACACAACACGAAGTGGGAAAATCTCTTTAACAAGTGTATTCGTGTGTCACCGTTAGTTGGTCCCGATTGGTTTGATTTTCGAGATAAAAAAAAAAACTGTAAACAAGTACCATATAACGAGTCAGCAAAAATGTTTGAAAAGTTTATAGTATCCGTCAGATTTGTGAATTTCTTCAATGGACGGTCCAGATGAGGTTTAGGGATATCATATCAGTTTAAATGAAAAAAAACCAACGTGGAGACAACATTATCCTTCTTTTTTTTTTTTTTTTTTTTTTTTTAATCTGGGGAAGTGGAGAGAGAGAGAGAATTGAATTGAGATAATGAAAGGAAACGAAGATACAATATGATGCAACTTTATGGCAGGTAAAGGGCACACTTGTGGCTGCTAGGTGTTATTCACTGTTTTGAGAAATCGAAATGATTAGGGGTAGTTTAGTAATTAGTGTATGCCGTGCTGGGCTTTGGACGAGGTGATTGATAGATGGATGATGGTGGAGGTCGCAGGATTACATTCACATGTCATGGGGGTAGCACAACAAACTCAAAAATAGTGATGTAAGAGTATTATTTTATAATGAATAATTCTAAATTTTTTAAATTATTTATGCAAATTTATTTTTAAATAATATAATATAATATATATGTAAATCACAAAATAATATGAGTTAATTCTTATTTCTCATACTATTTGAATATGGTTTTAAACAAAAATTAAGAAGACTAATATTACTCTTTTATAATTGGATGAGATTTTAAAATATTCCATCATAAAACCTCCAAAGACCATAAAATACGAACTCGTGACAACAATCCACTAACGTAAACTTCTGTTATAGTAAGACTATCGTTTAATGAAATAAGATTGAATGAGATTGAATAAAATTAGATGAGATTTAATAAATACTGTAACATGTTTAGTATAATTAGGATTGGATTAAATTAAATTAATTTTCAAATATATTTAATGTAAATAATAAATAATAAAAATAGAAATTTATTAAATATGATATATTTTTTAAATTAATATTAAAAGATTCCATTTTATAAAACTATCTTAATAGTAAAATTAATATTGGTGGAATATTGCAGGATTTATGATGGAACCCACTTGAACTTGAGAAGGGAAGCTTCCCTTCCCCTTCTAGCTCAAGGCTGGCTTTTGTGAGATGGTTCATGACCAAAGTGTTGAGGGTAACACGTGACTGAGTTCACCCTTTGGGGACCAGCAACTTGGTACTTGACTCAACGAACTTGTTGACTTGGGTATCCAAGTGGGCAGGTAAGTGGCATTCAATTCCTTGAGGCGCTCTCCCTCCCATTGTCATTGGCTCGAAAAACTACTTAATGCTATAATTAAATACGGGGACTAGGTACATGGACATTAATTAGAAATCAAAATTATAAGGAATTTAATTTTACTAGAAAGGAAATTAGGAAAAGTTGATTACTTGGGTGAGATTAGGGGTTCTCTTTTCAAGGAAAATTTAATTCTTGATTTTGTGTGTAATCTATATAATTTAATTTTCGATAAATTTAAGTTAAAGACTGAAATTTTTAAATGAGAATTAAGGTTTTTTTTTCCTTTAAAATAATTTTTAATTAGTATTCGCATATTTCAAAAAAAAAAAAAAAAATCAACACCCACCAATCCAACACTAGAACAGACCACGGATGCTACTCCATCAAGTGCATCTAACAAGTCAAACACAACAACAAATAACTTGAAAGAGACACAAAGTTTGTCTACAATCAAAACTAATACAATTAGGGTTCAAAAAATAACTAATTTTGCAAAAAAAAAAAAAAAAAAAGGATTTTTTTTTTTTTCAAAAAAGGAAAAGGAAAAATTAGGTACTTGAAAAAGATTGAAATTTGAAGAGAAAGATTGATTTTGCAGTCAAATGAAATTACCAATATGCTAGTGGCATGAAACCTCCACTGGAAATCATATTCAATTTCTCCTCTCTCTCATCTTCAACTAAAATCATCATTAATCTAGTAAAATCATCAACATCAATCACCAACTCAAAATTATCATCATTAATCAATCAACAAAAATCAGTATTCAATCACCAAAAATACCCTAAAACAACCCACAATCAATCCCAAAACAACCGTTCGAACCCGATTTTGGGATCGAATTACTAGTTCTTGGTTCAAACCCAAAACTGGGTTTGAGAATCATTTAAGCCCAGTCTGGGTTTGAATGATTCATTCGAACCCAGACTGGGTTCGAATGGTTCTCGAACCCAGTTTTAGGTTCGAATCATTCAAACCCAAATCTGATTCATTTAGAACTCAATAGTTCGATTGGGTTCAAGAAGAAGAAGAAGAAGAAAAGAATAAGAAGAAGAAGAAGAAAAAAAAAAAGAAGATGAAAGAAGAGAAAGACAGTGACCAGTTGGAAGAAGAAGAAGAAGAAGAGAGAAAAAAGAAAGAGTGATTGGGATTTTTGTGGTTTTTTTTTAATTATTTTTTAAATTTATTTTTTTTCTGAAATTAATTTTCACTGTCCATCTTCCGATAGACGGTGGAGATTTAAATATTTAATTAAAAGATGTTTTAATTAAATTTTTATTTTTTATTTAATTTTTAAAATTTTTTCTCAAATTAATCTCCATCATCCATTTTCAGATGGATAGTGAAAATCAGATTAAATTTATTTTTAATTTATTTAAAATTTTTAAAATTTTGTTGTAAAAGAAAATTAAAAAATAAATTTATTGAGAGGCAATTATGTCTTTTAATATTTTTCACACAGTCAACCAAACTCAATGACTCTTAATCCAGTTAACCCATTAATTAGGAGAGGACGTTGCAAAAAAATCAAAAAGTTATACGCGCCTGTAAATATTAAATTTGTAAACAGGTTGTGGGTAATTTTTTCATTATTTTATAATTTGATGATGATGAACTAGATCCAAGATCTAAAGTTACGATGTAGCCCTAAACCATCAAACTCACATTTATAATCTTATTTTAATTTAATTCTCATTATTGTGTTCTATTTTATTTTGTTCTTAATATTTTGAATTAATTGGTCATTAGTTCAATTGATCTGATAATAGTGATGAACTCATGAGATGTAGTAATGGGACAACATGAATTGCATAGGATAGAGATATACCCGTGTGGTTTGTGTGGTCAATATTAGATGATCGATGCTTAATGTGCCTAGGTTGGTTAATTGTCATAGAGATATAGTTAGTTAATTAATTTAGATAAGTTCACTTGACCATTGAGAGAGGCTTGTGGATAAATTAGAATTATTAGACCAAATACATGATGAGAATAAATTATTATCAATAGAAATTTAGGTTGAGTAGATTGGTAGAGGGATGTTGTAACTCTAGAATCTCATTCTCCTTGGCTGTGAGTTATTTTATTTTGTTCTTTTCTTTGTTTAGGAATTAAATTTAATCCATTGTTTCAATAGTTTGGATAAGGTGTGGTCTTGACTGGGTTAGTACTTAACTAGATTTGGATAATCCTCATAGAAATAATATTTTGCTCACTACTATATTTCTTGTGGACCATGTATACTTGCACAGGTTTTTAGTGTGAATATTCAATATTGTGTTTTAATTAGAAAAATCTCATCATTGAAATTAATTTATAAAACACACTAGAAATTTAGCTATCAAAAATCATCAGAAAAAAAAACAAATAGTAATCGTAGTTGGTCTCAAAGACAAGAAAAACAAATAAAAAAAGAAAATATAAAGTTAAAAAAAAAAAAAAAAACACAGAGGCAGTGATGTAGGTATGAACGATAAAGAAGCATGTGAGGTAGCATAGTGGTGGAATGAGCGATGAGGAGAGAGAGAGAGGCATGGTGTTGGGTGGACAAAGAAGTTGCTAGCCTGTGAAAGAGAGATGGAGAAATTGATTGAGAGAGGTGGCGGCTACGATAAAGAGTGAGGGAGTTTCTGAGTGTTAGGTTTATATATATATATATATATATATTAATTTTTTTAAGTTGGTTTTTGGTCGGTTTCAGTTTTTCAAACCCAAAACCGACCTAAAACCAATTAGAGTAGGATTTTGTCAATAAAAACCAACATGACCCGAACACTAATTGAAAACCGACTTTTTCAGGTTGGGTCGGTTCCCCTTTTTTTGCCCACCCTTAGATAAAACATAACAAATAAATCTTCTCTCTTTGTGTGTCTAAAATATGATTCTCATCAAGTATCCAACATAGCAATAAATCAAACAAAGAACCAAAGCACTAAAATAGTAAATCAATCACAAAGTGAGACACCGAATTTTTATGTGGAAAACCCAATGTGGGAAAAACCACGGCGACCATAGTCGACTTAAAATCTTCCACTATTTCCAATAAAATAACAATAGGTTCTCTCTAGAATAACTAGAGGCTTACAATAGCATCAAAAAGAAATATTCTTAGCTCAAAAACGCCTTATTCTTCATCTAAACAGATGGATTCTAACAAGACAAAGGTTAGGTCTCACCAAGTGGGCATCTCAAGATAACACCATAAAAGGATAATTGGAAAATCCAACCAGTAGATTTGTAGAGCTTCTTGCAAGGATTCTCCAACTAAAATTTAGGCTAAATTTGACAAAGTTTAGCCACTTGATCTTCAAACAAGAAACCCTAAAACCACTTTCCCTTTTTTTCTTTTTTTATTTTTTTCCCCCTCACTCAAAAGTTGCAGCTTTGAGTTCAAAAGCCTTTATTTGGTCTAAGCCCATTATATGAGCAGACCGAACAAACTACACTGTTTGGTCTATGTTCTATGCTACTGGTGGTCTTTTTGCTTGGTTATTGTATCTTGTGCTCGGGTCTCCCTATTTGACAATGTTATTTGAAGTTCTTTCATTTCATATGATAGAAAAGGTTGAAAATATACAATCAAGCCTAAACAAGAAATTTAGAATCAATTTAAGCATTTCACTAGTACAAAATAAAAGAAGTATAATTGCTTATTCTATTAACTCAGAAAAAAAAAACAATAAATAAATAAATAAATATATATATATATATATATAATATTTGTGGTTTTAAATTAGAGGGTAACTCACATGGAATGGTAATGATGATGTCTTAAATTAACAAGCCAATTGCAAAACGTTTGTACATTGATATAGTGGCATAGTGAGCAAGAGTGTGTTATAGAATATCAGATATCGTGCTTGAATGTTAAGGATCATGTGTGGATCTACCAAGAGACCAAAACTTCAGTTGGTCCCAACATTTAATACAAATGGCAGCAAAATAATTCATATAGCATGGATTATGATGCCACTAGACTGACTTATCATCTTCAAAAATAGACAATCATATGCATATGCTGAAGATGAATTTGTCAATTTGTCAATTTGATAATCGCAAAAGCTTAAGATAATATTGGCATTAACTGAACCAGAATTTTTCAAGACATGTATAACAACACATCCAACTAAAGGAAACAAAATCATGTACGAGACCTGCATTTGAATTAGTTTGTTTCCTAAAGCGTCTTGGCAGTTTGTAGTGTAGATGTCTTGAGAATGAAGACCCTGTCCATTGCACAGACCCTCAAGATGAAAAATATGTCCATGCCTTCAACAATTAAGCTGTCGAGTGTAACATTTGATGACATCTAAAAGAATTAATATAATTACTGCTAATAATACAAGTTGTAGCCAGTCATCAGCAACCCATTGACTCACATATGATTGAGGTATTGTTCATTCTTCAACAACCATACTACCACGAGTTCCCACTTGTCACATCCAATCTCATTTTTTGGCCTCTTCTCAAGTAGCAAAACCTACGTCAGATAGGCAAGAAAATTTACATGTTTTAACTCTCTTTGAAATGATTGAACCCAATAATTACCAATACAATTTTAAACATTGAGAAGCATGTACACAACATTGCAACTATGTTATGGTCAAAGTTACCTTAATTGTGCTTTTTGTTATCAAGCAAAAGTTTCCAAGTCTACAAAATTTCAATCAATAGAATGTTGCCCTTAACCTTTCTTGACAAGGCATATATCTTGGAACAAAACTTGTTTCCTTTTTAAATGTTCATTTGCATTTAAATTTGATCCTTGATTTTTCACATTTGACAAAAAGAAGTTCTGTAAGGAGATGATTTTAACATTCACAATACAACATTAGCATTGTTTCTAGTCAGAAAGGAACTCACATGGAATGGTATTTAATCATGTCTACCATTAACAGGGCAAACTGTGAAGGTTGTGTATAACTTGCCATAGGTACATCAGTGGTGCTCAAAGTTCGTTGTGTAATACAGATAATTAGATATGTTATTTGAAATAACACAAATCAAGCATGTGGTACAAAATCACTTGACAAAAAATAAAGTAGTATTTATCGAATATAAAGAATAAAAAACAACTTGTCAAAAACCTTATGACAAAAAATAAAATAACATATTGACGACCACTTGTATGGTTTGATGTCACATACCATCATTTGACATTGATTCTTCAAGTCATACAAAGACAATAGTATCCAATATTGTCATGAGCATTGATCACTTGACAGCTCATTCTTCGATGACAAAATCAACTAGCTGGAAGTGGAAATAGGATGCTGCTAAAGTATTACATATCATTAGGAAAATTTCTAGAAGGAAAGTAAGTAATAAGATCATCACAAAGCATATGTGAAGAAACTTACTTGAGAGATAAGAAGTTTGATGTGCCTTTAGGACTCATTACCTCTCCTTGTGATAGATAAATCTGACAATTGTTGAATACCATTTCAAAAATTCAGAACAAAATTACAATTTTGACAAGAAAAAGAAGTAGATATATCTCTTGTTGTCATAGATAAATTCAAGTCCACTTGCCTAGTTTAATGTCATACAAAATGATTTGAAATTGATTTTTTTGAGCCATACAAGATAACAATATTGAAGTTATTGATAATCATCCATTATTCAATGGCAAAATGAGTTGCGGACACTGAAATACTAAAGAAGAGAAATAGATTCAATTAGCTTTCACATATTCATATAAGAAAATTTAAAAGGGAAACTTCATCTTAGTCCTTGAGATTTCAGAAAATGTCAAATTTTTAAAGCTTTTTTGGAAACAGCTATTTTCATCCATAACTTTTTCAAAACTCTTCAAAAAGGTTCAAACCGTCAGTCAACTAATGGTCAATAGGGACAAATAGTTTGGATAGGAAGGGCAAGATGGTCTTTTCATATGAAATGTTAAGATCGTGACACATGGACGATTAGGATTTTAAAATATTTTTTAAAAAAATTGATAAATTAGAATATTTTAGTAAATAACTTAATTTTTTTTAAAAAAAAATTAAACAAAAATAATGTATTTTCTTCACTAGTAAAATCACCATTCATCATCAACACAAACCCAGTCCTGAATCATCATCATCAACACAAACAAAAACTCATCTTCATCACCAAAAAAACCAAAGAAAACAACGGCTACCATACGATCACACCCAATCTGAAAATCATCAACACTCAATAACCTGTTAAACAATCCATGCAATCACCTGTTCAACGATCCACAAAAAGTCATCAACACCCAATCAATCTAAACATCATCAACACCAACCATCACAACAGCCACCAATCTGAAACACCCAGAAACCAAAGCTCTCTCTTTTTTTTCTTCTTCTGCAAAATCAATCACTAGAAATCAATCACCAAAAATGCAAATTGGATCTCCACGCGACACCAAAAATTCTAACAATCTAGTTTGAACCAGATCATTGATCTGGTTTGCACCATCTGATCGATGATCTGGTTTGAACCAGATCGTCAATATGGTGACGATCTGGTGTAAACCAGATCGACACACTAGATCGTCGATCCGGTGTGAACCAAAAAGATTATCTGGTGCGTCGATTTGGTTCGCACCAAATCGTTACACTTGGCACGATAGTGCGATGATCTGGTTCGTCACACTAGATCAATGCACCAGCTCGTCAATCTGGTTCGAACTAGATCATCGACCGATCTGGTGCATCGATCAAACCAACTCGATGCATCAGATCGTCGATCTGGTTCATCGACGATCTGATGTGTCGCCCTTGTCATTGTTTTTTTTTTCCTTGCAATCTTAGGGAAGAAAGAAGATTTGAAAAGAAAATATTGTTTTTTTTTATTCTTGTTTAATTAAAAAAATAATCATTTTTTTTTTTTTTATAAAAAAAAAGCAATAATCTGATTAAAGAAAAGGTGATATTATTTTTCTAAAATTTGTTTTTTTGATTATTGTTTAATTAAAAATGTAATCATATTTAAAAAAATAATAATAATCATATATACACGTGTCGATTTTTTATTGGATGAAAAATATGTAATATTTTAGTTTCATTAGGGGCAAAACGGTCATTTTAGATGATGAGTATAATTAAGTCTTTTGAATTTTTCTGTTTGGTTTGACCATTAGTTGACTAACGGTTTGAACTTTTTTGAAAAGTTTTAGAAAAGTTAGGGATGAAAAGAGCTGTTTTCAAAAAAGCTTTAAAAACTTGATATTTTTTTAAACCTTAAGGACTAAAATGAAGTTTCTCCAAATTTAAATGGAAACAAACTAAGAAGATCATCACACACCATATTTAAAAGGATTAACTTGATCTAATTTGATTCTTTTCAACAAATGTACTAATTTACTTTCTGATGATACTAATCTAGTCGTTGTAGAACAGCATTCCAACTAAATAATTTTGTTCACCTACCCAGCACTGAAAACACAATACCCAATCAAAGATAAACTAATAAAATATATATTCTTTTTTTTGAAAAATAATAAAACATATATTCTAAAATTAGGAGATAAAATTAAATTATCACAAAATTTAGTGATGTCAAACATTTAAATCAAGCCTAGTAGCTGCAGAAAGAGCAAAGCTATGTAGAAAGGTGTATGCCTGCAGAACTTTTTACTTTTATCCTTAAGGGAAAAAATCAGATGGCCTGGAAAAATCTTCTTGACTAGTCCAGCTGCCATGAACCACAAAACCAATATGACAACTTAATTTGAAATAACATAGAACATGGATAGAAGATCAGATAAGATGGAAATATGCCAATTACCTAGTTTTTGTTGATGGAAAAATCCCTTGCACTATATATTTGATTGTAAACTCTTGGCCGTCTATAGTACTTGTCCTACTCTTCACTCTCTTGTATTCAACAGACCAACAAAGTCAATTTGATAAGAAATTTATGTGTTTTTTTAATAAAATATAATTCTAGCAACATTAAATAAAAAAAACCAACGAGCACACTTGAAATGATAGACAATTGGATAAGATCTCTACAACTAGTTACCTATTTGATTTTCCACACACACAAATCTAGAAAAAAAAAAGTCAAAATTCTCTAAGTTTTTGACATTAAGCTTTTGTTGAAGCCTTCAAAAGGTGATCAATTTGACATGGTTCTTATTCTATACACATTATACACTATAGGGAAGAAAACAACGACACACTATGGTTATAAATGAAAAGTTATTAGAATCAAGAAGCTATGTATAGAAAAATTATGAAAAAGAAAAAAGAAAAATAACAGAAAACAGCATGATAAGGCTGAAAAAGAAAAGAAGGCAACTAGATAGATTGTCAAAGATTTGAATAATCAACGCATACCTTATAACATCTTGTTTAATAAGATACCTCATGTCATTTGCCTAGCTAGTGTCATTGTATTTGCTTCTTTAAAGAACGAAGTGCATTACGCTTCATTGAAAAGATCCATAAGCTGTCACATACTCTTAGTAAGAAATTTGAAAGTAAAGAAGGTGAAAAGGAATATGGCCCACAGTCTTTACACTGTATTTAAATTAAAGATGGTTACTATAAATCAACTCTATAATACCTTCGCGGGAAGTACACTATGATGCCACTCAGAACAACCTGTGTTGAGCCAGCATCTACCGAGGGAGGACTAGCATCAACAACACTAAAACAAGTAAAACCTCTTCTAGTCCATTTCATAGGATGGGATCCCACGGCTCTCACCCCAATTCCACATACATTAATCTCATTTACATGATCTCCCATGCATCCATTCACAACGATAGCAGCCCACCCATTGATATGAGCCAACTGTGCCAAATTCCCTCCAACTAAAGCACACGTCTTGCCTACCTGCAACATCAACCAGCTTCTTTTTCCATCCTTCCTATGGGCACTTCCTGTGATCTTCACTTGACAACCATGCTGCAAAACACCAAGCACAATTGTTTTTACACGCAACTGAAATCCAAATATGCTAGATATTGAACATTAATAAGGCATCAATCTTTTTAACCTTTTTTTCATAATGCATCTAGGTAAGGCCATTCTCCAATGCAAATAATGTCCAAAGACAAGAACATGAAAGCTTTGCATAGAAGAGTTTGAAAAACAAAAAAAATTATGAAGAGCTATCAAAAATTAATATATAAATATATTTTGAGGTAGAAAAATCATATAACTAGGATACTAAAGGCCATTTATCCAATTTAATATGACATGTCATTACTAGATATTGATTCTTCAAGACATTTCTAAATAGGCCACTAAAATATTGTTGTTGGAGTCTTTTGATTGGCACTAATATGAAAATATAATACCTAATGCCTTATAAATCTTAAGAGACAATCTAAAAGAACATAATAAAATCAATATACATTATATCTTATGGATTTACCTGATCTTTTGTGTTTTTTTTTTCCTACTGCAACGGTCATAATCAATGCATAATTCATTCCTTGCCTCTTAAAGACCTATAATTGATTCTAATGAAGGAAATTTTCGATTTGCCATCCACAAAGAATTTCTTCTTATGAAGCATACCTCACTCTTCTATTTCGTGTATCCCACAGACCAACACTAACCAAAGACACTTTGATAGAAATTTACATGTTAGCTTCTCAAATCAAATATCGACGTGTACCAAATTTAATAATCAGCAAAAATGTTTGAATTAATGCAATGTACAAAGGAAACATTGGTTATTATGTCTAGGGCCAAGTACCTGGTTCATAATTCATGTACCAATGTCAAAATGAACTGAAGATAACCATGGTTGCTGAGGATTGGATACAATGAACCATGTTCCTGCTTTAACCAATGGTTATTAATTTGATCTGGCTTCATCCTTATAGATATTGATAGATTTAAATATAATAATAATGTACTTAAAAATGTAGCAAATGCTTCCAGATAAATGTTTGTTGCAACCAATGGGAATTTCAATGACAATTTCTTTGTTCATATACAAACAATAACATTGGCACGTCGTCCTTATGCCTGAAAATTATCAGAATCAAGAAGCTTTAAACATACAAATTATGAAAAAACACAAAAGATGAAAAAAAGAAATAGAATGGTGATTAGAGCACAAAAATACGATTTTAATATTAGAAAATTGATTGCATTTGTCAAAATATGTTATTTAATTAAACATTTTTATTTGATTATTTTACGAATGCAGTTGGTTTGATCATTTGATCTAATGTATTTTTATACTCATAAAACTGATAATTTTGACATAATTTATGGATACTTATTTTGGGTTTGTGATGTTTTTCAGAAATAGAATCAAGAGACCCAATTTAAAGGATATCAACTCAAGTGCACAAGACCCAATGTTATCAAAGATCATCAGATAAAATAAGTTAGACCCTAAATGTCTCAAGGCTCATACACTTTCACCAACAAATCATTTTCAAATTTCAAAATGATTAAGCAATTTGTGGTGATTGATTGACATCTGATTTGTTTCTCAATTTGAAGAAAGCTTGAGTGATTTCTGGGGATGAGTTAATATTTGATTTGAATTTCAAAATTTGAAAAATGACCAAATAAGTTGTGGTGATGATTATGGAAAGATTTTGAAATTGAAAGCTTTCCTTTCGGGTGACAAGAAGATTCTCTGGAGAGTCAACTTCTTATTTCTATAAATAGGGTGTCTGACAGCACAATAAGGGAACCAATTCTTAGAGAGAAAATCAATGTTTCAAAAAGAAAACATCTTGCTGAGTTATTTTCATACTTTCTTTGTAGAATGTGTGAAATAATGAGCAAGTTAGGCTAAAGTTAGAGTGAGGTCGAGGGGTGATCTTAATTGTAAAGATATTGTTATTCAAGTTTGATTTCTTTTAAGTTCTTAAATGTTTATGTTGAATTCTTTTTAAAGTTCTAACTTCAGAGATCATATTTTGCAATTTTATATAAATTCAGTCATGCTTTCTTTATGTGATTTATGTTAAAATTATAATTTCTGGTTGATATAATTATAAGTTGATTTTCGACTGTAATATTATCAAATTGGTATATTGTCGTTCTTAGATAACTTAAAATTATATCTAAGTTTGCTCTTAAATTCAAAGAATTTTACAAATGCTATTGGTATTTTTTTATTTGATCTCCAAATCCATATTTTTCAATTGTCTGTTTGAGATGTGAAATATGCAATTGAGTAACAAATAGAAATCAAACTTAATAACAATAAAATAAACAATTAAGTGACCCTCAAAGCCTCACTATTTTCTCTATTGGTTGTTTTATTATTGTTTTTGACTCACTCTTCATTTAAAATTCTCAAACAATTCTTCTTTTAATTCTTCTCTATTATTTATTTGTAAAACCTCATTGTTTTGAATTCTTTTTGTTATTTAACTTCTCCGTAGGATCGATACCTTTAAGCTATACTACGATAACTGTTTAGCCGAAGGTGATATTTTGGGCTTAACCAAAATTTGGTGCCGTTGCCGAGGAAGGTAAAATCAACAAAAGGGTTCGAAAGGGTACGTTTTTATTTTTGTTTATTAATTTTGTGAATTTTTATTTATTATTATTTTTTTTTTTTGTTATTATTATTTTTGTTTATTCTCCCTTTGCATACAATTTATGTTTAGGATTGTATTTTTATTCTTTCTTTTTCTTCTCTTTTAAGACCTTAAAAAAAGTAAAAAAAAAAATTATAAAAAAAAAAATGCATACGGTGAATGAATCGAACTAGAGAGAAACGATAAAATTTTTTTAGAAGAATTGAATTAGAGCTTCCATCTGATTTAGCTAGCGAAACTGCTTCTGAATTTGATATATCCTCTAGTTCATCCTTTAGTTCCACAAATATAAGTGAAAACGAGGAAATCCCTGCTAAGTCCTTAAAAGACTACTTGCACCCTACCCGTATTGCCACACCATCATGCATAATGTTCCCCCCAAATATGCCACGAATAGATTTCAAACCTGGAATGATTCAACTATTGCCTACCTTTCATGGTTTAGATAGTGAAAATCCATACGTGCATATTAGGGAATTTGAAGAGGTAGTGGCCACTTTCCATTACCAATCTAATGCAACAGAATCGGTTAGGTTGAAATTTTTTCCTTTCTCCCTAAAAGATAAAGCAAAGAGTTGGCTATACTCTTTGAGACCGAGATCCATAGGCACATGGGCGGAAATGACATAGGCTTTCTTTAACAAATATTTTCCGAACCATAAGACCAATAACCTTAAGTGACAGATCTCCACATTTGCTTAAAAAGATAGTGAAACTCTATATCAAGCTTGGGAGAGGTTTAAAGAATTACAGAATTTGTGCCCACACTATGGGTATGAGAGTTGGCACCTAGTTAGCTACTTTTATGATGGACTTACTGGTAGAGAGCGAAAATTTGTTGAGACAATGTGTAATGGAGATTTGCTCCTTAAAGAACCTGATGAAACAATCGAGTTTTTAGATGAACTTGCTGAGAAAGCTCACACATGGACTGGACCTAATGCTACTAATAGTAGTAACAAGTCAAAAACTAGTGGAATTTACCATTTGAGAGAAGAGGACAACCTTAAGGCTCAATTAGAAATTGTCACTAAAAAACTTGATTCCCTAACAATTGCTAATGTAAATTCTCAAAATGCTTGTTTTGTCTGTGGAGGAGTAGATCATTTTGCACAGGATTGTCCTACCTATGGAGAGATGCGAGGGGTATACAAGGAGCAATGCAATGCCCTTGGGATGTTTCAGAAATCATACTCGCCTTACTCCAATACATACAATCCTGGCTGGTGAAATCACCCAAATTTCAGTTGGAAATCTGAAAGCAACCAGCCCACATCATCTACCAACCAATGGAAACCTGAAGCAGCACCCCAAAGGTCTTATCCACCTCAATACAATGGTCCACCACAGAGATCCTCTTTAGAAGGAACCTTGCAAGCATTTATGGAAGTACAAAATAAAACAAACCAAAAGTTTGAAGCTATTCTTACAGAGGTAGTAGAAGAGAACAAAGAAATTAAAAGTCAAATCACAAAACTCACCAGTTCTCTGACGAAACATGAGCAAGGAAAATTTCCATCTCAACCTCAGTTAAATCCAAAGGGGCAACATATGGCACAAACTTCAAATGCTCAAAACATCAAAGAAGTAAATGTTATTGTCACTCGTAGTGGTAAGATATTGGGCGAACCAACTTTGCCAAGTCCACTGGACGATAAAAGCCCTACCACCACTCCAAGTAGTTCTGAAGATGCCTCTCAACAAGAGCCTGAAAAGAAAATTCCAGTGCAAGTGTCATTTCCCCAAGCTCTTCGAACAGGAAAAATACCAGAAAATCAAGGTGAGATTCTTGAACACCTTAAACAAGTTAAAGTTAACCTGCCTTTGTTACATGTGATCAAACAGGTACCAACTTATGCTAAGGTGATCAAAGATCTATGTACTGTGAAGAAGAAGCACCACATTAAGAAGACTGCATTCTTGACGGAACAGGTAAGTGCAGTGATTGATCAAAAGACACCGTCCAAATATAAAGATCCAGGATGTCCCACAATCACTTGTCAGATTGGGACACATAAGTTTGGTCAGGCTTGACTTGACTTGGGTGCTAGAGTCAATCTAATGCCCTATTCCATCTACTTGCGTTTGGGGTTAGGAGAGATGAAGCCCACATCTATTGTACTACAGTTAGCCGATTGATCTGTGCGAAGACCAAGAGGGATAATAGAAGATGTCTTGCTCCAAATTGATAAATTCTACTATCCTGTAGATTTTCTGGTTTTGGATACTCAGTTTGTGGTTAACATGGAGTCTCAAATCCCATTGATTTTAGGAAGACCTTTCCTTGCGACAGCTAATGCCCTTATCAACTGTAGGAATGGTCTTATGAAGCTATCATTTGGGAATATGACTCTAGAGGTGAATATTTTTTATGTTGGAAAACAACCACAAGAAGATGACGAATGCTATCATACCTATATGATAGACTCACTCATATCGGAGGAAGCACATATAAGGGAAGACTCTGATTCTTTAGAATATCTCTTCCATGACTTTGATTTTGAATCCTTGCAATATCCTGATAAGGTTTGTAATGTTTTTGCTATTTTTGATGATACATAGGATAAGCAAAAGAGATTTTGGCAACCATGCTTCGAGGAATTGCCAAGTGAGAGAGAAAAACCGAAGCCATTTGCTTACACGAAAAGTTGAGTTGTCCCCACTACCTAGAGGATTGAAACATGCATTCTTGGGTCTAGGTGATACCTTTCCTGTTATTCTTTCTTCCAAACTTAGTGTTGAACAAGAAGAAAAATTGATTAATTTATTGAGAAAACATAAATTTGCACTAGGTTGGACCATAGCTGACATAAAAGGTATTAGCCCACTTATTTGTTCTCATAGGATCCATCTAGAGGAAAATAGTAACTCATGTAGAGACCCTCAAAGAAGATTGAACCCCACAATGAAAGAAGTTATTAAAAAAGAGGTCTTAAAACTGTTAGATGCAGGAATCATATATCTTATCTCTAACAGTAAATAGGTTAGTCCTACGTAAGTAGTGCCAAAAAAATCTAAGGTAACAGTGATAAAAAATAATGAGGGAGTTCTTATCCCCACAAAGGTAGTGACTGGGTGGCGTATGTGTATAGATTATAGAAAATTGAATTCAGCCACCCGAACAGACCATTTTCCACTTCCATTTATCGACCAAATTTTAGAACGTGTAGCTGGTTATCCTTTCTATTGCTTTTTTTATGGTTATTCTGGATATTATCAAATAGAGATAGCTATAGAAGATCAGGATAAGATAACATTTACATGCCCTTTTGGCATTTTTGCTTTTCATCGAATGCCTTTTGGTTTATGTAATGCACCAGCTACTTTTCAGCGTTGCATGATGAGCATATTTTCTGATATGGTTGAAAAATGCATGGAAGTTTTTATGGATGATTTGACTGTTTTTGGTGATACTTTTGATTCATGTTTGCCTAACTTGGAAGCTGTTTTGAGTATATGTGAAGAAAAGGCCTTGTGCTCAATTGGGATAAATGTCATTTCATGGTGTATTCAGGGATTGTTTTGGTGCATATCGTGTCTGAAAGAGGGATAGAGGTTGACAAGTCCAAAATAGAGGTGATCTTTAAATTACCTACCCCTAAAACGGTAAAAGATGTTCGATCCTTTCTTGGACATGCTGGATTTTACAGGAGATTTATACAAAACTTATTTGCTATATCTCAACCATTGTGTATTCTCTTGGTCAAAGAAGTTGAGTTCAACTGGACTTTAGAGTGGATAAAGCATTCAAAACACTCGTTACCAAGCTCACTACTGCTCCTATCATACAGCCACCTGATTGGAACTTACCGTTTGAAATTATGTGTGATGCCAGTGATTACACTGTAGGAGCTGTCTTGGGTCAACGAAGGGAGGGGAAGCCCTTTGTTGTTTATTATGCTAGTAGAACCTTAAACAATGCTCAAAGGAATTATTCTACGACTGAAAAAGAACTACTAGCTGTTGTTTTTGCATTAGATAAATTTCGTGCTTATTTGATTGGTTCACCTATTACTGTTTTTACTGACCATGCAGCCCTTAAGTATCTTCTTTCTAAGAAGGATGCTAAGACATGTTTGATTAGGTGGATTCTTCTTTTGCAGGAATTTGATCTGATAATCAAAGATAAGAAGGGTGTTGAAAATGTTGTAGCCGATCATTTATCTCGTTTGGAGTTCAATGATGCAACCGATACTCTACCCATTCGAGATGACTTCCCTGATGAACAATTATTTGTTGTAAACCAAGTACCTTGGTATGCACACATTGTCAATTACTTGGTTACTGGTGAAGTTCCGACACTTTGGAGTGCACAAGACAAACGTAAGTTTTTGGTTGAGGTAAGAAATTTCTATTGGGATGACCCTTATTTGTATAAGTATTGTCCAGACCAAATCATGAGAAGATGCATTCCAGAAACTGAGGTAAATAGCATTTTGAACTTTTTTCATTCTGAGGCATGTGGAGGTCATTTTTCCATAAAAAAAAACTGCTGCAAAGATTTTGCAGTGTTGTCTTTATTAGCCCACTTTATTCAAAGACACTAATAATTTTTGTCGTTCTTGTGAAAGATGCCAAAAGCTAGCTGCATTGACCCGTCGACATATGATGCCTCTTAACCTATACTTGTTATTGAGATATTTGATTGTTGGGGTATTGATTTTATGGGTCTTTTCCCATCTTCCTTTGGTTATCTTTATATTCTTCTTGCTGTTGATTATGTGTCTAAATGGGTCGAGGCCGTGCCTTGTCGTACTAATGATAACACTGTTGTTGTCAAATTTTTAAAAGAAAATGTGTTATCTAGGTATGGTACACCATGTGTCATCATTAGTGACCAAGGAACACATTTCTGTAACCGTTCTTTTGAGGCTTTAATGCGCAGGTATGGTGTTCTTCACAAAGTTTCAATTGCATATCATCCTCAAATCAATGGACAAGCTGAGTTAGCAAATCGAGAGGTCAAGCAAATTCTAGAAAAGACAATCAATCCCAATCGTAAAGATTGGTCTTTACGCCTTTCTGATGCACTTTAGGCATACAGGACTGCTTACAAGACGATCCTTGGAATGTCTCCATATCGACTTGTCTTTGGAAAAGCTTGTCATTTACCTGTGGAGTTGGAGCATAAGGCTTATTGAGCTGTTAAGGCCTTTAACTTTGATTTGAATGTTGCAGGTCTTCAAAGGAAACTACAATTAACAGAGATAGAAGAATTGAGGAATGATGCATATGATAACTCTAGGATTTACAAAGCAAAATTGAAAGCAGCTCATGACAAATAAATCCTGAGAAAGAATTTTGAGCCAAACCAACAGGTGCATCTTTATGACTCCCGATTGCATCTTCACCTTGGAAAGCTACGATCTAGATGGACCGATCCCTATATGGTGAAACATGTTTTTCCCAATGGTGTTGTTGAGGTTCAAGACCCAACTGATGGGCGAATTCTCAAAGTGAATGGACAACGGTTGAAACATTTTATGGAGAGGATAGCCCAGCCTAAGGAGCTCACATTGGTGTCCCCTGTCTACCATAATTGATCAGTTTGTATCTTTCTGTACTATTTTTTCCTACTTTTTATTTATTTTTAGTTGCTTTGTTTTTCTTTGGTTTAGTTTGTTTTATTTATTTTTGTTTTCTCTAGTTTTACTTTTATTTTTATTTTTTATTTTTTTTCCCTCATCCTTAACCTTCCTTTAATTTGATTGTCTCTCATTAAAATGTCATTAAGGTGTCCTCTATTTTTTTCATTTCCTTATTCTTTTGTGATAGTGAGGACACTATCAGATTTAGATTGGGGGGTGGTGGTTTGTACATTTTCATGTTGTCAAAAAACAAAAACAAAAAAAAAAACTAGTTGATTGCCTGTTTCTATTGTAATTCTTGTTTAAACTAGTTTACATTTCATGTGCGAAGCCTTATGGTAAGATGGATGTTCAATGCATATAGCTAAGAAAAAATCACATGTTTAAGTGTATATTTTTCTAATCTCACATATTTTTTGTGAGTGAGTGGAGAGATTGAGAAAACAACTTATGAACTTTCATTGATCTTTTGAACTGATTAAGTTGCTGTTTAGATTGTCCTTCTTGATTTATTGAATATGCTTTAAGAGATAGTGGTTAAAAAAAAAAAAAAAATACTATTGAACCTTTAGAAATCGTGTCTACTCCTTGGTGTGAGAAACTTTATATTATGTGAGAAGTTCTGTATTTTTGTGCTTATTCTAAAAACAAAAAAAGAAAAAAAAACACAAAAAAAAAAGAAAAAAAAATTGATGAAAAAAAAAAGGGGGGTTGTTGATTCAATTCTAATAAAGTCTTCCATTAGCTTAGAAGACAATTCTTCTTTTAGAGAATATTTCTTTCTTATTGTTTCTCAACAGGCTATATTTAGGTTGACCATTTAAATCTTGAAACAACACTACAAAAAGAATGAATAATTCTGAATAGTTAATTTTTCTATCAATTTATCAATGTTCGTTCATTTGTTTGTCCTAAAAATTGCCCATCCAATTGAGTGTTTCTCTATTTTTCCAACTCCATGAGTGAAATCCCCTCCATTTAAATTGATATTTTTACCTGTGAGAATATGGAGTTGAGGCTTTCACATGTTCGGATTTTTCAATGGCTATATGTATTGGGGTTTGTGGTAAGAAGGTTATGGCTTAGTTCATGTTTTGTTTATTGTTTACGCTTGAATTGCTAAGGGACTAGCAATAAGCTGGTTGGGAGTTGTGATTAGAGCACAAAAATACGATTTTAATATTAGAAAATTGATTGCATTTGTCAAAATATGTCATTTAATTAAACATTTTATTTGATTATTTTTACGAATGCAGTTGGTTTGATCATTTGATTTAATGTATTTTTATGCTCATAAAACTGATAATTTTGACATAATTTATGGGTACTTATTTTGGGTTTGTGATGTTTTTTAGAAACAGAATCAAGAAACCCAATTTAAAGGATATCAGCTCAAGTGCACAAGACCCAAATGTTATCAAAGATCATCAGATAAAATAAGTTAGACCCTAAATGTCTCAAGGCTCATACACTTCCACCAACAAATCATTTTCAAATTTCAAAATGATTGAGCAATTTGTGGTGATTGATTGACATTTGATTTGTTTCTCAATTTGAAGAAAGATTGAGTGATTTGTGGGGATGAGTTAATATTTGATTTGAATTTCAAAATTTGAAAAATGACCAAATAAGTTGTGATGATTATGGAAAGATTTTGAAATTGAAAGCTTTCCTTTCGGGTGAAAAGAAGATTCTCTGGAGAGTCAACTTCTTACTTCTATAAATAGGGCGTTTGACAGCACAACAAGGGAACCAATTCTTAGAGAGAAAATCAGTGTTTCAGAAAGAAAACATCTTGCTGAATTATTTTCATACTTTCTTTGTAGAATGTGTGAAATAATGAGCAAGTTAGGCTAAAGTTAAAGTGAGGTTGAGGGGTGATCTTAATTGTAAAGATATTGTTATTCAAGTTTGATTTCTTTTAAGTTCTTAAATGTTTATGTTGAATTCTTTTTGAAGTTTTAACTTCAGAGATTATATTTTGCAATTTCATATAAATTCAGTCATGCTTTCTTTATGTGATTTACGTTAAAATTATAATTTCTGGTTGATATAATTATAAGTTGATTTTTGACTGCAATATTATCAAATTGGTATATTGTCATTCTTAGATAACTTAAAATTATATCCAAGTTTGCTCTCAAATTCAAAGAATTTTACAAATGCTATTGGTATTTTTTTATTTGATCTCCAAATCCATACTTCCAATTGTCTGTTTGGGATGTGAAACATGCAATTAAGTAACAAATAGAAATCAAACTTAATAATAATAAAATAAACAATTAAGTGACCCTCAAAGCTTCGCTATTTTCTCTATTGGTTGTTTTATTATTGTTTTTGACTCATTCTTTATTTAAAATTCTCAAACAATTCTTCTTTTAATTCTTCTCTATTATTTATTTGTAAAACCTCACTGTTTTGAATTCTTTTTGTTATTTAACTTCTTTGTGGGATCGATACCTTTAGGCTATACTACGATAACTGTTTAACCGAAGGTGATATTTTTGGCTTAACCAAATGGAATTATCAAAGATTGAATAATCAAGCCATATCTTATGATAGTATATTTAATAAGACAGCCAAAGCCTCTTCCTTAACTAGTGTCACCTGACTTTGAATCATTGAACTTTTGAATCTTTGAAGTGCATTAATCTTCAGTGATAATATCCACAACCTACAACATCATCTAAGGAAAATATCTATCTATAAGCAAATAAAGTAATAGGATGGCGGCCTGCAACATTTAACCAACATTAAAAAAATCAAAGTTAATTTCTACTCTACCTTTGATTCTGTTATACCATACCGATGAAAGTTCACATCAATGCCACTAAAAACAAGATCTGTGTTGAGCAAGTGTCTATTGAGTGAAGAGACTTAGAGTGCAACAAGTGAGCATGAACAACCTCGGAATAGGAAAAGCCACTTTTGGCCTCTCATCCTAGAATGCGTGGAAGCATACCAATTGGAACTCTGTCTCTTCTGGTAACATAAAAATGAAATTATTGATTGTGCAATCTTCTTGTTTCATTCTTCCTCTGGACACATTCTGGCAGGTTCATCTATCAGGCTATGAAATTAGAGTCCCTTGAGAAGGGAAACTAACTTCTGTTGTATTTCTTGAACCCAAAAGTTTAAGACAAATAGTCTAAACAATGAACAATAGCATCTTGACACTTCAAATTTGCAAGCCTCCCAAATCCAAAACACATTCTTTTGGGATATATAAACCTGAAATTTTACAAACATAGTATAACTTCAAACAATGAAAGTATAAGCATATGAAATTAAAGTCAATGACTACTCTATTTTGAATTTGTTATACCATAACTTAAGAAGAGTCCATGTTGATGCCACTTAGAACAGATCTAAGCCCAGCCAACATCTCATGTTGAGGGAGGAAACCTGGGATGTTGCAAGTGAGTGTGAACAACCTTTGAACGAGGGAATCCTCTTCAGTGCTATCACATTAGAATTCATGGAAGCATGCTCATTGAAACTCTACCTCTTCTCATCACATCAGAATGAAAATATTGATTGCATTGTACTTCTGTTATTCTTCTTGTCTCTTCTTATACAGTAAAACCCCAAACATAAATCTCTCCTTGTAATGCACAAACCTGGCAGTTTACAAACATTTACAAGTACACATCACCAACTCAAAATACCCAAATTAATTAATAGAGCATTCTTCCTTACCTTTCTTTCTAATGATCTTGGCAATTTGATTTCCCTTAAAAATGTAAGGCCTTTGAAGACCTAACTTGAAACTTACTCAAATACCTATGACCTATTAATTAATTTAAAATTAACTTACAGTTTCCAGTAAATGGAAAATATATAAATAAAATAAAAACAATAAAGTGAAAAGAGAAGAAGAAGAAAGTACCTAAAGTTGGATGTGTGCTTGTCTCAACCCTTGTAGACTTCAATGCCCATCTATTTGATTGTCCTTCTAATCAATTCGGATATTGGGGATGTGAGAGATGTCAGACCAGTTCTCTCCTATTCCTTTTTTATACCGTTTTGATAAAATAGAACACTTATCTATATCCAATACTTGCAGCGATTCCATCTGAAGAATATGCTTCGACAATACCTTTAATTTGGGGCATTTATATATTTGCAAGATGCGAAGAGATGGCATGACTTTTATATTATGATGTTCAATCCCAATATCCCACTCTTCCCATTCCTCCATCTCCCAAAAGTAGAGAGATTTCAAGTTAGGGAAAGCAGTAACTGATGAAGATGAAGTAATGTCATCACTTTCTAATCCCAATACTTCATTACCCACTCTTTTTACTCGCTTCATCCCTCCTATACGAAGTGATTCAAGGAATGACCATTGTCCCAATGAAGGTAGTTGCTCACACTTGTTCCATTCAATCAGACTTAATCTTCTCAAATTGGTTAATAACATCATCCAATTAGGTAAAACCAGGTTGCCTGCATAGCTTGATATCATTAAACCTTTTAAGTTTGAGGAGGTTGTAATACTTCAAGAATTGCTTCATTATTTATCGAATTGGACCCACTGAAGTTGAATTCCAAGAACCTAATGTTTATCTTATTTTCAAGTTCTATTCTAAGAGCCTCACTCTCATTCATCATATTTTCCAAACCTATTATTTCAAAACTTCCTTCGAGGTGGTGAAATTTATTCAAACATTCAAGTGAAGATGCTTTGTTACCATAATTACTCTCACTCACATGGAATTCATTTAATGTACGAAGACATATTAAGTTCTCAAGTCCTTTTGGCATGTATCTTAGAGAACTAGTATCCTTGTTTACTAAATGCCTTAGGTTGATTAACTTGCCTATCCCTTGAGGTAGTTCTTTAAGATTTTGACAATAAGAAATAATCAAGGTTTGTAAATTATATAATTCACATAATGTTTCTGGTAACATTTCTAGCTCCAAATTACTACTTAAGTCAAGATACCTCAAATGTATTAGTTTTCCTATCTCTCTTGGAAAATTTTCTAACCCTATCAAATGTACATGTTTTCTACCTGTCATCATAAACTTGGTAATACCAGTCAATGCTAATGCCTTTAAGCATGTATTTTGACACAATAAATCAAGCAAGACTCCATCAATTGAATGCATGCCAAGCTCAAATTTAAACAAGAGGCTTTGCAATTTTTTAATATGGGGAATGTAGATAGGAAATGAACTATTTTTGTCAACCATTAACATGAAATGATGAACTTTCTCAAATGAAATATTAATGCTTGATTCACCAAAATCTTTGTCAATCAACGCTAAACATTCATTCTTTGTGAGAAATTGAGCAAAGTCATGTACTATATCATGCATCTTACAACCTGCGATATCACCAATATCATCTTTTATGAACTCTTGGAAGAAGGAATGTGTCGCTAAAATGTTAAAATATTTTTCACCTATCATCTCCATGTCCTTATTTCCTTCTAATTCTAAATAACCTTGAGTCATCCACAACTTAATTAACTGCTCCTTATCTAAGTGGTAATCCTTTGGGAAAATGGCACAATATGAGAAACACCTTTTAACTATAGGAGGCAAATTATGATAACTAAGCATCAAAGGACGAAAAATGTCTTTCTCAAATTCTTCAAGTTTCCACACCTCATTATCTAAGATAGTTTTCCATTCATTACTAGTTGTCTTATACCGTAGGAGGCTCCCCATAGTCTTTATTGCAAGAGGGAAACCCTTGCACTTACTCACAATTTCCTTACCAACATTTTCTAGTTCTCTACACTCCAATTCAGTTCTACTAGAAAATGCTAATGACTTAAACATCAACCAATAATGCACTTCAGATAACTCCTTAATTGGGATAACATCAATTGATTCCATCATACCAGCAACTGCTTGCTTACGTGTGGTAACCAAAATTCTACTACCATGAAGACCATTTCTTAAACAATGGTGCAACGATTTCCATTCATCGTAGTCTTTTGTCCACACGTCGTCCAATATAAGAACAAATTTTTTTCCTCTAATGGATTGATAAATCCTTTGTACACAAGATTCCAAATTAACTAAATCAAAGGCTGGCCATTCTAGAGCTACAGCAATTGCTTTAGCAATCCTTAACACATCAAAAGGATCCGATACACATACCCACATTCTGTTCTCAAAATTCTTTTTTATCTTGTCATTGTTATAAACAAGTTGAGCAAGAGTTGTTTTCCCAATTCCTCCCATCCCTACAAGTGAGATGATATGGAGGCCCCTTATTTCATCACTACTCTCACACAACTTGTTTACCAAAATATCATTTTCTTTATCTCAACCATATATCTTAGACTCGTCAATGAACGAGACACTTTCTACTCATTGAGGTTGTTCAACACTTCTATTTGTAAAATGATACATATCTTTTTCTCTAGCAACACCATCTAGACTCTCATTGACTTCTTTTATTTTAAGAGCTACGTCACGGTGCAAAACAACTTGCTTAAAACAGAAGCAAGAAGAGAGAAAGAAGGAACATACCTTCTTCTTAAGAGTAAGTGCATTTTCAGCTCCCTCAATTTGCTGTTTCAGCTTTGAAGTGTTCGACTCATCCAATACGTTTTCCGCATCGTAGGATACATCCTTGAGCTTATCTAACCAGAGTGTGACACTTGCCTCCTTCACTTGCCTTAGCTCTGCATCAACGAGCACAGCTTGAATGGCTTGGAAATTGCTAGTCAGCCTTTCAATGTCTTTGCTGACACCATGTACGAGTGTAACTTCTTGTTGAATTTGTTGACGAGCGATTGAAGCCGGTTGCTCCAAGACTATGGAAACAATTGCATCAGCCATAATTTTGAGAGATGATAATTTGAATGGTAATGGCAACTGGAGAAATTAAGTTTTTGGAAGTGAAAACTTTGCCGTATGCTTCAGATTTATATACTGGGGTAAAGTGGAACTTGCCCTTGAAGATGGTCTAGGTATAATGGTCTGTCAAAGTTATTTCCCAAAATAAGAAATCTGATGCAAGTGTAATGGATAAAATTAAGAAACGAAGATGATTCTAAAAGCAAAATTTAAGACAAGAAGTCACTCGGATGTCATCAATTGATGAACCTTTCTTTCATCTAAAGTACATAACTTAGAAAAATATTCTATAAATCCTACAATCTTATATTCCAGACCTCATTAAAACAGAACTTTTCTTATTATGATTAGTACGTAATGTTACAATTGTAATTCTAAATGCAACACAAAAAAATTTGCAAATGTTTGATGGTGATTTAATAGTACATAGATTATAACATAATTTGGCAAAGTATATACTTTGGGAAATAACTTGGATAAAGCCTTGCATACTAGATTTACAAGCAAACTAGTTTGCACTTTGCTTATTCTTTGCGTAAAGGTTCTACATTTAGATGCCATGAGAAAATAAGAAAATAGGAACAAAAAAAAATAGTAATTTAAAATTGTTAATAAAGTATTGTACTGGTAATAGTTGTCTTTGTTGTTTTCCTTTTATGGTGGAATAATAGCTGCGACTTTTGTCTTCCTACGTTGGGTTAACTGAGTTATTTTTTAAGAGTACCATTTCTCTTAATAAACAGGAAAAAAAGAACAAATCTTGACCATGCCATGTTTTTATGTTTAAATTATAATATCAATGGTCTTCCCTTATAATTTGATGGTCTTAGTCCACCTACATGGATCTCGACATAAAATGCAGTGACTTGTCATTTTGGGCTTAAATGGGCCTAATTTGAAGTCTTGATAGCTGTCAAGAGTGGCGATTTTGGCACCCCTAAAATACATAATGTACACTCCTTTTTGTATTTTCACCCCATTAACTTTTTTTTTTTAATATTAAAAATTTGTGATTACATCTCCCAAATTGCTTATATATATTTTTCTTCTTAATCTCCACTACAATCATTATCATGTTCTTCATCAAATCCCATTTGATAAAAAAAAAAAAAAAAAAAAAAGAAGGAAGAAGAGAGTCTTTTTCCAAAACTTCTTTATCAACGACATAAATTGCTTCTTGTTATTCATCACAAACTGTACAATTGCTTTATCTTCTTTATTAATAATATCTGTAAATACCACATTTTATATAAATACATTTCAACAGTCAATATATATATATAAATTTTTTAACTAGAATTTGGTAAGTTATTTTGTGATGATGTGATTAGTAAAATATTAAAGGTGAAATGACTTTCTATAGTAACAGCTATTGCACACACTAGAAGACAAGAAAGTTATTCTATGATCTTAATAGATGAGGTTTATAATGGAGATTTGAGCGCATGCTAGAAGACGAGAAAGGTGTTGAAAACAAACTTATCAAGGATAATATTGGGATTTTAAAAATAATTATGTTTTGGGGTGTATATACAATTTAAGAGGGGTGGAAATATCACCACTCACCTGTTAAGTGTCATAATCTTTATTAGTAAACCATAAAGTCATTTGGATTGTGGGTTTTCAGTCAACATATGGGCCCGTATATTATATTTAGGTAGCTTATAGCATTTTTGGTAAATGTTTTAGGGAAATAATGATCTTTATATATATATATATATATATACACACTATAGGAAAATAATGATCTTGTTGATATTAATTTATTATAAATCTTAACAAAATAAAATTGCAACAATTTGGATTAGGTGCTGGTTGAGGATAAAGCATTGTCCAAGAATTCCCATAATAAGAATTTTATTTGATTGAAGAGGAGGAAAGCAAGTAAAGAAGGAAAAAAGATCCCCATATGTGAAATTTAAGGCAAGAATTTAATTTGGTATTATTAGGATACAAACATTATTACTCAGAATTAGCTTAATGTGCTGGTGACACTTGCTTCAAAAGGAATATGGCTTTGAAAGTAACTTTCCAAAAAATCATGTAATTTACAGCTCCTGTACAATCAATAGCATATTGATAAGATTGATCAAGTCACAAGTATGAAAAAACAAATGTATTAATATTGAAAACTTATTGATAGATTAAATATAGTATCATTTAAATCTTACACAAAAATATATTAAAACTCAAGTTTTATGAATTCAAATGTAACTTCTTGATCTCTTAAATCTCAAAAATCTTCAATAAGGGAATAGACATATATATATATATATATATATACCTATTTTACGATTTTGATATACGTAATCATAGAGTTTGTACAAAAAGTCATATTTCATCTTGTTACGAAACCTAGTTTTAATAATTTGACAAAATAACAAATATTAATAACATAAATTTTAGGAAAAATATTTGTTAATTTAATTGCTTAAACCTAATAGGTCAAAAAGTCTTGACCCATAAATTAAGCTTAATATTAATAATGCAAAGTATAGGAGTTAAAAATGCAATCTGAGAAATCTAAATTTACTTAGCATTATTTAGTGAAAAAAAAAAGAAGTTTAAATATAAAGACTAAACTTAGGAATAATATATAATTTAATAGGAAACTAACGTACTGAAAATAGAAATGTTTAAATCATGTTTTCACAAAAAAAAAAAAAAGAAAGAAATTGTTAAATTATTTGAATAGATTATAATATTAAAAAATTAAAAAAAAATGCTTAAAGCAAATAAATAAGAAATGTGGAAAAATATATCTATGGAGGAATTTCCAGCTTTTATAACTTTTATGTATTTGATGTTATTTAAAACATAATAATAAGAATAATCAACGGGGTCCATTGACAATTTGCTTTTTGAGTGACAGTGTTTCCGTCCCTTTAAAATTCTATGTACACCCCCAAATTTATATATAATTTAAAATTTCAATTTTATCCTTAAATCAAGTTATTGATGTTATAATAAAAGCAATATAATTTTTTTTAAAAGCAAATTACACAAGGCCTACCTCAGGTTTGCTCTTTAACACAAAAATAACTTTTCAAAAACTTGACAAAGACATCCCCCAATGATAAGTCAATTACGTTAGATTTACCTATTGATCAATTTTTTTTTTTTTTAAATAATAGCTCTTTCACAATAACTTCAAAATTGAATGTTTTTTGCAAACATAACATCAGTAACAATCCTCAACAATACAGTGAATTACTTCAAAAACTGAAATGAACCCACTAAAATATCATCGAGTCACCACGATACTAAAAATAAATGGCCATTAAAAAACCAAAGACTAGATCATTCTCAAAAGACTAAAAGCAAAAACTAGATCATAAATAAACTAAACATTAACATATCATCACAAAGCCTCTTCTTTTCTATTCAAAGTCTCTACTCTTCCTCGGTAGCTGACTCAGTTGCTTTGTTGTTAATGCTTCCTCGCATACCTCTGGTTCCTCAGGAACTTGGGGTCCATCCCTTTGGTGGAGGTGTGGCGATGCCTTCTGGGTTTCTTGATTCCATTCTTGTGAGCCTTGTAGGACTGGTTGTGTGCTGTGTGATTCTTCGACTTGGCCATCTCTACTGCTGTGTTGAGAGAAGAGACTGCGCTCTGATGGCATAATACCAGGCTAGAAAACCAAATTGGCTAAGTTAAATCCAATTAAGCCAGGGGTGTAACTAGTTTTTAAGCTTAAAAACAATTATTTATAACATATATATTTTTTAAATGAATAGAAAGGGTATATTTGGTATCAAGTGGGGTATGTTTACAAATACATATTTTTAAAAAAAAATTAGTGGGGTGTACATACAACTTTTGAGGTGTGGTAATATCTCCACTCAATTTGATAATTCGAAAATATTGATGATCATTTCATTATCTGAATCAATATTCTTATAAGTTCAATATTTTTACTGAACTCAATTATTAATTTTTTGCATGTAATGTCAACTGAAATTTTACTATGGAATCCACGGGTTTTGTAGATTCAAACCCAACCCAACATTAGACAAATGGAAACCCATATCAGCCCAAAACTGAAACTGAAGTGGCCCTCCACAACCAGAAGGATGAAATTGCCCAATAGGCCCACAACTACTGTTTAAGTTTGTTTTTTTTTTTTTTTCAGTAAACTTTTATATTTAGAACTTTTTTCCGATTATATAGTAAAATATGTGATTGTTTATATATGGATTGGTGTGATCATTTTATAACATATAAATAGAGTCTTCCCATGGATTTGGATTATCATGTGTGTATATTATATAATAATGGTACGTTTGTGTTGATTTTGTATGTGTCATGAAAGAATAGACCTATAAATTGTTTTTGAAATTTGGAGAGTAAAATTAAAAAAAAAAAACTGTGAATTCCTATTTTGGATCAGTTATTGTAACCCTTAAGTGTGGCTTGAGTTTATAAATTGTAATCTATGAATTTAGTTGTGTAAATTAATATCAAAAGTATTTTTTATTACCAATTTTTTTTTTTATATATTTATTACCAAAAATTTTAATTACATATTTTGTGGTTAGACTAAAGTAGAGACTTGTGCAGGATGGGTAAGCATGGGTGATCATGCAGATTGTAGGCAACTGACATATTGTTCCAAATGATTTCTGCGAGGAAAACATGACAATTGAAAGAAGAAAACTAATACAAATATATATAATTTGGACCAATACATTGAACCTAATGAAAATCCACTAGAAACTGAAACGCATTGTGCGGACAAGATACCAACAAGAAATAATTCAATTTTATGTTGAAGGAACAAAGGTGGCTCTGATTTGGCTTTTCACACAAGCAACAAACAATACCAAGACCATGAGTGGTGATGGGAGAAAGTGCAATAGCTGAATAAAAAACTAAATAAATTTTCTTTTCTTGTGTGTGAACTGAAAAAGAACCAATAGACTTGTAACATCATATAAATTTGCAGCAGAATATCGATCACAATACAAACAAATTTTTATATAAAAAACCTCCCCCGTTTAAGGAGTAAAAACCATGAGAACCTAGTCCATCAAAAAATCTTCACTATGAATCAAATTATGAGTTTACAACAATTCCCTAACTCTATCAAGGAATTTATCACAGCAACATTATCTAGAACTTTTATTCTAGACAATAATCATAATTTGATATCAAATGAGAAAAGGGAGATGGAGGAATCAAACTCAGAGCCTTTGTTCGGGCAGTATATCTCTCCACAAAATGCTCCGGTCCCTAATCCAACCGTTCAGATTGAAGTGACATATCTGACGAACCTTTTTTTAAAATTGAGCTTAATCCAACAGTGCACGAAGGAGTTACAACCTTTCGAGTAAGACCATGCAGTTCAAATCCTGTTTTTTGACCAACTGTATTTTGAATGCAGAAACTCAGTACCGAACCTCCGATCAATGATCTGACTGTTCAAATTCAAGAACTACAAGTTCATCACCTACTGACCAAATTTCAATCTGATCCAATAATGGATGAAGGAGATACAATAATTTTGAAAAAACTGCTATGGTTGTTCTCTATGCAATTTTTTCATTTTCTTCTTTCAATCTTTGTCTCTTTCTTTTCCTCTCTCTCTTTATCAACCAACCACACTTGATTTCCAGCAGCAAACCCACTCTTCAACCATTGCACACTCTCACTTTTCCATTCTCCAAGCCCTAATAAGAAAAAAGGATTTTTAAACCAAATGCAAAAGGACCAAAAAAGCCTCTCTTCCATTTCATACGAAAATGTGTCAACTTTAATGGGTTGTTTCCATATAACATCTTCCATCGAGCATAGAGAATTACCTGAATCTTAGTTCAGTTGTCAACCAGATGCTTTTAATTGCTCAAATATATTAATTATGGTTCAATGGAGTCATGTCCTCAACCTTTCTTGGCTAAGTGTGAAATTTGATTCCCTCTTAGTTGTAATATGATGTCTACTCTACAACTGCTGTGAGCAAGCGTTGTACTCTGTACAAGAAAATCAACAGGGAAGAAAAAGCAAAATAAATTGTATCTTGTCAAAAATTAAATATATTAAAATTATAACTAATGATAGATAATTAAATAAGATATTCAGACCTACTTGCCTAGATCAATCATGACACCAACATTTGACATTGATTCTTCGAAGAGTATGCAACTTTGATAGGCAGCAATTGGTTGAACATGCATCTTCAATGACAAAATCCGTCAAGAATGATAAGAAAGGAGGACATAAATGTATTAAGGTCAAAACATAGACTCAATTAGCTATCATATTAAAGTAATAAAAATGATTACGTCATGCATATATGAAAGACTTTCCCAGCTAAATATATTAAGATCAGCACATACCCTTCTTATTTAAAGTAGTTCAAATATGGTAACTTCGATTAAAAGGACTAACCTAAAAAAATGTTGTCTTGCTTTTGAAAAGATGCAGAATTGCATATCAACCAAAAATTTGCAGACCCTGTATTAGAAAAAAAAAAAAAAAAACATAAATTGAGAACAAACAAATTAACTGTAAAATATATTGCAAATCATATGTCGCAAATTGTTCTGTATTTGATCAAATTATCAAGTTGCTTATGATGAACGAGACTTCAGAAAATAGGGCATATTGAAATTATATATGAAGTCTCTGTTGACACTATATGTTTATGACCAGGAAGAATCATTGATTGATTTCCTAGCTTTGGTATTGTTCAAATAAACAACAATTGATAAAACAATACAATATTTGCTCTCCTTCTTATAAGAGAAAAACTTACATAAAATAGTAAGTAATCATATTCACTCTTAACAAGGCCAACTTTGAAGCTTGTGTGTACCTTATCATAAGATCATCAATGCCACAAAGAGCAAGATGTTGCATCACAAATGTTAAGATCTGTCGCATCAAATATGTGGTGTAGAATCATTTGATAGAAAATCAATTCGCTTAAACAAGAATTTCAGAACCAATTTAAGCAATTGACCTAAAACAATACAGGAGTTTTAAATCCATACACACACAAGAAAACAATAAAAGAATGTAATATCGGTGATTTTAGGTCAGAGAGGAACTTATATAGAATGGTGTGTGATCATGTTTGCAATTAACTAAGCCCATTGGAAAACATGTGTATGCCACCATTGAAACATCAACAACACTGTGTGCAAGGAGTGTACTTCAAAGATTATTGGATGTTCAGTTTATAATATAATTGACCATGTGTATGGATCTACTAGGTGCACAAAACTTTAGTCAGTTGCATCAATCTATACAAATGACTGCAAATTAATTTAAATAGCATAGATTAGGATGTTACTACGCTAATCTCATTTTTTATCCTCAAAAGATGACAATCATATCAACAAGTTTAAGAAGAATTTGTGAATCTATTAGGTAGAGAAGCTTAAGATTTAAAATTGACATAAACATGACCAAACTTTTCCAAAGCATGATTAACAACACATCCAACAACATTAAAGGAAACAAGATAGTGTAACTGACCAGCATTTGAAATAGATTGTTTCCTGAATCATCTTGGCAGTTCATAGCATAAAAGCATTCAAAATGAAGAACCTGCCCAAAGTTTCAACCATTAAACATATTTAAATTTAAATTATCTCAGAATATCAAATAAGATATACATTGCCGCTTGCACATTTTAGCTAACATATTGTTATTTGACCGTGATTCTCCAACAAAACATTTGTGGAATTTCTTGATAGGCATTGATTGCTTGACATTTCCATTTAATGCATACAAAAAATATAAGCAATTAGCTATCACATATTCCTGAGGAAAATTCTGAAAGGTAAACAAATAATAAGATAATTATACACCATATTTGAAGAGCTTAGTTATCTTGTTGGTACTGTTTGATCTATTTTAATGATTATATATATAAGAAAACATAATAACTTCAATCGAAAGGACTAACCTAGCCAAATTCTTTCCTTTCGTTTTCCAAGATTAAAATGGTATTCCAACCAAAGAATTAGCCTGCCAAAAAAGATAGATTTTATAACACTATATGGTTAAACAAGCATATTTTGATGCCTATGTGCAATTTTATCTGGTTTGCATCTCATACATGTCAACAATCAAAAGCAAGTAAGAGAATATCCCATTTTGCTAATATTAGCAAAAATACATAAATAGTACTTGCCCCTAACCTATCTTCTATCCATGCATCCAGGCATTACAACTTGCTTCCTCTGGGGAACTATAGTGATTCTCCCATGAAATTTAATTGTCTAGTGTATGAGCAAAATCCAGATGCGTGGTACAAAAAAATTAAGAAAAAGAAAAATAAGCACAATAGAAAAAGATTGGATTAAATAGTACTCAAAGCATACAATTCACGAGAAAGTTAAATAACAAAATCCACAAGCAAACTATGACATACTCTTACTGGAAGATCTGAAAGTAAAGGAAAAATATTATCATCTGTCATATTTACCATGTGTTACGTAATAACGATGTCTAATTACTGCTCGCTTGACTTCAACTTGATATGTTATACCATTAACCTGAGGGACATCCCCATCAGTGTTGGGAGACGAAGCAGGACACCATGTCAGATTCAAATAACGGTTGATTAGAAAGGATGTCACCGAGCCACCTTCTGCATGCTGATGTTGTACATGTAGATTCAAGGTGCTATGTGCAAGAATCAGGAACTGGCAAAAGTCTCTTATGGGTTCTCAAGCTTGAATTAAGTTCTAGAATATCCAGGGAACTCTCTTCTTTTAGGCACATAATAGTGAAACTATGATTGGAATCCCTTGAGAAATCTAACTAACTGCTGTTTTCATTTTCTGTATCCAAAAGTGTAAGATCAACACTTTTAACAATGGGCATCATATCACTGCCTCTTCTTTGGCAAGATTTTTACATGTCTCCCAAATCCAATATACATAAACCTGACAATTTACAAATAAGCACTATTTAAGCATTAAGAAGTATTAGGCGTCAACTTGAAAAAAAAAATACCCATGAATGAATTTATAGAGCATTGTTCTTAACCTTTCTTTACATTGCCTCTGAACATGATATTCTGATTTCCCTTGAAAATGCAGTTCTCAAATTTAATTTTACGTCAAATGCTAATATTACAGAAGCTTTGTACAGAAATATTTAGGCGGTTGATAGCAGATTTGGTAAATGTTTTAGGGAAACAATGTTTTCGTTGACATTAATTTATTATAAATCTTAATAAAATAAAATTGCAACAATTTGGAATAGGTGCTTGTTGAGGATAAAGTATTGTCCAAGAAATTCCCATAATAAGAATTTAATTTGATGCAAGAAGAGGAAAGCAAGGAAAGTAAAGAAGATTCCCATAAGAAAAGTTTAAGGCAAGAATTTAATTTTGTACTATTAGGATACAAACATTATTGCTCAGAATTAACTTAATGTGTTGGTGATACTTGCTTTAGAAAGAATATGGCTTTGAAAATAATTTTCCAAAAAAAAAAGGTAATTGTAGGATTTAGAACTCCTATATAATCATTAATATATAGATAAGATTGATCAAGTCACAAGTTGATTGTAATGAGCTTTTTCATTGTTGAGTTCTAACACTTCTTTCTACTAAATGGTATTAGTATTATGACCACTCACAACTTAATTTACAGTGGTTCAAGATTAAGCTGAAAATCATTTGTACAGTTGGCTGTGTTAGAAAAAGCCAGCAATAATAAAAAGCAACAAATAAATCTTTTCCATCATTATGTGTATAAAATAGAGTTCTCATCAAATATCCGACATGACAATAAATCAACCAAAGCACCAAAGCACTAAAACAGTAAATTAATCACAAAGTGAGACACCAAATTTTTACGTGGAAAACCCAATGTGGGAAAAACCACGATGACTGTAGTCGACTTCAAAAACTTCCACCATCTCCAATAAAATAATGGGTTTACAACAAGTTCTCTCTAGAATAATTGGAAGCTTACAATGGCATCAAGAATAAATATTCTTGGCTCAACAACATCATAGAGAGGATAACTGAAAAATTCAACTAGCAGATTTATAGAGCTTCTTGGATGGATTCTTCGGTTGAAATTTGGGCTAACTTTTATAAAGTGTAGCCACTTGATCTTCAAATAAGAAACCACAAAACCCAATTTCACTTTCTTTCTCTCATTGTTTTTTTCACTCAAATTAGCAGCTACCCTTTCTTTTCTTTTTGATATACAGGATGCTGCACATGAGGCAAAGTCTCCATTCATATATATTTTTTCCTGTTATGAGTGGCTTTGGGCTCAAAAGCCCTTATATGATCGAAGCCCATTATATGAGTAAACCAAACAGGCTACACCATTTGCTCTATGTTGTATGCTACTAGTGCTCATTTTTGCTTGTTACTATTTCCTATGCTTGGCTATCCCTATTTAAGCAATTTTAGATGATAGAAAAGGTTGAGAATATATCATCAAGCTTGAACAAGAAATTTAGAGCCAATTTAAGCATTTCACCAATAAAAAATAAATGAAGTACAATTACTTATTCTATCAACTCACATAAACAAGAATAAAAGAATATAATATTTGTGGTTTTAAATTAGGGAATAACTTACATGGAATGGTAATGATGATGTCTTAAATTAACACCACTTGCGAAATGTGTGTACAGTGGTATAGAACCATCAGTGGCATAGTTAGCAAGGGTGTGTGTTATAGAATATCACATATCATGCTTGAATATTAAGAACCATGTGTGGATCTGCTAGGAGAGCAAAACTTTGGTTGGTTCAATATTTAATACAAATGGCAGCAAAATAATTCATATAACATGGATTATGATGCCACTAGACTGAATTTATTTATCATCTTCAAAAAAATGACAATCATATGCATAAGTTGATAATGAGTTTGTGAATTTGTCAATTTGATAATTACAAAAACTTAAGATATAATTTGCATGAACTCATTCAAAATTTTTCAATACATGGATAACAACACATCCAACACTAAAGGAAACAAAATTGTGTACGAGACCTGCATTTGAATTAGCATGTTTCCTGAAGCATCTTGGCTGTCTGTAGTGTGGACATCTTGAGAATGAAGAACTTGTCCATTGCATAGACCTTCAGGATGAAAAATCTACTCATACCTTCAACAACAAAGCATATATCTAGCATCACATTTGATGACACGCTAAATGAATTAATTTAAATTTAAACCATCCTTTTCAACAAATGAAAATACATACCTTTAATAACACAACCTGTAGCAAGTCATCAACATCCCATTAATTCACATACAATTGAGGTATTGTTCATTGTTCATTAGCCACACTACTACAACTTCCCACTAGTCACATCCAATCTCATTTTTCGATCTCTTCTCAAGTAGCAAAACCTAGGTTAGATGGACAAGAAAATTTACATGTTTTAACTCTCCTTGAGATAGTTAAACACAACAATTATTAACACAGTTTAAACATTGAGAAGCTTATGTACATGACATTGCAACTATGTTATGGTCAAAGTTACCTAAATTGAGTTTTTTGTTATCAATCAAAAGTTGCTAAGTCTATAAAATTTCAATCAACTAAATGTTGTCCTTAATCTTTCTTGACAAGACGTCTTGGAACAAAACTCCTATTTAAATGTTTATCTACATTTAAATTTGATGCCTTGATTTTTAACATTTGACAAAGGGAAGTTTTGTATGAAAATGATTTTAACATTCAAAGGCATGTAATTAATACCTTCAGTAACACATAGCTAGTTTCTTGCATTGAATTTCAGTTATCAATCGGAAGCTACTAATTACTTAAAAATGTACATTATAGATCAATAGGACAATGTCCTCCACCTTTCTTGGCTACATGTGAAAATTTTGTTCATCCTAAAGCGAGATCTCTAATTGGACCTTGATGCCTACTCTAAGACTGCCATGGTGAAGCTTTGCATAGGCAAATCAATAGGGAATTGAAAACAAAAAAAAAATGTAAGTTGTCAGAAATTCCATAATCACCTTATGTAGAAAACCATTAAGATATATTTGAAGCCATTAGCCTAGTTTATTTATATGCACTTACATTTGATATTGATGCTTCAAGTTGTATCGAATGACATTATGTACAATTTTGATAGGCATTAATTACCTAACCATGCGTCTTCAATGATAAATTCCATGCTAGGGAATAGGGAACCAATATATTTCGGTCAAGTTCACACACCAAACATCAAGGACTTGATCTTATTTGGTTTGTTTATATAATGACATCTATTAAAAAAACCTAACCTTGTCAAATGTTGCAATGCCTCTTAAAGGATGTAAATTGTTTTTCAACTAAAAGATTTTGCTCACTTACCCTACATTTACATTAGATATTCAATATAAAAGATAACTTATCAAATCATAAGGTAGAAAACCAAACTAGAACTCAAAGGTGATCATGCAAAAGATGTTATCACAAAATTTTCATTTTCTCCATTAGCGATAAGACACTACAGTCACTGCCTCAAGAAACATACATAGATTGTTACCAAATACAATTGAAATGATAGAGTAGATGGATAGAGGATATGATAAGGAACATAACAAGAAGTTTTTGATTTAAGGGAAACTTGTTTATGATATTTGAGACCTTAAATAATGGGGCATATTAATCAAATTTAAGCATTGTCTTGGCACTAGATAACTTATAAGTAGGAGACATTATATAATTGATTTCTTTGTTTTAGTTTTGCACATATAAACACCAATTAATAAAAAAACACAACATTTTCATTGTTTCTTGTCAGAAAGGAATTTACATAGAATGATATTTAATCATGTCTACCTTTAACAAGGCAGATTGTGAAGGTTGTGTATAACCTCTCATAGGATCATTAATGTCGGTTTGTATTACAGATAATTAGAACATTAATTTGAAATAACATAAATCAAATATGTGGTGCAAATTCACTTGACAGAAAATGAAATAGTATTTATCGAACATACAGAATGAAATGCAATTTGTCAAAAATCTTACGACATAAAATAAAATCTTTTTGCTTATGACAGATAATAAAAACTTTTTGCTATGCAAAAGAATGTATGTCTGCAAAACTTTTTACTTGTATCCTAGAGGGGAAAAAACCAAATATCCTGAGCAAATCTTCTTGACTACTCCAGTAGCCATGCCACAAAACCAATGTGACAACTTAATTTAAATTAAAATAGAACATGGATGGAAGGCCAGATTAGATAGAAATATGCCAATTACCTAGTTCTTATTGAAGGGAATAATTCTGCACTATACATTTGATTGTTAACTCTTCGTCATCTATGATATTGTCCTACTCTTCACTCTCTTGTATTCAACAAACCACCAAAGCCAATTTAATAAGAAATTTATGTGCTTTTTTAAAAAAATAAATATAATCCTAGCAACATTTAATCAAAAAACCAACAAGTTCACTTGAAATGATAGAAAATTGGATAAGTTCTCTACAACTGATTACCTATTTCATTTTCCACACACACAAACATTGAAAAAAGTCAAAATTCTTAAGGTTTTTGACATTAAGCTTTTGTTGAAGCTAACAAAAGTTGATCAATTTGAAATGTTTCTTATTCTGTACAATAAATTATAGACTATAAGGAAGAAAACAATGACAAGTTATCAAAATCAATAAGCTTTGTACAAAAAAATTAAGGAAAAAAGAAAAGAAAAGAAAATAGCAGGACAAGATTGTGAAAGAAAAGAAAACAAAAGGACAAGATTATCAAAGATTTGAATAATCGCTACATATCTTATAACCTCATATTTAATAAGACACCTCATATTGTTTGCTAGCTAGTGTCATTGTCATTGATTCTTTAAAGAACAAACTGCATTAAGCTTTAATGGAAAGATTGTAAGTAATCACATACTCTTAGTGAGAGATTTAAAATTAAAGAAAGTGATAAGGAACATGGCCGCTTTAAAATTAAAGATAGTTGCATCAACTTTATAATACCTTTGAGGGAAGTAAACTTTGATGCCACTCAAAACAATCTATGGTGAGCCAGTGTGTACTAAGGGAGGACTAGCATCAACAACCTTGGAATGAGCAATACCACTTCTGGTTTCTTATGTTTGAATTCAATCCGAGCATGCCTTTTGCTATTCTACCTTTTATGGGAAATTCATAGTGAAAAATGGCCTAAAGTCTTTACACTACATTAAAACTAAAGATAGTTACTACTCTATAATACCTTCAAGGGAAGTCCACTATGATGCCACTTAGAACTATTTGTGCTGAGCCATTGAGGGAGGCCAAGCATCAACGATCTTGGAATAAGCAAAACCTATTCAGGGTTCTCTAATTTGAATTCAATCCAAGTATACCTTTTGTTGTTCTACCTCTAGTGAGAATATCATAGTGAAACTGTGATCAATTTAAAGGACAACAAATGTCCAAAACAACAATAGTGAATCTAATATGATTCTCTTATGATAGGTTTACCTTTACTGTGTGTTGGTTCGGACAATCAACTCTGCATTACAAATGAGAATGTCATCATTATCAGCAAATGATCTACTCATGAATGAAGGCTCAGACAATGTGTAAAGGCATGCTTAATTTTTACCATGGCCTTTTGTGGTTGATGTCATTGATCCCAAGGCTCTTACCCCAACTCCAGATTTATCGATCCCATCTGCATCTCAAACTCATCTGTTCACTATAATAGGAGTCCACCCATTCTTATGGGCTAATTATGCCAAATTCCCCCTAACAAATCCACACATTTTGTCTACCCCCAACATCAGAGAGCTTCTTTTTTCTTCCATCCTAAAGGCACATCCTGTGGTTTTCAATGAACAAACATGGATTCTTAAAGGATGGAACTAAAATGATCATCTTTCTATTGCTGCTTCCAATGTTACAAAACACCAAGCATAGATAAATTTACAACCATAAGAAATCCACGCATGAAATTTTCAAAATTAAATAAGGTATCTCATTATTTCTAACCTTTCTTCACATGCATCTGGGTAAGACACTTCGAACTGTGGTTCTCTAATGCAAATATTGTCCAATGATAAGAACATAAAAGCTTTGCATATAAACATACACAAACAAAGATCTCGGAAACAAATAGTAAAAAATCACATATCTAAATATGCTTTGAGATAGAAAATTATACAACTAGGATACTTAATTACAGTTACTTATCTTGTTGATTAACTCATGCCATTAATAAATACTGATTCTTTAAGGTAATAAAAGGCATTTTAATTCACTAGAATATTGTTGTCAAAGTCTTTTGACTGGCATTAATTTGAAAATATAGCATCTAATTTTTTAGTAATCCTGAAGGAGAATTTGAAAGAACATAAAGCAATAAGATCAGTATACATCATATTTGATGGAATTACTTAAATATTCTTTTTTTTTTTTCAACTGTTATAATCGTTCCATTCCTCACCCTTTGAAGATCCAAGATTTGAGTCTAACCAAACAAACTTTCTGATTTTTCCATCCATGTAGATGTCCACAATCTATGACATATTCCAAGGAAAATATCTATAAGCAAATAAAGTAATTGGATCATGGCCTGTAACTTATGCCCTGCATTAAGAAAAATAAAGATAATTCCTACTCTACTTCGATTCTGTTTTACCATAACCCGATGGAAGTTCACATCAATGCCACCGAAAATTGGATCTATACTGAGCCAGTGTCTATTGAGAGAAGAGACTTAGAGTGCAACAAGTGAGCATGAGCAACCTCAGAATAAGAAATGCCTCTTTGAGCCAATTGGAACTCTATTTCTTTTGGTAACATCAGAATAAAGTGATTGATTGTGCTGCCTTTTTGTTTCATTAATTCTTTCTTTGGACACGTCCTGGCCAGTTCACCCCTCAAGCTATGAAATTGAAGTATTTGAAAAAAGGAAACTAACTTCTGTGGTACTTCATGTACCTCAAAGTTTAAGACCAATTGTCTCAACAAGGAGTGTCTCCTTCTTAGCTCTTAAAATTTACCTACCTCCCAAATCCAAAATATATTGTTTTGAGATATATAATCTTGTCAATTTATAAACATAACATAATGTCAAACATCAGAAGTCATCCATTATTACATACTTAGAAGAAAATATATGATAATAATGATAATAACTACTCTAATTTGACTTTGTTATACCATAAGTTGAGGAAAGTCTATGTCGATGCCACTAAGAACAGATCTGTGCCAAGCCAGCATCTCATGTTAAAGGAGGAGACTTAGAGCGCTACAAGTGAGCATGAACAACCTTGGAACAGGGAAAATCCTCTTCAGTGCTCCTAACTTTATGAAACATTAAGTAATACACAAACCTGGCAACTTACAAACAAGTAAAGTTCACATTAATAACTATATGTCATGAACTCAAAATATATGATTTAATTAATAGAGTATTCTTCCTGACCTTTCCTTTCAATGTATCTTGGCATGTCAATTTGATTTCCCTTAAAAGGTGGTTATATGGAAATCAAAAGGCTTTTAAAGACATCAACGAGAATGGAGTTCCTTAAAAGATGCATCTAGTTTAAAGACATTTAAAAATGATCGTCTTTATCTTTCTTCTTCTTGCAAAACACCAAGCACAAAGAAATTTAAGATTAATACTTTTAAAAATATGATCATCTTTATCTAAATATGCTTTAAGTTAGAAAATTATATAAATAGGAAACTTACAGCCTACTTTCCTAATTAATAGCAAATACCATTACTAAATCTACACCTTGCATCATAGCTGGTGAAAATACTAGATAGTTCTTTTTTATCTATTTTAACAATCATAATCAATGCATTCCTTGCCTCTTAAAGATCTAGAATTGATTCTAGTTAAAAGAACTTCCTGATTTTCCATTCACGTATCATCTCTTCTTCTCAATTTTGATGCATACCTCACTCTTCTATCTCATGCATATCCACAAACCACCAAGTCTCACTTTGACAAGAAATATACATGTTAGCTTTTCAAATAAAATATTTACTCATATAGCATTAAATTATGATAATCAGCAAATATGTGTGACTTGATGCAATATATCAAAAAATATAGGGCCAATTGCATGGTTCATAATTCATGTACCAACATCAAACAAGAACCAAAGATAAACATGGTTTACTGACAAGTGGATGGAATGAACCATGTTCTTGCTTCAAATAGTTACGAGTGCAACATTAAAATTAAGCTTCCAAATATATATTCAATTAAGTCCCAATTTATAGTAAATTTGATTTGGCTTTATCTATAGATATCGATAAATTTAAAAATAATAACAATGAACTAAAACATGGAGCAGCAAATACCTGCAGTTTGATGTTTGTTGCAACAACTGGGAAGTTCAATGCAATCTCTTTGCTCATACACAAACAATAACAATAGCACGCTATGCTTATGCCTGAAAGTTATCAAAATCAAGAAGCGTTGAATAGTAAAGTCAAAAGAAAACACAAAAGAAGAGGATAACAAAAACTAAGGAAATTTGAAATATATTTGAGTAATCAAGTCATACTTAGGGCAAAACAATTAATAAGATAGCTAGGGACAATTCCTCAACCAGCGTCACTTAACTTTGAGCCTTTGAAGTGTAAAAATCTTCAATAAAAACATCCACATTCTATGATATGCTCTACAGTAAATATTTGAAAGCAATGAAAGTAATAAGATCATGGCGTCCCATAATTTTTACCTTGCATTGAAGATATTTAAGGGAATTCCAACTTCGATTTTGTTATACCGTATCTTGAGGAAAGTTACGTCAATGCTACTCAGAATGGATTTGTGCTGAACCAGTGTCTGTTAAGGCAGTAGACTCGGAGTGCTCTTGAAACTCTCCCTCTTCTCACCTCTTATGTTTGAATACATGAAACTGTACCTCTTCTTTAATACTTATCGGAACTCTGCCTCTTCTGGTCACATCTGAATGGAAATATTGATTGAGAATTCTTCTTATTTCATTCTTCCTCTCGACATGTCCTGGCCTATTCACTTATCAAGCTATGAAATTGGAGTCCCTTGAGAAAGGCAATTCATTGCTATTGCATTCCTACACCCAAAAGTTTAAGACCAATACTTTTAACAATGAACATCTTCTTCTTGCTCTTCTTGTGCAACGAAACACTAAGTACAGATAAAGACAAGAAATTTAAATGTCTACTAAATCCAATATACCACTTCTTCTGTTATATAAACTTGACAATATACAAATTACTATTGCACAATTTCAAAACATTAAGAAGTATGCATCATCAACTAAAAGCATCCATTAACAAATTGAATGAGCATTGTTCCTAACCTTTCTTCTCAATGCATGATGGCATGACAATTTGATTCCCAGATAAATGGACTGTGATTCTCCAATACAATTTTAAAGTGATGGATGAGAACATAGAAACTTTGTACAGAAGATTAAATGGGTTGTGTAGACCAGATTTCTAACAATTTGACATCTACTTTTTGCTGAAGCTTGCCACTAGAAGTATATAAATATTAATCAAATACTCTTATTTTTTCTTAGAAAATATTAATCAAGTACTAATTATGATTAGTAAATCAATATAAAGAAACTTAAAGATTCCAACAAATATAGCAAACTATTGAAATGAAAAGCAACGAAGTAAAAGAGGTTGAGAATTTAATACCAGGAGTTAAATGCATGTTTATCCCAACCCTTGGGGAGTTCAAGGGCCACCTTTTTTCACATACTCTCGATCAATCACGATATAAGGGATGTGAGAGATGTCAGTCCAGTGCTCTCCTTCCCCCTTTCCATAGCGAGCTCTTATCACAGGGCACCGAGATATACTCAAAACTTGTGGTGGGGCCTGAAGAACCTGTTTTGGCAATGCCTTCAATTTGGGGCAATTATCAATTTCCAAGGAATGAAGAGATGGCATGATTGTTATATTATGATGTTCAATCCCAAAATCCCACTCTTCCCATTCCTCCATGTCCCAAAACCAGAGATATTTCAATATGGGGAAAATAGTAACTGATAAAGATGAAATATTGTCACCACTTTCTAATCCCGAAAGATCATTACCCACTCTTTTTACTGTCATCATCTTTCCTATATGAAGTGATTCAAGGGATGGCAATTTTCCCAATGGAGGAAGTTGCTCACACCTGATCCATCCAATCAGAATTATTTTTCTCAAATGAGCAAAAGACTCCGTCCAATTTGGTGACATTGCGTTGCTTGCGTACTCTAATATCTCTAATACTTGTAAATTTGGAGGAGGTTGTAAAGCTTCAAGAATTGCTTCATTGTTCATCGAACTCGACCCACGAAAGCCTAATTTCAATTTGCAAATGTTTTTCTTATTTGCAAGTTGTATTCTCTGAGCCTCACTCTCATTTGTCAAATTTCCCAAACCTTTTATACCAAAAGCTCCTCTAAGGTGGTAAAATTTATTTAAGCATTCAAGGGAACATGCTTTGCTACCAAAACCACCCTCACTCACATAGAATTCATTTAATGTACGAAGACATGTTAGTTTCTCAATTCCTTTGGGCATGTATTTAAGAGAATCAGTATGACGATTTCTTAAATGTCTTAGATTGATCAACTTCTCCATCCCTTGAGGTAGTTCCTTAAGCTTGTCACACCAGGAAACATCTAAGGTTTGTAAATTATATAATTCACATAATGTTTTTGGTAACATTTCTAATCCCGAATTATGGCTTAAATCAAGATACCTCAAATGTATTAGTTTCCCTATCTCTTTAGGAATTTTTTCTAACATTATTGGATATACATAATACCTACCAATCGTTACTTCTTCCTTGGTAGTACCGCTCAATGTCAATGCCCTTAAGCATTTATTTTGAGCCAATAACTTTAGCAAGACTCCATCAATTGAATACGTGCCTACATCAAATTTAATCAACAGGCTCCGCAATTTATTTATATTACAAATGGAGATAGGAAATGAACTATTTTTGTCAACCATTAACATCAAATTTTGAGCTTTCTCAAATAAAATGTCACTACTTGATTGTCCATAATCTTTGTCCATTGCAAAACTTTCATTATTGGTAAGAATCTGGGCAAAGTCATGCACTATATCATGCATCTTACATCCTATAATGTCACCAATATTATCTTTTATGAACTCTTGCAGAAAGGAACGCGTAGCTAGACTGCTAAAATAATCTTCACCTATCATTTCCATCTCCTTATTGTTTATTGCTAATTTTAGATAATCTTGAGCCATCCACAAGTTAATCAACTCATCTTTATGTAATTGGTAGTCCTTTGGAAAAGTGGCACAATATAAGAAACATCTTTTAACCATTGATGGCAAATCGTTATAACTTAATAATAGAGGAGCAATAACATCATTCTCAGACTCTTTAAGTACCCACATCTCACTATCTAAGATATTTTCCCATTCGTTTCTAGTTCTTTTGAAGCGTAAAAGAGTCCCTATAGCCTTTGTTGCAAGTGGCAAAACCCTTGCACTTGCTCACAATTTCCTTCCCAACACCTTCTAGTTCACTACACTCCTTATGAGACCTACCGTGAAATGCAAAGTGCTTGAACAATGACCAGCTCTCATTTTTAGACAATTCCTTGATCGGAATAACAATTGATTTGAACATAAAAGCAACAGTCTCCTTACGTGTGGTGACTATAATCTTACTTCCATTGAGACAATTCTTAAGACAATTGTACAATGGTTCCCAATCTTTGTAGTCTTCAGTCCACACATCATCTAATACAAGAAGAAATTTTTTTCCTGTAATAGATTGATGAATTTTTCTAGAATAGTTTGCAGTATGGTTGAAGTAGAGCTTTGACCTTCTAGACCTTCAAGTATTGCATTGGCAACCCGTAACTTATCAAACGGGTTTGAGACACAAACTCATATTCTTTTTTCGAAGTTGTTTTTCACCTCATTATTATTGTATGCAAGTTGAGCAAGAGTTGTTTTTCCTATTCCTGCCATCCCTACAATTGAGATGATATGGAGGCATTCTTGCTCATCACTACTCTCACACAACAACTTGCTCATTAATTCATTCTTCTCCTTATCTCGACCACATATCAATTCTCATCAATGAAAGAGGTGGTTTCTACTCCCCGAGATTGCTCACCACTTGTAATTGTATGAAAAGAATACCTATCTTTTTCTTTGGCAATTACATCTAGGCTCTTATTGACTTTTTTTAGTTTAAGAGCTATGTCACGGTGCAAAACAACTTGCTTGAAATAGAAGCAAGGAGAGAGAAAGAACGAACATACCTTCTTCTTAAGAGTAAGAGCATTTTCAGCTCTCTCAATTTGCAGTTTCAGCTTTGAAGTGTTCCACTCATCCAACACATTTTCCACATCGTATGATACAGCTTTGAGCTTATCTAACCAGAGTCTGACACTTGTGTCCTTCACTTGCCTTAGCTCTGCATCAACAAGCACAGCTTGAATGGCTTGGAAATTGCTAGTCAGCATTTTTACTACTTTGCTTACACCACATACTAGTGTAACTTCTTCTTGAGTCTGTTGACAAGTGATTGAAGCCAATTCCCTCAAGACAATGGAAACAATTGCATCGGCCATAGTTGAGAGATGGTGCTTTGAATGATAATTACAATAGAAGAGACTGAGTTTTTAGATGTGAAAATGCTGGCATGTGTTGCATCTTTTTATGCTGGGGAAAAAAACGAAAACTTGCTTTGTTTAATAAACTTTTTAATTTACTCAAAAAAAAAAAAGAAAGTGAATTACATAATTATAATTTTGCAAACTTAATACTTTGTATAAGGAAAAAAAAAAAAAAAAAGAAGACACCGTGCTTTACTTTTTATAGTTGCGAATATTGATTATGATTGTACCTTTTTGGTAATTCAATTTTATTTATGAAGCATACAACTTTAAAGGAATTTCCAGTGCATCAGTTTTGTTTCTAAGAAATAAAAAAATATATATATTCAAATTAAAGCAATGATTCAATCAAATTTCAGTTGTACCAAGATTTCTAAAATGGTTAAATTGATCATAGGGTAAATTAAAGTTGGTTTTTATTTTGAAATAAAATCCAATTAGATCTAGTACTAAAATTTTCTCTTCTTTCACCAAATTTGATAACCCTCCTTCAATGAGGGGAGGCCGTAATGCCACCTTCATTGCACTAATGGAGGAAGCATCACGGTCTTCTCTAATCGGGAGGAGGCTTGCCTTCTAAGCGTACAATTAGGAGGGGGCAGCACCAAAAACGAAGCCAACCATAGCAAACGGAGGAGGTATGACGCTTTTTTCAATTGTGAGATAGAGAAGGCTCACAACCTTCGTTGGTAGCGAAGCCTCCAGAGCACTCTTTGACCTCCCTTGTATTTTTTTTTCAATTTAATTTTTATTATTTTTATTAATATTTATTATACATGTTTTATAATAATTTTATTAAGTTTTATTCAAAATATTATTAAATAGTTTTAAATTAATTTTTAAGAATAAGGGTAAAAAAAAAACACTCTTTCCAATTTTTTTTTTTTTTTTGTTTTTGAAATAAACACTCTTTCCAATTTAGTATAGCAATATTTTTTACTTTTTTTAGTCAAACGGTTGTAGTTTGTTAAATAGCTGAAAAATCCGGATGTCTGTCGCAAATAAATTAATTAATTGGTTCTTAATATTAAAAGTATGTTTCGAGATTTGTTAAAAAGTCTTTTAGTATTAAAAAAGGAAAAGTTTTTTTAGTAGCCGGCGCCGGTCCCATCGCAATAAACTGCGTGAAGGGGCAACATTTTTTAATGCATTCGGTCACACTCACACTTACTACAACCATGCATCCAAATTTCTGGATTTTAAAAGTACTTTGGGCCATTTGCAGGCCAAGTTTTCAAAAATTATTTAGTTTAATATGACATTATAATACTATTTATTATAAAATAATAATTTATTTTAATATATAACAACTTGTTATACAATTTTACATTTTTTGTTTATGTCACTTTCAAATTAAAAAGACAAACTGTGTCCGTTAATACCAACTATAATATTATAGTAGTTTATGTCCTTTTTGTCATTTTCAAATTAAAGAAACAAAAACCGTATCACTTGCCGTCTACTGCGATATTATAATATTATAAAGTATTTTATGTTACTTTCAACACCTACTACAATATTATATTATTATAATATTATAAAATTTTATATGTCACTTTCAAATTGAAGAGATAAAAACTATGTTAATCAATGCCTACAACAATATTATAATATTGTATAATAAAATAAATAATAATAATTAGTAAAAATAATAAAAATTTTCGAAAATCATATGTATTAGTTCCGAAATTCATCCTGTGAACCTAATGTAAACAACAAAAAAAATCAGTAAATGCAACTAATATGTATACCAACCTTTAGATGTTCCTAACTCATTCTAAAGGTTGGACCTAAGCATATGAGCATACTTTGTCTTACTTGCATTAAACCACTGCAACTCCAACGTAGTCTTCGCATGTCCAAATTCATAGTGATGAAATCTGATTTTGTGTTAAGTGATGGTTTTAGTTCAAAATCAAATTCAGTCTAAATTCGGTTTAGAATTATAGGATATCGAATTTGGTACGCATCCAAAATCCAAAATATTAGAAAAATTCATATTACAATATTATAACATTATGTGAGAATATTATAAATTTCATTTTACTAATATTTATTACATATTTATGTCAACCGGAACAATATTTCCCTCAAACATTTACCAAGTCTGGTATTAGCCACTAATATTCTACTATATAGGCCCATAAGGCTCATATATTGATTGAAAGCCCATGATCTAAATGACTTAAGACTTACTAATAGAGATGATGAGAGACAATGATACTTCAATCTAGGCCCTTTTAAGCCCAAAATGAAAAGTCACTTCATTTTGGGTAAGGATCCATGCGGGTCCAACTACTAGACTTCTTATCATGAAGCCTTTAGTGATCGTTGGATTGAAGGAAGAATCCACTAGAGCAAATTGGAGATGAGATTAGATTAAAAAATTTGAACATATTCGGTACTTATCATACTAGATTTGCTCCAACACAAATAGTGACTTCTAATTATGAATAAGGGTTTTTCTCATTCAATTTAAATGCAATAAATGAATTTACTTGGTTCGTCCGAACTTTTTAAAGTTAAATAACATTGACCATAGAAGTTATATATATTTATATATATAAATGTATATATATTAGTTTTTTCCTTTAATTGTCTTGTTTTCTTTGCAGAAAACATTTCAAACAATATGTCAAATTGTCAATTGCCTACATTTATCGTCATCACCCATGTTCATTCATTCTACATAATTTTCTATTTTAGCGCAATTACAAAAAATGTAATTAAAATTTTCGATAATAAAAAATACATTTGATATAATTAAATTTATATATTACAATTTATAAGCTCAAACACACTTACATAAGGGTCACAAAAACCGATGCAAAATAGTAACTTGGGTTCTTTATTTATTTATATTTTTTTTTTTTAAGGTTCCTTTTCTTTTTTAATTTTTACACCCAAAACTTCAAAGACAATTTGAAGGTCTATTATCTCAAACCACAAATAAAATCAATAAGAACATACCATTAATTAATGTATTATTTATGCACATGATAATCCATGTCCATGGGAAATCTCTCTATATATATTATAAAATGATCACACCCATCCATATATAAACAATCAGCTATTTTAATATATAATGGGGAAATGTCGTAAATATAAGAATTACAAAAATGTTTAAATAGAAGTTATGGGCATATTGAGCAATTTCATCTATCTGGTTGTAGAGGGTCATTTCAATTTCGGTTTTGGGTTGTTGATATGGGCTTCCATTTGTGTAATGTTAGGTTGGGTTTTAATCTACCAAAACCCCAGATTCCATAGTAAAATTTAAGTCGCAATTAGATGCAAAAAATTAAATTTTCATTTCAGTAAAAATGTTGAACTCTAAATTATAAGAATATTGATTGAGATAATGAAAATATCATCAATATTTTCAAATTATCGAAAATGATTAAAATATTTGTTATATCAGTTATTCAAAATATGAAAACATCGTGACTATATTAATGTATAATAATAGTATTACTTGCTTTCTCAGATTTGGCGGGAGGATAGAATGGGTATTTACTGCTTTATTATTAACCGTCTTACTTCTGTAATTTGCGTATTCATATGGCGGATTTGGTAAACTTTGATCCAGCTACCATCAGTTAAAAAAAGGAGGTACTGCACAAACTTGTTGCAGAATTAAACTTATTGGGGTTGATGGTGCCGGTAGTCAATGCTCAAACAAGTTAGATTTTTTCTTAGGCCTTGTAAGAGTACATTTAAGAACACATTTAACATATAGTGCAATGAATTTGTGGGTTTTTATCTTATATCTTATCTTTTGCCTTACTAATTAAAATTATTATAAAGGAAAAAAAAATTAATTTTTATTTAGTAATTTCAGTGTTTAACAATAAATTATTCGGAATTAAATTATGTGGACTACATATAAAATTAGAAATTTAAAAAAAAAATAAATAAATCAGGAATTAAATTTCTCTTGAAAAGAGAATTTAATTCTCTACTCACCCAAGTAATCAACATACTCTTCCTAATTTCCTTTTCAATAGAATAAAATTCTTTGTAATTTGCATTCCTAATTTGTAAACATGCCCCTAGTTCTTTTATTTAATTAGTGTGTTCATAATTTTTCTAGCCAATGACAATGGGAGAGAGAATGCCTCGAGGAATTGAACACTACTTATATGATGTAGTCACTCATGAATTCAACTGTTTACTGCACTGTAATAGTAAAAAATTCTTAAATCTAAAACAAAAACTCAAAACTTATTGAAATAAATTAGCCCAATAAGCTGATCAATCCATTCCATTTTAATGGCCAAATACATGTTACAAGTAGATAGTCCAGCAACTTGGTTGATCCAATCCAAGTAATGGGGATTGATTACTCTTAATGAATGAGGTTTAAATCAATTGTAACGGAAGTTACATTAACTCTGTAACCGACATATCATTAACTATGATATTTATTCTGTAATTGACATATCATTAACTATGATATTAATTCCGTAACCGACTTGACATTAATCATATTATTTATTTTGTAACGGACATAACATTAAACTCCACCATAAGTGCCCATGGCACTCATTCTACCTATAAATAGAGGCTTCATTTGAAGCCAAAACCCATCCCACCTCATTTGCTCTTCTCTTACAAAGCATTTGAGTTTTCTCTTCTCTTTTTCATTCTTTCATTCGAGATTTAGAGTTCCTGTGTGATAGAGTTAGTGTAGTGACGTGAAGGTGCATGTCTAGGAAAGGTTCTGGCTAGGAAAGATTTGGTATTTAACTGTGTCCATTGTGACCGACCTCTCTTTCCTGGGAACTTACCTGGTGTACTATTCGCGGTCTACTTACACTGTTCTATTATACGGGGTTTGCTCACTGATATTTAATATTTTAGTTTTCCTACTCCGTCTATTTTTCCATCCTACCTTTTTTCGGCACACTTCCCCCAACCTGACGACGCTTTACAATTACTGCATTCCTTATATTACGATCAGTTTACTGACTTGAGCGTCAGAGTGTCTTCGGTCGACACCCCACCGGTGTCAAGATCACCCGCGTTCTCTTTATTTGATTTGTGCAGGACACAGGTTGCTAGGTTCCAAAAAAGTTGACCGACGAGGCCCACTCAAAGTCAACATACTGTAAAATTCACCCACTACAGTTTGGCGCCGTCTGTGGGAACTTAGCAATTCGGTCTAGTACAGATCGAAGCAGTTAACATTTACACATATTGCAATGTCAGGAGACCAATCCACTAAGGCTCAACTTACCACTTTAATGGAGCAAATGACAGCTTATGGTGAACAACTAAAGCAACTTCAAGCGGAGAATCAAGCAATTCGTAGGGAGAATATAGGGTTGCAGCTAAGGGTCGAACAGTTGACCAATGACTCCCAAAGGCACGATCAGCCAAATGAGACCAACCTAACAAGTGATGTAGGAAGGACGCCGCAAATTGTAGAAATGGATATTGAAGCTGATCGAGGGCGTCTTGAAGGATTTCTTGAAGTCAGGCAAAGGGTGTCAGTCGATCGACAGCCCAGTGTTGAACCAACTCTTGGAGAGCCAATTCACAGTGCAGAAGCCCAAAAGGGTGTTAGGGCTGCTAAGCCAATGTCAGACGAAGTTTCAAAAAAACTTGCGGAACTCGAGGCATTAATCAATCGCATACCTGGAGTCCCGATACCATTGAAGAAAAGCACTTCGACCAGTTTCACTGACTCACCATTCGCAGATTCAATTGCAGTGGTAGAAATGCCAAAGAAATTCACCTTACCAAAGATAAAGATGTTTGATGGGACGACGGATCCTGATGACCACACAGCCCAGTATAAGCAACGAATGTTAACGGTCGCCATCCCAAATAACCTCAGGGAGGTTGTCATGTGCAAAGGCTTTGGTTTAAGTTTGGTAGGGTCAGCTCTTCAGTGGTTTGTCAACCTACCTAATGGTAGCATTGACTCATTTGCAAAGCTATCAGATGCATTTATTGAGCAATTTGCCAGCAGCAGAAAGTTGGAAAAACACTCAGACGACCTTTATGCAATTATTCAAAGGCCAGGAGAGCGATTAAGAGACTATGTTGGTCGTTTCAATAGGGAGAAGGTGTCCATTACTAATTGTAATATTGCAACCGCAGTTTCAGCCTTCAGGAGGGTCTATTATCTGATTCGGACCTTTATAAAGAGTTGACGAAGTACCCTCCCAAAACAATGGAAGATGTGCTCGCCAAGGCGTGGGCACAAATCAAGTGGGAAGAAGATGTGGTGAACTATCAGCCAAATGCATCCGGTTTTAAGAAGGGTAGCAAGGTCGGTCGACAAGATGGTCGCTCGGGGACAAATGATTCCAAAAAAGTCGACTCCAATAATATCAAGCATGATGATCAAGTTGGCAAACACCGACGTAATGATCGACCAAACCCGTATGATAGACCGAACCACCATTTTGAAAGACCTCACGGTTACCAAAAGCCACTTTCAGGATACAACCTTACAATTAGCCAGAAAGAGGTGGTTTCAGTTATGAAGCGCATGGGAAACGTGGTGAGATGGCCAAGGAAGTCTGATATGCCGGAAAGTTTTAAGGACCATAATAAGTGGTGCGAGTTTCATGCCGATCATGGACATCGAACCGAGGATTGTATTGCCCTGCGTATCGAAGTGATGAAGCTACTTAAAGAAGGCCACCTGAGGGAATTTTTGAATGAAAAAGCTAAAGATAAAGTGCGGACAGATAACGAGCGACGACAGGAGAAGGAGATAAGTCCACCCAATCCTCCAGTCCATCAACGGACAATCAACGTGATTATAGGAGGGTCAGATGTTAACGGAATCACACATTCCGCAGCAAAAAGGCACACAAGAGAAGCGGTGCAGGCGATTAGTCGTCCGCAATATGAAAGTCAACCAGAAGACCATCCCTTAACCTTTACTAGGAACGAGACTACTGATACACTCAGTTCGCACCATGATGCTTTGGTTATAAGCCTTTATATAGCAAACTGTCTAACGAAACGTATACTGATCGACAATGGAAGTTCAGCCAATGTTTTGTTTTTGACAACTCTTAGAGAGATGCAGATTGATGAATCGAATATCAGTCGGCGGTCGACAGTCTTGGTCGGGTTCAGTGGCGAGCAGAAGAACACCATAGGAGAAATCGTTTTGCCAGTTTACGCGGAAGGAGTGAATCTTTATACTAAGTTCCTAGTACTTGACTCTGGCGCTGGTTACAATGTGATATTGGGTCGACCATGGATTCATGAGATGAAAGCGGTACCGTCTACATACTATCAATCTATCAAGTTTCCAATAAAGTGGGGGGTGAAGGAGATAAGGGGAGAACAGCGGATCTCACGAGAATGTTATCAAAATATCTTAAAAGGTAAAACTGAAGTCTTATAGCAATTACAGCAAGGCTCCGAGGGAGCCGCGTCGGATCACCCTTACTTAGAGACAATTGACGAGGTTTCAATCCATCCTATTTATGTCGATCACAAGGTGCAAATAGGGTCAACATTGAGAGCTGAATTAAGGATAAAGCTTATCGACTTTCTTACTCGTCACCATGATTGTTTCGCATGGTCACACGCAGATATGACTGGAATTGACCCTCAAATCATCACACATAGATTGAATGTCGATCCAACCTATGTGCCCGTAAAACAAAAGCGACGAAAGTTTGCTCCAGAAAGGAATCAGGTAATCAATGAAGAAGTCCAGAAGCTCTTGGAGATAGGGTCGGTTAGAGAAGTGCAATATCTAGATTGGCTAGCCAATGTAGTGGTCGTTCGAAAGAAGAATGGCAAATGGCGAGTTTGCATAGATTTCACAGATCTGAACAAAGCCTGCCCTAAGGATTCTTTTCCGTTGCCTCATATCGACACAATGGTTGATGCCACAGCGGGGCATGAGCTTTTGAGCTTTATGGATGCCTTTTCCGGTTACAACCAGATTTTAATGCATCCAGATGATCAAGAGAAGACTTCATTCATAACCGAACGAGGCATTTATTGCTATAAGGTAATGCCAATCGGTCTAAAAAATGCGGGAGCTACTTATCAGCGGCTAGTTAACAGAATGTTTAGAGAGAAATTGAGGAAAACAATGGAGGTTTACATAGATGACATATTGGTAAAATCATTAGTCGCGGAGGATCATTTAGAACATCTTCGTCAAGCATTCGACATCCTTCGAAAGTACAATATGAAGTTGAATCCAACCAAATGCTCTTTTGGGGTATCATCGGGGAAGTTTCTAGGTTATTTGATCACTCAACGTGGAATTGAAGCTAACCCAGACCAGATCAAGGCGATAAAAGCAATACAATCTCCAACTTGTAGAAAAGATGTTCAAAAGTTGACCTGAAGGTTAGCGGCCCTAAGCAGATTCATTCCCAAAGTATCGGAACGTTACCATTCGTTCTTTGGTACCTTAAAGAAAAGTAAGGGATTTGAATGGACCCCAGAGTGCGAGGAAGCCTTACAGCAGCTGAAAGAGTACCTATCCAATCCACCACTATTAGCGAAGCCTAAGGACGGGGAGGTCTTGTATGTTTATCTGGCGGTGGCACCTAATGCTGTAAGTGCTGTGCCGGTTAAGGAAGACGATAGAGGTCAAAGCCCGATTTACTATGTTAGTCGAACTCTTTTAGACGCAGAAGCACGCTATAGTCAATTAGAAAAATTAGCCTTGGCATTGGTGGTTGCAGCACGAAAGCTTTGTCCGTATTTCCAATGTCACCCTATAGTGGTGAACACAACATTTCCCTTAAGAAATGTACTTCATAAGCCAGAATTATCCAGTCGGCTGGCAAAGTGGGTTGTGGAGTTAACTGAGCATGACATCTCCTTCCAACCCCGAACTGCGATCAAGTCTCAAGCCCTTGCTGATTTTATTGCAGATTTCACTCCAGATGAACATGTTCATGCTGAGAAAGAAGTTTCAACCGTAATAGAAGGAATGGAGAGGGCAAAGTGGATATTGAAAATAGATGGAGCTAGCAATCAGAAAGAGAGTGGATTAGGAATCGTATTAGTGTCACCCGAGGGTGATACATTTCAACAAGCTATACGATGTCATTTTAAGACAACCAATAATGAGGCGGAATATGAAGCACTTATTGCAGGGTTGGAGATTGCACTTGGGATGGGTGTGTCTAGGATCGTTGTAAAAAGTGATTCACAATTGGTGGTGAACCAGATGAGAGGAGAATATCAAGCGAAGGATTTAAAGATGTGTACATACCTATCTATAGCAAAAGAGTTAGGCATAAAGTTTGAGTCGTTCATTATAGTTCAAATCTCTCGAGCAAAGAATGCCCTAGCGGATGCATTGGCAAGTCTTTGGTCGACAGCTGAAGGAAAGAAAGATTTATATATACCTCTGGTACACGTGCATTTGCCAGCGGTCTGGCCACAACAAAAGGAGGCTTTCCCGATCGATCAAGAGGTGAGTTGGATAACTCCTATAGTTGAATATTTGGTTCGAAATATTCTCCCTGCAGATTCAAACGAAGCACGAAAAATCAAGATTAGAGCTGCATGACACTGCATGATTGGGGACAAGTTGTACAAAAGGTCTATATCAGGACTATACCAACGCTGTGTTGGACCATCCGAAGCAAGCTACTTGTTAAAGGAGCTTCATGAAGGATGTGGTGGAAATCATTCTGGGGCAAGAAGTTTAGCTTTAAGAGCTTTTAGGGCCGGATACTATTGGCCAACAATGAAAGAAGACGCGGTCGATCTGGTCAAAAAATGCGATAAATGTCAAAGATTTGCTCAAGGAACGAATATGCCGCCCGAGCCACTAACTGCTATCCTAGCTCCATGGCCATTTATGAAATGGGGGATGGATATTGTTGGTCCACTTCCCAAATCCCAAAGAGGTGAGAAGCGGTATTTGTTAGTACTAACAGATTATTTTACAAAATGGGTGGAAGTAGATGCTTATAAAAATGTCAGGGATCAGGAAGTGAAGAATTTTGTTTGGAAGCATATTATTTGTAGGTTTGGAGTTCCTAAGGAGATAGTGACAGATAATGGATCTCCATTTATTTCAAGGAAGTTTCAAAGCTATTGTCAAGAATGGAAGATCAAGCTAAGTTTTTCAACTCTAAGGTATCCTCAGACCAATGGCCAAGCTGAATCAACTAACAAGACCATTTTGCAGACACTTAAGAAAAAATTGGAAAAGGCGAAAGGAAAATGGGTCGACGAGTTATCAGGGGTTTTATGGTCATATCGAACGACGCCTCGGGTTTCAACTGGTCAGACCCCTTTTTCCCTTGTGTATGGCACCGAATCAATACTTCCCGCTGACATGACACTCCATGGTGATAGAAAAGGAATAGATGAGATGGAAAACTCTCAAGCTTTAGAGTTTGAACTGGGCATGATTGATGGACTTAGAGATCAGGCACAACTCCGTTTAGCATCTTACAGGCAGACAATTGCCAGAAGCTACAATAAGCATGTAAGGTTTCGAGTATTTACCGTAGGAGATTGGGTTCTCCGTAGGGTTTTTCAAAATACCAAGATACCGAATGAAGGGAAGTTAGGAGCAACATGGGAAGGTCCATACCGTATTATTAAGGTAATCGGTCGATGAGCATATAAACTGGAAGATATAAATGGTCGAGTGGTGGCAAACAGTTGGAATGCAGTCCACTTGAAAAGGTACCATTTTTAATAAATAAAAGTAAACACTCTTTTTTCCTTGTTAGTTTTTGTCCCATTGGGTTTTGCTAACAAGGTTTTTAACGAGGTTTACTAGTATTTTTACTTTCATTTTGTGAACTATTGTTTTTCAATAAATAACGTTTTTACTACGATCGCGCTTTGATAACTAGCCTTCGATTCAAATCAAAGTTGTTCAAGGGGGATAAGGCAACACCCAGCCTCCGCCACTTCTATTCAAATCAAAGTGGTTCAAGGGGGACAAGGCAACACCCAGCCTCCGCCACTTCTATTCAAATCAAAGTGGTTCAAGGGGGACAAGGCAACACCCAGCCTCCGCCACTTCAGTCAAATCAAAGTAACTCAGGTATTAGAATTTCCACTCCTTCGATCGACTATATCGACCGAAGCAGTGGGGGACAAACTGTAATAATCAAAAATTCTTAAATCTAAAACAAAAACTCAAAACTTATTGAAATAAATTAGCCCAATAAGCTGATCAATCCATTCCATTTTAATGGCCAAATACATGTTACAAGTAGATAGTCCAGCAACTTGGTTGATCCAATCCAAGTAATAGAGATTGATTACTCTTAATGAATGAGGTTTAAATCAATTGTAACGGAAGTTACATTAACTCTGTAACCGACATATCATTAACTATGGTATTTATTCTGTAACTGACATATCATTAACTATGATATTAATTCCGTAACCGACCTGACATTAATCATATTATTTATTTTGTAACGGACATAACATTAAACTCCACCATAAGTGCCCATGGCACCTATTCTACCTATAAATAGAGGCTTCATTTGAAGCCAAAACCCATCCCACCTCATTTGCTCTTCTCTTACAAAGCATTTGAGTTTTCTCTTCTCTTTTTCATTCTTTCATTCTAGATTTAGAGTTCCTGTTTGATAGAGTTAGTGTAGTGACGTGAAGGTGCATGTCTAGGAAAGGTTCTGGCTAGGAAAGATTTGGTATTTAACTGTATCCATTGTGACCGATCTCTCTTTCCTAGGAACTTACCTGGTGTACTATTCGCGGTCTACTTACACTATTCTATTATACGGGGTTTGCTCACTGATATTTAATATTTTAGTTTTCCTACTCCGTCTATTTTTCTATCCTACCTTTTTTCGGCACACTTCCCCCAACCTGACGACGCTTTACAATTACTGCATTCCTTATATTACGATCAGTTTACTTACTTGAGCGTTGGAGTATCTTCGGTCGACACCCCACCGGTATCAAGATCACCCGCGTTCTCTTTATTTGATTTGTGCAGGACACAGGTTGCTAGGTTCCAAAAAAGTTGACCGACGAGGCCCACTCAAAGTCAACATACTGTAAAATTCACCCACTATATGCACAATATTGCAGGTGGTGCATTAGCCTTCTACTGGTTGATTTGTTAGCATGTCAAAGTAAGCCTCCAATCCAAAAGACAGGCTGCTTGAGAAGAAGAGCAGTTAGGGTGAAAAAGCAGCTTTAGAAGTACAATCCTTGCATACTGCTTTGCTTATATTGGTCCTCCTAGGCACTTGTTGGTAACATACTTGATGATTCTTAAAAGAATTTCAAAATATAAACAACTGTTCTACCGTTGCTTCTTGTTGTTGTTATTATTATTACAATTATTATTATAATATATATTTAACACTGACATTTTATAGATCAGATGACTATCGAGAGCTATTAAGATCAATCATTAATAGCAAGGTCCGGACGACTACTCTCTAAATCATGAGATGACAATTTCTATTAAGAGGAGATTCACACCCACAATTTGTGAAGTATTCAATTACTCTTACTAAGAGTAACGTGTAGAGTTGTTATTATATTAAAGAGTTTAATTTATTTATTACTAAATACAAGCTCAAGAGTGAAGCCAGAGTTACATAAGGGTTTAGAAAACGATTATTGGTACTATTTAGAAGCATAAACCCTATTGACAGCTAAGGCCAACCAAGACAACCCATGCTTCTAGGACACAAGACCCATGACCAAACTTTTGAGGGTAACACATGACTAAGTTCTCTATTTAGGGACTAGCAACTCGATAATTGACTCAACAAACTTGTTGCTGACTTGGGTACCCAAATGGGCAGGTAATTTTCTGGGATGGGTAATTTCTTGGCTTCCCAAGCCCAAGCGGGTTCCACCATGAATGCTACATGACCCAAATCTAGGGTACTAGATCTATAACTAAAATACGTATAGGTCTTTGGTTCAATTCTTGGAAATGCTGCCTTGCCCAATTATTTGTGGTTCAAGGATGATGTGCCTCCACCACACCTTGCTCTCTACTCTACGCTCTGCTTTATACTCCTCTTTGCTCAATCTTAGACCTGTGGTTCAAGAAGGGCCAATCACCACCACCCTCCTCCAAGTGCAAGGCCAAAAATCTTTCATATACAAATGGCTACCATGGTGACCAAGGGACACTACATAAAATGCTGGCGTTTTATGTAGTGACCTTTGGTCACCACAATGACTATTTATCTATGAAGGGTTCTTGGCCTTGCTCCTGGAGGAATGTGGTGGAGGTTAGCCCTCCTTACCACACAGGTCTGAGACAAAGCAAGGCAAAGTGTAGAACAAAAAGCAAAGTATGGTAAAGACACGTCTTTACTGAACCACAAATAAATGGACACAGTGGGCCCCAAGGTTTGAATTAAAGATCTATAGATATTTTTGTTGCAAACCAATGGTTTAAGAAGGGTCAATTTCCACCACACCTGTAAAGGACCCGACCCGAAATTCCTTTTTTATTTGGAATCCGAGTGGAGCCCTCCTGGCATGCTAACGGGAATCCTTACAGTCTTTCTAAATGTGACTCTAAAGGATTGTCATAGAGCAAAGCCAAAAGAACTTAAAACGTTTTCATTTCATAATCATTTATAAAATTTTAGGCGATTAGAGTTTTCTTTTTTAAAAAAAAAAAAAAAATTGGTAGCACAACGGAAGTTTTCAAACGTTTCCAAAAATTTCCAATCACCTATAAAACCATTTTAAAACACTTATAATTTCAAACATATCTCCATTTTCATATCAGGATCTCAAGTCAAACTCAATGATAAGAAAATCAATCATAAAATCATTTAACACCATGAAAGTCAATCAAATTTTGAAAATAAATATTTATTCATACAAACTTATATATGCAAATAAACTCCCATTAATGTACATATATCAAATACTAACATGAAAGTATACAAATTTATTTCACAAAAAATTTGGTCTTCAATGAGGTCTGCCTAAACCGGTGTTGGAGATTGTTCGCCCTGCACGTTAATCCCTATACCTGAGGAGGTTTTTCATAAAACATTTAAAAATAGTGAGTGTAAATTAATTTAATTTCATACATAAAATGCCTCCCTAAAAATCATTTTGAAATCTAGGGTTTCTTGAAACTTTAATAAAACAAAGTTTCATGTAATGCAACATAAAAACATATATCACTAAAAACCATTAACATAAATATGCGTAAATCATTTTCTTCATAATCATGTATTATAAATTCAATAGAATTTAAAACGTATCGTATTACCATCAAAAGTTCCCTTTTTATGTAATGGGCCGGTTAATCCCCACTCTTGGGTCTTGGCCTCGACCCTCATAGATTCAAATGTAACCGCCCTGGCTGCCTCCTGTCTTGGGCCTTTCTCTAGGCCTCGGTTTGTAAGGATTCGGGCAGCAGGTACCGTCCCCTCTCACATGTATAAACTATTATGCCGCGGTAAACACCTGTCATCCGTAGAGTATCATTCATGGTAATCCCCTAGATACACGCAGAGGGCGACACGATAGACTCGACTCATCTCCACAGGGTTAGTAATAGGACTACCTACCGGACTTGCCATACGCGCACTAAGATACCTCGACCTATTCATTCATATCATTCATTGCATAACATAAGGGGTAACCATTGGTTTTAAAAACTTTAAATTCATAAGTTGAAAACTATTTCATAAAAAATCATAATGATTCAATGAAATTCGTTTGTAACATAATAATTGCATTAAACACATACTTAAATTGAGCGTAAGATATACTTTTTCAATAATAGCATCATGAAAATGAATTTAAATCTTTCCATAGCTCATTAAACATTAATATTTCAATAATCATAAATATATTTCAATCATGGTAAGAAAATATTTTTCAATGCTCGTAAAAAAAAGTTTTACACTCACATTTTCCTCACTCGCGAAACCTACGATTTCAACTCCTTCACTTCCGCGTTACCTACACCATTTGTACACTTAATTTAGGCTATTTCAGAACCTAATTACATAAATACACATGTTGCCTTGTCATCCATATTTACATACATATAAGTTGTCCGTTTTATCCGAAACGATTTCAATTATTGGCGAATCACTTTTATTCAACCATTTAAGTATCCAAACACTTATAAATCATTCCAAATACAGACAAAATCATGTTAAATCATCCAAAACACAGAAAATGAAAACCAAGACAGCTTGCACGTAACATATCCATTTTCGTCTGAATGACATCCATATGAATCCTAATTCAATTCTTTCAATTTCTATGTTTATTCTAGCATCTCAATAACTCAATAAGTCATTTAAATGTATCAAAAGCAGTAGCTACCAATCCTAGCACACCTTAGGCGAATGCTTTGCAAATCACACAAAACTTTTTCGTTTTTCATTTTAATTTCATTTCAAGTCATTTCCTAGCATTTGCAAGCATAAAACTCATCCATATCATTCAAACTTATTTTGAACCTTTATCCATCACTTTAGCCATGACTCATACCAATACAATTCATCCATTTTCTTCAAGTTTTCACATAAAAAATCACATGGAAATTATATCAATATCATGACAACAATTAATACCCTAAATCTCTAAAATTAAGTTTCCATTTCATTTTCAATTTTGAGTTAGTAAACTCACCTTGGAAATCACTTGAACCACTTGAATAGCTAGTTGTCGTGACCACCTAACTTCTCCCTTTTTGGTTCTTCTCCTCTCGACTTCACTTTTTTTTTTTATTGTTTTTAAACTTTGTTTGCTTCTCGGTTAAATTGCCTCATTTTCTTGTTCTTCTCTCGATTTAAATGGCCTCTCTCTTTGTTCTTTTCTCTCATTCACGGCAATAAACTCCTCTTAATATACGGCAACAATTTGTTTGCTTTGATTTGCAATTGCTTTCTCTTGAAATGGCTTATATATACATTGCTTGGAATTGAATTTGCCATTGAACTTCTTCAAAATTATCATTGTGACATCCACAAAGCCTTGACAAATGTCACCATGCATGCACCCTCTTTGACACTTGGCATTCATGCATTGAATCTCTTTGACACGTGTCATTCATGCATTAAGTTTCCTTGACACGTGTCCATTGTGCGCATCTTTTCTTATTTTCGTTTAATACGAGCTTTCCAAAAACATTCCTAAAGGGTTACTCCGAGATCTCTTTGAACTTAAATTTTCTAGAGCCTATATCCGAATTTTTTTCGTCCTCCCTGTAGTCTTTGAAATTTCTAAAAGTCATTACGTGCCCTAATTTGGGTTCCCATAATCTTAAGGTTAACTTTAAAATGTTTTTTTTTATATAAATCCGATTTAAAATCTAGATTTCTTTTTCAAAAGCATCTTTTAGGATTCTAAAATATCCTTTAAACTTTTTGATATTCACTAGGAACCCCGGTCAAACCATTATTAATATCCAGAATCCTTTCGTAATTCCGATGGGATCCTAAAATATTTCTAATCTACCCATGATTCAACAATTATAAACCTATACACCTCATATACATATTACTAGATCAATAAAATAATTTTATTCATTTTAGACTTATACACATGTCCAGGAATGCATATTACAACACCCCTTCGAAGGCAAGGGCAAAAACCCTACGTTGACAAATGGATATATACTATAGTAAACAACGGTCACTACAAATTATTTATTATAAAATAATCCTTTTATTATTTCAAAAAATAATAATAATAATCCTTTTACAGTACTCTTTTTGAGTTTGTTTGGTTGAGATAATTTAAGAAGATTTTGAACTTTTTAATCCAATAAAATTTGAACTTGTCTCAAATTTTGGTCAAAATCATGTCTCACTCCACTGTAAAATTTGAACAGTTTTAGTTTTTTACCCAATAAAAATCTAACCTATTCTACTAAGCAGATTTGTTTTCTATTTTCTTATCAAATGATCTTTGTGTAGAAATTTTGGTGTCCTTTTATCACATACATATAATGTGCATTCTATTCATTACAGATCCTTTGCCATGAAATTAAATATTATTTATTTTTAAAACATATTACATACTGAAATATTAGTGAAAGGTACACGTTGAAGATTTTTCCTAACCATTAATATTAACAAGTATATTTTACACGGTATTTGTCTCCCTATAAAGGCCGCATAGATTAATGAGAAAGAACAATAATACAAAGAAAAAGCAGTGCTCCATTATAGAAGGTATTTGCTTTTCAGAAAATGTAAGGTGTTTTCCTTTCTATTTTTGAGAAAGGTGTTTATTCCTTTCTTGCTTTGGGTTCTTTGGATATATAACACGCATTATAGGACCCACATTTTTTGAATTGAAAGCCAAAGGAGAATAAGACAATGAAAAATGTAAGGTGTTTATTGCTTGGGGTTCTTTGGATATATAACGCGCATTATAGGACCCGCATTTTTTGAATTGAAACCCAAAGGAGAATAAGACGATGAAAAATGTAAGGTGTTTATTGCTTGGGGTTCTTTGGATAAGACACACAATCGGGATCTGTATTTATGCGAGAGAGAGCATCTGTGCTCTATAAGTTACCTTATAGCTGTAATACATGCACTTATACAGCAAGCATCATTCTTTTATTTTTCCAATGTGAGACTTTCTTCCCAATTGATGCACTTTAAAATTCAAATTCTCATTCACTCAAGCATCATTTTGACTAGGAAAATATACCAATTTGATGATCTCATAGAGGAGAACATAAATCTATCTTGATATTTCAAAATCGAGATAAAAAACTTGATCAAAATGGTTCAGGAAAATATACTTTTGTGTCTCTTGTTTTTCAACAAAAATAAAAGAAAAAGAGATGGAGAAGAGAACTTAGAGTTTTGTCTTATTCATTTGGGATAAAATTGACACTTTCCACTCTTAGGTGATAGTGAAATTCAAACTATTAATTGAGTGATAAATTGACACTTTTCATCTTAGGTGACATTAAAACTCAAACCACTAGTTGAATGATAATATCATAAAGTTAGGAGGGAGGTCTTGTTGGCCGACAAGTAAATATAAACTTCAAGTGGTTTTTGTCTTTGTATTTTGAAATTGAAGCGCAAAGCACAATAATTCAATAAAAAAATGTAAGGTGTTTATTGCTTTCTTGCTTTGGATTCACGCATTACAGGGCTCTTTGGATAAGAGACACTATAAGGACGCACATTTATGATTCTGTCACCATTTTCAATAGATAAATACCTTCAAGGTTGGAATTCCAGGGGAGATAGTACATCTAAAGTTGGAATTCCCCCTGCACACGAGAGAGTATCTATGTTCCATAAGTTACCTTATAACTATAATACATGCATTTATGTACTAAGTTTCGTTATTTTATTTTTCCAATCTGAGATTTTCTTCCCAATTGATGCACTTCGAAATTTAATTTCTCATTCACCCAAGCACCATTTTGACTAAGAGAATATACCAATTCGATGATCTCATGAAGGGAAACATGAATCTACCTTGATCTCCCAAAATCGAGATACAAAAACCCAATCAAAATGGTTCATATAATTGACTTTTATGTCCCTTATTTTATAACAAAAATGAAAAGAGAAAGAGATGGAGATTGAGAACTTAAAGTTTTGTCTTATTTATTAAGGGTAAAATCGATATTTTATACTTTTAGGTGATATCGAAATTCAAACTATTAATTGAATGATAAATTAACACTTTCCATCTTAAGTGACAAAAGTCACCAATTTCACTTCTTGCTTTTTACAAAGAGGAAGGACCGAAGAAGTGCTGCATCATTGCTATGGTCGACTACTATGACTTTTCTATTATTCTTAAAATATATTTTAAATAAATTACAAAATTTTATTGAATTAACTATATCATTTAATTCTATATACAAGATTAAGTAAATCCATATTGGATTTTATTTACAAATTTACTTTTAAAAAACAATACCAAATATATTTTTATATATTAAAATGATCACTGTTTTAATTTGAATATATATTTTTTATTTCTTAGAAACAAAACTGATGCACTGGAAATTCCTTTAAAGCTTTATGCTTCATAAATAAAATTGAATTACAAAAAAAGTACAATCATAATCAATATTCACAAATATAAAAAGCAAAGCACAGTGTCTTCATTTTTTTTTTCCTTATACAAAGTATTAAGTTTGCAAAATTATAATTATGTAATTCACTTTTTTTTTTATCCCCAGTAAATTAAAAAGTTTATTAAACAAAGCAAATTTTCGCTTTTTCCAAATATAAAAAGCTGCAGCACATGCCAGCAATTTCACATCTAAAAACTCAGTCTCTTCTATCATAATTATCATTCAAAGCACCATCTCTCAACTATGGCCGATGCAATTGTTTCCATTGTCTTGAGGGAATTGGCTTCAATCACTCGTCGACAGGCTCAAGAAGAAGTTACACTAGTACGTGGCGTAAGCAAAGCAGTAGAAAGGCTGACTAGCAATTTCCAAGCCATTCAAGCTGTGCTTGTTGATGCAGAGCTAAGGCAAGTGAAGGACACAAGTGTCAGACTTTGGTTAGATAAGCTCAAAGCTGTATCATACGATGTGGAAAATGTGTTGGATGAGTGGAACACTTCAAAGCTGAAACTGCAAATTGAGAGAGCTGAAAATGCTCTTACTCTTAAGAAGAAGGTATGTTCCTTCTTTCTCTCTCCTTGCTTCTATTTCAAGCAAGTTGTTTTGCACCGTGACGTAGCTCTTAAACTAAAAAAAGTCAATAAGAGACTAGATGTAATTGCCAAAGAAAAAGATAGGTATTCTTTTAATACAATTACAAGTGGTGAGCAATCTCGGGGAGTAGAAACCACCTCTTTCATTGATGAGAATTTGATATGTGGTCGAGATAAGGAGAAGAATGAATTAATGAGCAAGTTGTTGTGTGAGAGTAGTGAAGAGCAAGAATGCCTCCATATCATCTCAATTGTAGGGATGGCAGGAATAGGAAAAACAACTCTTGCTCAACTTGCATAAAATAATAATGAGGTGAAAAACAACTTCGAAAGAAGAATATGGGTTTGTGTCTCAAACCCGTTTGATAAGTTACGGGTTGCCAATGCAATACTTGAAGGTCTAGAAGGTCAAAGCTCTACTTCAACCATACTACAAACTATTCTAGAAAAAATTTATCAATCTATTACAAGAAAAAAATTTCTTCTTGTATTAGATGATGTGTGGACTGAAGACTACAAAGATTGGGAACCATTGTACAATTGTCTTAAGCATTGTTTCAATGGAAGTAAGATTGTAGTCACCACACGTAAGGAGACTGTTGCTTTTATGTTGAAATCGATTGTTATTCCCATCAAGGAATTGTCTGAAAATGAGAGTTGGTCATTGTTCAAGCATTTTGCATTTCACGGTAGGTCTCATAAGGAGTGTAGTGAACTAGAAGGTGTTGGGAAGGAAATTGCAAGCAAGTGCAAGGGCTTGCCACTTGCAACAAAGACTATAGGCAGTCTTTTATGCTTTAAAAGAACTAGAAATGAATGGGAAAATATCTTAGATAGTGAGATGTGGTTACTTAAAGAGTCTGAGAATGATGTTATTGCTCCTTTATTATTAAGTTATAATGATTTGCCACCAATGGTTAAAAGATGTTTCTTATACTGTGCCATTTTTCCAAAGGACTACCAATTAAATAAAGATGAGCTGATGAACTTGTGGATGGCCCAAGATTATCTAAAATTAGCAAGAAACAATAAGGAGATGGAGATGATAGGTGAGGATTATTTTAGCAGTCTAGCTACACGTTCCTTGTTGCAAGAGTTCATAAAAGATAATATTGGTGACATTAAAGGATGTAAGATGCATGATATAGTACATGACTTTGCCCAAATTCTTACCAATAATGAAAGTTTTGCAATTGACAAAGATTTTGGACAATCAAGCAGTGACATTTCGTTTGAGAAAGCTCAAAATTTAATGTTAATGATTGACAAAAATAATTCATTTCCTATCTCCATTGGTAATATAAATAAACTGCAGAGTCTGTTGATTAAATTTGATGTAGGCACATATTCAATTGATGGAGCCTTGCTAAAGTTATTGGCTCAAAATAAATGCTTAAGGGCATTGACATTGAGCGGTACTACCAAGGAAGAAGTAACAATTGGTAGGTATTATGTATATCCAATAACATTAGAAAAAATTCCTAAAGAGATAGGGAAACTAATATATTTGAGGTACCTTGACTTAAGCCATAATTCGGGATTAGAAATATTACCGAAAACATTATGTGGATTATATAATTTACAAACTTTAGATGTTTCTTGGTGTGATAAGCTTAAGGAACTACCTCAAAGGATGGAGAAGTTGATCAATCTAAGACATTTAAGAAATCGTCATACCGATTCTCTTAAATTCATGCCAAAAGGAATTGAGAAACTAACATGTCTTCGTACATTAAATGAATTCTATGTGAGTGAGAGTGGTTTTGGTAGCAAAGCATGTTCCCTTGAATGCTTGAATAAATTTTACCACCTTAGAGGAGCTTTTGGTATAAAAGGTTTGGGAAATCTGACAAATCAGAGCGAGGCTCAGAGAATACAACTTGCAAATAAGAAAAATATTTGGAAATTGAAATTAGGCTTCCGTGGGTCGGGTTTGATGAACAATGAAGCAATTCTTGAAGTTTTACAACCTCCTCCAAATTTACAAGTGTTAGAGATATTAGAGTATGCAAGCAATGCAATGTCACCACATTGGATAGAGTCTTTTACTCATTTGAAAAAATTAATTTTGATTGGATGGATTAGGTGTGAGCAACTTCCTCCATTGGGAAAATTGCCATCCCTTGAATCACTTCATATAGGAAAGATGAAGACAGTAAAAGGAGTTGGTAATGAACTTTTGGGATTAGAAAGTGGTGATAATATTTCATCTTTATCGGTTACCATTTTCCCCATATTGAAATATCTCTGGTTTTGGGACATGGAGGAATGGGAAGAGTGGGATTTTGGGATTGAACATCATAACATAACAATCATGCCATCTCTTCATTCCTTGGAAATTGATAATTGCCCCAAATTGAAGACATTGCCAAAGCAGGTTCTTCAAGCCCCACCACGAGTTTTGAGTATATCTCGGTGTCCTATGATAAGAGCTCGCTATGGAAAAGGGGAAGGAGAGCACTGGTCTGACATCTCTCACATCCTTTATATCGTGATTGATCGAGAGTATGTGAAAAAAGGTGGCCCTTGAACTCCCCAAGGGTTGGGATAAACATGCATTCAACTCCTGGTATTAAATTCTCAACCTCTTTTACTTCGTTGCTTTTCATTTCAACAGTTTGCTATATTTGTTGGAATCTTTAAGTTTCTTTATATTGATTTACTGATCATAATTAGTACTTGATTAATATTTTCTAAGAAAAAATAAGAGTATTTGATTAATATTTATATACTTCTAGTGGCAGGCTTCAGCAAAAAGTAGATGTCAAATTGTTAGAAATCTGGTCTGCACAACCCATTTAATCTTCTGTACAAAGTTTCTATGTTCTCATCCATCACTTTAAAATTGTATTGGAGAATCACAGTCCATTTATCTAGGAATCAAATTGTCATGCCATCATGCATTGAGAAGAAAGGTTAGGAACAATGTTCATTCAATTTGTTAATGGATGCTTTTAGTTGATGATGCATACTTCTTAATGTTTTGAAATTGTGCAATCTTAATTTGTATATTGTCAAGTTTAGATAACAGAAGAAGTGGTATATTGGATTTAGTAGACATTTAAATTTCTTGTCTTTGTCTGTACTTAGTGTTTCATTGCATAAGAAGAGGCAAGAAGAAGATGTTCATTGTTAAAAGTATTGGTCTTAAACTTTTGGATGCAGGAATGCAATAGCAATGAATTGCCTTTCTCAAGGGACTCCCAAGTCTACTGCTTCAACAGACACTGGTTCAGCACAAATCCATTTTGAGTAGCATTGACGTAAACTTTCCTCAAGATACGGTATAACAAAATCGGAGTTGGAATTCCCTTAAATATCTTCAATGCAATGTAAAAATTATGGGCTGCCATGATCTTATTACTTTCATTGCTTTCAAATATTTACTGTAGAGCATATCATAGAATGTGGATGTTTTTATTGAAGATTTTTACACTTCAAAGGCTCAAAGTTAAGTGACGCTGTTTGAGGAATTGTCCCTAGCTATCTTATTAATTGTTTTGCCATAAGTATGACTTCATTACTCAAATATATTTCAAATTTCCTTAGTTTTTGTTATCCTCTTCTTTTGTGCTTTCTTTTGACTTTACTATTCAACGCTTCTTGATTTTGATAACTTTCAGGCATAAGCATAGTGTGCCATTTTTATTGTTTGTGTATGAGCAAAGAGATTGCATTGAACTTCCCAGTTGTTGCAACAAACATCAAACTGCAGGTATTTGCTGCTCCATGTTTTAGTTCATTGTTATTGTTTTTAAATTTATCGATATCTATAGATAAAGCCAAATCAAATTTATTGTAAATTGGGACTTAATTGAATATATATTTGGAAGCTTAATTTTAATGTTGCACTCGCAACTATTTGAAGCAAGAACATGGTTCATTCCATCCACTTGTCAGTAAACCATGTTTATCTTTGGTTCTTGTTTGATGTTGGTACATGAATTATGAACCATGCAATTGGCCCTATATTTTTTGATATATTGCATCAATTCACACATATTTGCTTATTATCATAATTTAATGCTATATAAGTAAATATTTTATTTGAAAAGCTAACATGTATATTTCTTGAAAAGTGAGATTTGGTGGTTTGTGGATATGCATGAGATAGAAGAGTGAGGTATGCATCAAAATTGAGAAGAAGAGATGATATGTGAATGGAAAATCAGGAAGTTCTTTTAACTAGAATCAATTCTAGATCTTTAAGAGGCAAGGAATGCATTGATTATGATTGTTAAAATAGATAAAAAAAAAAAGAACTATCTAGTATTTCCATCAGATATGATGCAATCTGTAGATTCAGTAATGGTATTTGCCATTAATTAGGCAAGTAGGCTGTAAGTTTCTTATTTATGTGATTTTACAACTCAAAGCATATTTAGATAAAGATGATCATATTTTTAAAATTAATAATCTTAAATTTCCTTGTGCTTGGTGTTTTGTAAGAAGAAGAAAGATAAAGACAATCATTTTTAAATGTCCTTAAACTAGATGCATCTTTTAAGGGACTTCATTTTCGTTGATGTCTTTAAAAGCCTTTCAATTTTCCATACAACCACGTTTTAAAGGAAATCAAATTGACATGCCAAGATACATTGAAAAGAAAGGTAAGGAAGAATACTCAATTAATTAAATCGTGTATTTTAAGTTCATGACATATAGCTATTAATATGAACTTTACTTGTTTGTAAGTTGCTAGGTTTGTGTATTACTTAATGTTTCATAAAGTTAGGAGCACTGAAGAGAATTTTCCTTGTTCCAAGGTTGTTCATGCTCACTTGTAGCACTTTAAGTCTCCTCCTTTAACATGAGATGTTGGCTTGACATAGATCTATTCTTAGTGGCATCGACATGGACTTTCCTCAACTTATGGTATAATAAAGTCAAATTAGAGTAGTTATTATCGTTAATATCATGTATTTTCTTCTAAGTACATAATAGTGGATGACTTTTGATCTTTGACATTATGCACTTTTCTATCATTTTGACTTTTTTCAATATTTGTGTGTGTGGAAAATGAAATCGGGAATCGGTTGTAGAGATCTTATCCAATTTTCTATCATTTCAAGTGAGCTTGTTGGTTTTTTGATTAAAAGTTGCTAGGATTATATTTATTTTTTTAAAAAAAGCACATAAATTTCTTATTAAATTGGCTTTGGTGGTTTGTTGAATACAAGAGAGTGAAGAGTAGGACAAGTATCATACATGGTAAAGAGTTAACAATCGAATGCATAGTGTAGAATTATTCCCTTTAATAATAACTAGGTAATTGACATATTTCCATCTAATTTGGTCTTCAATCCATGTTCTATTTTAATTTAAATTAAGTTGTTACATTGGTTTTGTGGTTCATGGCTGCTAGAGTAGTCAAGAAGATTTGCTTAGGATATCCGATTTTTTCCTCTCTAGGAAAGAAGTAAAAAGTTCTGTAGGCATACATTTTTTTTGCATAGCAAAAACCAAAAAGATTTTATTTTCTATCATAAGCAAAAAAAATTTATCTTTTGTCGTAAGGTTTTTGACAAATTGTGTTTCATTTTGTATGTTCGATAAATACTACTTTATTTTCTGTCAAGTGAATTTGCACCACATACTTGATTTGTGTTATTTCAAATTAATATTCTAATTATTTGTAATACAAACTGACACTGATGGTCCTATGATAGCCTATACATGACCTTCATAATCTGCCCTGTTAAAGGTAGACATAATTAAATATCATTCGATGTCAGTTCCTTTCTGACTAGAAACAATGAAAATGTTGTACTCTTTTATTAATTGGTGTTTATATGTGCAAAACTAAAACAAAGAAATCAATCATATAATGTCTCCTACTCATAAGTTATCTAGTGCCAAGACAATGCTTAAATTTGATTAATATGCCCCATTATTTAAAGTCTAAAATATCATAAACAAGTTTCCCCTAAATGAAAAATTTCTTGTTATGTTCCTTATCATATCCTCTATCCATATACTCTATCATTTCAATTGTATTTGGTAACAATTTGTGTATGTTTCTTGAGGCAATGGCTTTAGTGTCTTATTGCAAATGGAGAAAATGAAAATTTTGAAATAACATATTTCGCATGATCACCTTTGAGTTCTAGTCTGGTTGTCTATCTTATGATTTAATAAGTTTATCTTTTATATTGAATATCTAATGTAAATGCAGGATAAGTGAGCAAAATCTTTTAGTTGAAAAACAATTTACATCCTTTAAGAGGCATTGCAACATTTGACAAGGTTAGGTTTTTTTAATAGATGTCATTAGATAAACAAACCAAATAAGATCAAGTTCTTAATGTTTGGCATGTGAACTTGACCGACATACATTGGTTCCCTATTCCCAAGCATGGAATTTGTCATTGAAGACGCATGGTTAGGTGATTAATGCCTATCAAAATTGTACACAATATCATTCGATGCAACTTGAAGCATCAATATCAAATGTAGGTCCATATAAATAAACTAGGCTAATGGCTTCAAATATATCTTAATGGTTTTCTACATAAGGTGATTATGGAATTTCTAACAACTTACGTTTTGTTCTATTTCCAATTCCCTATTGATTTGCTTGTGCAAAGCTTCACCATGGCAGTCTTAGAGCAGGCATCAAGGTCCAATTAGAGATCTCAGTTTAGGATGAATAAATTTTCACTTCTAGCCAAGAAAGGTGGAGGACATTGTCCTATTGATCTATAATGTACATTTTTAAGTAATTAGTAGCGTTCGATTGATAACTGAAATTCAATGCAGGAAACTAGCTATGTGCTACTGAAATTATTAATTACATACCTTTGAATGTTAAAATCATCTTCATACAAAACTTCCTTTTGTCAAATGTTAAAATCAAGGCATCAAATTTAAATACTGGTTAACATTTAAAAAGGGGTTTTGTTCCAAGATGTCTTATCATGGAAGGTTAAGGGCAACATTTAGTTGATTGACATACTATAGACTTAGCAACTTTTGATTGATAACAAAAAGCTCAATTTAGGTAACTTTGACCATAACATAATTCCAATGTCATGTACATATGCTTCTCAATGTTTAAATTGTGTTAGTAATTGTTGGGTTTAACTATCTCAAGGAGAGTTAAAACATGTAAATTTTCTTGTCTATCTAACCTAGGTTTTGCTACTTGAGAAAAGGCTGAAAAATAAGATTGGATGTGACCAGTGAGAAGTTATAGTAGTGTAGCTGATGAACAATGAACAACACCTCAATCGTATGTGAATCAATGGGATGCTGATGACTTGCTACAAATTGTATTATTAAAGGTATGTATTTTCATTTGTTGAAAGGATGGTTTAAATTTAAATTAATTCATTTAGCATGTCATCAAATGTGATGCTAGACATATGCTTTGTTGTTGAAGGTATGGGTAGATTTTTCATCCCAAAGATCTATGCGATGGACAGGTTCTTCATTCTCAAGATATCCACAGTACAGACCGCCTAGATGCTTCAAGAAACATGCTAATTCAAATGCAGATCTTGTACACATTTTTGTTTCCTTTAGTGTTAGATGTGTTGTTATCCATGCATTGAAAAATTCTGAATGAGTTCATGCAAATTTTATCTTAAATTTTTGCGATTATCAAATTGAAAAATTCACAAACTCATTATCAATTTATGTATATGATTGTCATTTTTTGAAGATGATAAATAAAGTCAGTCTAGTAGCATCGTAATCCATGTTATATGAATTATTTTGCTGCCATTTGTATTAATTGTTGAACCAACCAAAGTTTTGCTCTCCTGGCAGATCCACACATGGTTCTTAATATTCAAGCACGATATGTGATATTCTATAACACACACCCTTGCTGACTATGCCACTAATGGTTCTATACCAATGTACACACATTCCGCAAGTAGTGTAAATTTAAGACATCATTATTACCATTCCATGTAAGTTATTCCCTAATTTAAAACCACAAATATTTTATTCTTTTATTCTTGTTTATGTGAGTTAATAGAATAAGTAATTGTACTAACTTTTCTATCATCTAAAATTGCTTAAATAGGGATAGCCAAGCATAGGAAATAGTAACCAAGCAAAAAAGACCATTAATAGCATACAGCATAGACCAAACGGTGCGGTCTATTAGGTTTACTCATATAATGGGCTTGGATCATATAAGGGCTTTTGAGCCCAAAGCCACTCATAACAGGAAAAAGAAAATGTGAATGGAGACTTTGCCTCATGTGCAGCACCATGTATATCAAAAAGAAAAGAAAGGGTAGCTGCTAATTTGAGTGAAAAAAAACAATGAGAGAGAACCTTGCAAGAAGCTCTATAAATTTGCCAGTTGAATTTTTCAGTTATCCTCTCTGTGATGTTGTTGAGCCAAGAATATTTATACTTGATGCTATTGTAAGCCTCCAATTATTCTAGAGAGAACTTGCTGTAAAACCATTATTTTATTTGAGATAGTGGAAGTTTTTGAAGTCAACTATAGTCATCGTGGTTTTTCCCACATTGGGTTTTCCACGTAAAAATTTGGTGTTTGACTTTGGGATTGATTTACTGTTTTAGTGTTTTGGTGCTTTGGTTGATTTATTGTCATGTCAGATATTTGATGAGAACCCTATTTTACACACATAATGAGAGAAAAGATTTATTTGTTGCCTTTTATTATTGTTGGCTTTTTCTAACATAGCCAACAATACAAATGATTTTCAACTTAATCTTGAGCCACTGCAAATTAAGTTGTGAGTGGTCATAACACTAATACCATTTAGTAGGAAGAAGTGTTAGAACTCGACAATGAAAAAGCTCAGCACAATCAACTTGTGACTTGAACAATCTTATCTATATACTAATGATTATACAGGAGTTATAAATTCTACAATTACCTGATTTTTTTGGAAAGTTATTTTCGAAACCATATTCTTTCTAAAGCAAGTATCACCAACACATTAAGCTAATTCTGAGCAATAATTTTTGTATCCTAACAGCACAAAATTAAATTCTTGCCTTAAACTTTTCTTATGGGAATCTTATTTACTTTACTTGCTTTCCTCTTCTTGCATCAAATTAAATTCTTATTATGGAAATTTCTTGGATAATACTTTATCCTCAACAAGCACCTATTCCAAATTGTTGCAATTTTATTTTATTAAGATTTATAATAAATTAATGTCAACAAGAACATTTTTTCCCTGAAACATTTACCAAATCTGCTAACAACCACCTAAATATACTACATAGGCCCGTAAGGCCCATACGTTGATTGAAAGAATGTAGGCTCCTAAATCCACCTAAATATAGGCCCCAAATCCAAATGACTATAGCTTAACTTCTTGTTGTATCTGAAAAAATATACTATCAACCACCTAAATATAGGCCGACAGGAATCAATACTTCAAATTAGGCCAATTAAACCCAAAATGACAAGTCGCTTCATTTATGCAAGGATTCATGCAGGTGGACTTAGACCCTTCAACTCAAATTATAAGAGAAGACCATAAGAAGGGAAAAAATGTGATCCACAATTGATTATATAATTTATATCTCAATTATTGATTTAAATACCATATCACAGAAATTAAATCCTACTTTGCTTTTCACACTGCCGTTCAGGCTGTGATTTGATGGTTGGTTATGAGAGAGGGCTGGACATGAGACTGGATTCAAAATTTGCTCCAATATTTGTAGTGACTTCCAATCCTGTTTATAAGATTTTGTGCAATCCTCACTTGGCAAGTGAGGTTGGATTGGATTCATCTCCCTCCACTCTCTTTTTCTCTCAAGTAAGTTATATACTATAAATGAAAGAAAGGTTAATCAATTGATGGCATCCAATGACTTGTCTTAAATTTTGCTTTTAGAATCATCTTCATTTCTTATCTTTGCTCTTATAAAATTTCAATGGAGTATGTCATAGATCATGGACTTTTTCGTTGAAGCTTATTGTGTTGGATTAAAACTTTAATAAGCATAAACCTATACCAAAATCTAGAAACTCATATTAAATCATTAAGTATTATTGTAAAGAAAGCATACCTGAATCCATATTTATAAACTAGAGTAGGATTGAGTCTTTCACAGCCAAATCACCTTAGTAAGCTCAGTATTTTTCTTCTTGAATGGGGAAGGAGAAAGAGAGCAAAATATAATATATATTAATTTGACTTGGGGACCATAACCCTTTATAGTATTCTTTATATACTAATCTAATTAGGTTCCCATTAACCCTAATTTCGTTAGTATTAGGTTTCTACACACTTAGGCCTATACCCAATGGATATTTGTAGAGCCCAATTAATAGATCACTTATTTGACCCTATTAAAATTGATAGCCTATAATATAATTGTTATTTAATATGTAAGCCCACAATAAGAAATATTAAAAATACCTAACAATCTCCCACTTGGGCTATATGTTTCCTGAAACAATTATATTATTTATAGTTTTGAGTGCGTGCTGAAAAGCTATCTGTTCTGAAATATCCCCTTAGTTACAATCTGGTCCATCTACTATATTAGTATGGAATCAAAGCGATGTTTGTTACATATATTCGTAACTAGACCCATCAATGGTCACCATACCAATATATTTAATGACATAGATCGAATATGGATGTGTAGCATGAAAATTACATGCAATGTGATCTTAAACATGCCTATTTCCAACTGGTCCTACTTTAATCTTTAGTGAGATCAAACACAAATAATGTTCAGAGTTTATAAATAAACCATATACTTTATTCTGCAGAAAATAAATATATCCATAACAAAGAACATAAAATACCAACTCCCACTAAACATGCACATCATCAACTAAAACAACACCCATATGAGCAATGTGCTCATGAAAGACCTTGGGTGGTAATCCCTTAGTAAGTGGATCCGCAATCATGGAGTTTGTCCCAATATGTTCTATAGCCACCTGATTACTCTGAACTCTTTATTTAACAACGAGAAACTTGATGTCTATGTGCTTCGACTTCGTAGAGCTTCTGTTGTTATTGGAATATAGCACAGCCGAATTATTGTCACAATATATCTTTAATGATCTTTCTATACTATTCACAACTTGCAGCCTTGTGACAAACTTTCGCAGCCATATTCCATGATTGGATGCCTCAAAACAGGCTATGAACTCAGCTGCCATAGTGGAAGAAGCTATGAGTGTCTGCTTAGCACTCTTCCAAGAAATAGCTCCTCCAGCTAGCAGGTAAATATAGCCTGACGTGGATCTTTTACTGTCTTGGCATCCAGCAAAATCAGAATCAGAATATCCAATGATCTCTAAATGCTCTGATCTCCGATAAGTGAGCATGTGATCTTTTGTTCTCTGTAAATAACGCATAACCCGTTTGGCTGCTTTCCAATGATCTATCCCTGGGTTACTCAAATATCTGCCAAACATTCCCACTATGAACGCAATATCCGGACGCGTGCATACTTGAGCATACATTAGACTTCCTACAGCTGACGCATAAGGAATCTTTTGCATTTCTTTCTGTTCCAACTTATTCTTAGGGCATTGATTGAGACTGAACTTGTCTCCTTTAGCTACAGGGGTATCGCCTGGTACATAACTTTTCATGCCGAATCTATCAAGAACTCTTTTGATATAGCTCTTTTGTGATAACCCAAGGATACCTTGAGTTCGATCTCGATGTATCTGTATGCCTAATACAAAAGAGGCGTCCCAAGATCTTTCATCTCAAAATTCTTTATCAAAAATCTCTTGGTTTAGTGCAATAATCCTATATCACTGCTAGCAAGCAGTATGTCATCGACATATAACACCAAAAATATGTATTTACTCCCACTAAACTTATGATATATACAATCTTCAACCTTATTTACCTCAAACCCATACGAGATAATAACTTGATGAAATTTGTGATACCATTGATGAGAAGCCTGTTTGAGACCGTAGATGGATTTCTTTAGTTTGCAAACCATTTTCTTTGGGTCACCGGATACAAAGTTTTCTGGTTACATCATATATATTGTTTCATCAATGTCACCATTGAGAAACGCTGTCTTTACATCCATCTGATGTAGCTCCAAATCAAAATGAGCCACAAGTGCCATTATGATCCTAAAAGAGTCTTTCGTTGAAACCGGAGAAAAAGTCTCTTTATAATCAATGCCTTCCTTTTGAGTGAAACCCTTAGCAACTAGACTAGCTTTATATTTCTCAACATTGCCTTTTGAATCCCATTTGGTCTTAAATATCCATTTGCAACCAATGAGTTTCGCACCTTCAGGCAATTCAACGAGATCCCAAACGTCATTGTCCTTCATGGATTTCATCTAATCATTCATGGCATTAATCCACTTTTGAGAATTAGAACTTTGTTTGGCTTGATGGAAGTTGATTGGATCATCTTCCACCACTCCTATATCAACCTTATGTTCTTGGAGAAAAACGATACAATCATCTGGAATCGCACTTCTCATTTCTCTAGTTGATCGTCTTAATGGCATATTCTCTTAAGGTTATTCAGTTTGCACTATAGGTATAATTTCTTCATTTTGCACAAGGAGCTCTTCTACATTGTCTTGATATTCTGGATTTGCATTTTGAACAATGTTAGGAATAAAAGCCTAATCATTATCAAAAGCAATAGTAGGAAGAGAAATAAATTCCTCTTCAAAGACAATGTCTTTAACCTTATCTCCCCCCACAAACTCAACTTCCTCAAGAAATCTTGCATTTCCCGTCTCAAAAAATGTTCTAGTAGTGGGATCGTAGAACTTAAAACCCCTTGACCATTCAGACTATCCAACAAAGTAGCAACTTACAATTCTTGAGTCCAGTTTCTTTTCATTAGGCCTGTAAGGCCTTGCCTCAGTTGGACAACCCCAAATGTATACATGCTTACTACTAGGCTTCTTGCCTGTCCATAATTCATAAGGGGTTTTAGCTACCTCTTTGCTTGGAACCCTATTGATGATATACACTGCAATCTTTAGTGCTTCTCCCCAGAGAGATTCTGGTAAAGAAGAATGATTTATCATACTTCTTACCATGTCCTTAAGCGTTCTATTTCATCTTTCAGCAACACCATTCATGCTAGGTTTACATGGCATTGTGTATTGCGGGACGATGCCGCATTCCCCTAGGAATTTCGTAAAAGGTCCTGGACGTTGTTCACCGGATCCATCATATCTACCATAGTATTCACCACCACGGTCAGATTTGACAGCTTTAATTTTCTTGCCAAGTTGATTTTCAACTTTAACTTTGAAAGCCTTAAATACATCCAATGATTGAGACTTCTCATGTATCAAATATAGGTACCCATATCTTGAATAATCGTCTATGAACATAATAAAATACTGTTGACCATTCCAAGAGGCTGTAGGAAATGGTCCACAAATATCAGTATGTATTAGTTCTAAGACATCAGAATACCTGTTTGCACCTAATCTCCTAATGTTTGTCTGTTTCCCTTTTATACACTCAATACAGACTTGAAAATATGTTAAATCAAGGGAATCAAAAATTCCATTAGACACAAGTCTTTGAATTCTCTGTTTAGAGATATGACCTAAACGCTTGTGCTATAGTGTGGCAGAATCCCTGTCAGTTAATTTTCGTTTTGTACCTCGTGAATTTGTATGCAAGGTTTCATTAATTGAGACAATTGTATTCAACAAATATAAGTTATCATGCAAAGACAAAAAAATAGTACCAATAAGATTTGAATCTTGAAAGAGACTAAATTTATTATTTCCAAATGAACAAGAATAACCAAATTTGTCCAAAGTAGAAACTGAAACCAAATTCCGTCTAAATGACGACACTACATAAGTCTCTTCCAAATTCAAAAATTGACCAGTCTTTAATAATAACCTAAAAGTTCCTATAGCCTCTACTACAACTGTTTTGTCATTGCCCACATAGATGAATCTTTCAGCATCACTTGGCTTTCAGCTCCACAGGCAACCCTTCATAGACACACTTATATGAGTAGTAGCACCAGAATCTATCCACCAAGTGTGTTTAGGTACAGAAGCTAAATTAACTTCAGAACAAACCAAATTGAGAAGCATACCTTTCTTGACACGCCAATTGGCGTACTTGGGACATTCTTTCTTCATGTGTCCAGCTTTCTTGCAAAAGTAACAGGTAAACTCCTCATCCTGTTTCTTTTGCACCTTATGTTGTGATGCCCCAACTGCAGCTTCTTTTCCTCTTTTCCTCTTTTCCTTTTCTTGTCCTTAAAGATAGTTGCTAAGTGAGCACTTTCAAGACTTTCTCTCTTTAATCTTTCCTCTTCTTGCACACAGTGAGATATGAGCTCATTAAGAGTCCATTTGTCCTTTTGAGTGTTATAACTCACTTTAAACTGACTATATTGTGCAGGAAGAGAAATCAAAACTAAGTGCACCAGCAAGTCCTCAGATAGCTGTAACTTTAGTGCCTTTAGTTTGGAAGCGATATGAGACATCTCTATGATGTACTTCCTTATGTTCCCTTTTCCTTTATACTTCATTGAAACAAGGTTAGCCAAAAGGGTACTTGTTTCAACCTTTTCGTTTTTCTCAAAACATTGTTTTATTTCCTCAATGAACTGCTTAGAATTTTTCTCTTCGGACATAGAGCCCCTAAAAGTTTCCGGAATAGAACTTTTCATGATCATAAGACACACGCGATTAGAACGGTCCCACTTCTCCATGCTCGCCTTTTCATCGACAGAACTATTCTCATTAAGAGTTGCAGGTCGTTCTTCCCGAAGCGTAAGGTCAAGATCCATGCAACCGAGAACAATCATAATGTTCTCCTTCCAATTCTTGAAGTTCGTGCCATTAAGCACAGGAATAGAATTAATATTGGCAGATATTGTTGAAGCAGAAATAGTAACTGAATTGAGAACAAAATTAAATACAAGCTCATAATCAATAATCATGTCATAATACAAGAATAATTAATTAATTAATTTATACATGACATGCTTAAATAATTCCCATAATGGTGGACCCTAAAACAAGATACCTAGCACAACATTGATATTTAGTTTTTGGACAGAAAGATCAACTGTAAGTGGTACTCTCCGTGCAGTAATCAAATATTGACAATTAATCCGGTCAAGCAAAAAACCTTTCTTTGGACCAATTTATTGCTCACATGGAAAACCTAATAATTATCACATATTTATTACCACAAGTATACCTATTATTTGGCCAAATAACAATCTTCCTTTGGACCGGTCATTATTTGCATAAACAATAGACATACATATCTTAATATTCCAAAATAAACAAATTTACATTATAGAAGTTACTTTGGCAACATATAATTTCAATTCAATTTATTTTGAAATATCAGATTTATTTTTATTTATTTATTTTGTAAACTAAAGAAACTATATTGTATTGGCAAAACAATACAGAAGCATTATGCAAAATATATAAGCAGTACATTGAATTCAAATTTAAAAGGATATTGTGAAAATATAAAAAAAAAAAAAAAAAAAAAAAAAAAAAAAAAAAACCGAATCCTTATGATACATATATAACTGAAACTACAAGCAAAAGAAATTCAAACGCAATTCAATGATCCTCAAAGTCAAACACAGAAGACGACAACATCCAGATTGCAACGCAATTCAATTCATCCAGCTTGCAAACGAAAAGCAATTGTGATCACATAAGACAACATCCGAATGGCAAGCCAAAACAAAAAAAAAAAAGGAAAAGCAATTCACGCCACTGTCATCGTTTTTCAAAAAAAAACAAACATATTATATTTGATTTGTTGACTTTTAAACCAAAACCTCTTATTCTATATAAGTTTTGCTTTATTGATTTGCGGCTATTGTTAAAATATATATTTATATATATTTATATTTCTATATCCTTCAATTAATCTCAAAAGGACACCAAACTAAAAGTCACCTGAATTCAATATATACACATATTTTTCATCATACTTCCATGATAACAACAATAATCAAATCAATTAATTTCTCAATGATTCAATATGAATTGGCTCTGATACCACTTGTTGGATTAAAACTTTAATAGGCATAAACTTATACCAAAATCTAGAAACTCATATTAAATCATTAAGTATTATTGTAAAGAAAGTATATCTGAATTCATATTGATAAACTTGAGTAGGATTGAGTCTTCCACAGCCAAATCACCTTAGTAAACTCAGTATTTTTCTTCTTGAATGGGGAAGGAGAAAGAGAGCAAAATATAATATATATTGATTTGACTTGGGGACCATAACCCTTTATAGTATTCTTTATATACTAACCTAATTAGGTTTCCATTAACCCTAATTTCATTAGTATTAGGTTTCTACACACTTAAGCCCATACCCAATGGATATTTATAGAGCCCAATTAATAGATCACTTATTTAGCCCTATTAAAATTGATAGCCTATAATATAATTATTATTTAATATGTAAGCCCACAATAAGAAATATTAAAAATACCCAACATATTGCACTTCAAAGAATCAATGTCAGGTGACGCTAGTTAACGAAGTGACTTTGGCAATCTTATTGACTTGTCATAAGGTATGGTTTCATAACTCAACTCTTTGACAATTTCTCTCCTTTTTTTTTTTTTTTTTTTTTTACTTCCACAACTTTTCGGAACAAGGTTTCTTAGTTCTTATAAATTAATTTCAGACATGCCACTGTGATTGTCTGTGTCAGATAAAAGTGATATCTGTATTCATGATACCATATCATGTTTCTTGTAAATTCAGAACTTTATTTTATATATACATATATATATGCATGTATGTATGTATATTATGCGTCTATGCATATATGTTACTACACTGATTTGAGAACTGGCTTTAAAGGTTTGTTAGATGCAAGAGAGAGGAGTGAAATGTGCATAAGAAAAAGGGATTTAAAGGATGGAAAATCAGATACATATTTTAATTAGAATGCAATTCTGATCTCTTGAGGGGCAAGGAATGCATTCATTTCGACTCTTGGTGCTTTCGAATTTTGATCACTAGTATGATCACTTTTGCAGGCTTCAGCAGAAACTTATTGTCACGTAGTTTCAAATCGGATCTTCATCACCCATTTAATATTTCTGTACAAAGCTTCTGTAATCTTAGCATTTGACATAAAATTAAATTTGAGAATTGCATTTTCAAGGGAAATCAGAATATCATGTTCAGAGGCAATGTAAAGAAAGGTTAAGAACAATGCTCTATCAATTTATTCATGGGTATTTTTTTTCAAGTTGACGCCTAATACTTCTTAATGCTTAAATCGTGCTTATTTGTAAATTGTCAGGTTTATGTATATTGGATTTCGGAGACATGTAAAAATCTTGCCTAAGAAGAGGCAGTGATAAGATGTCAATTGTTGAAAGTGTTGATCTTACGCTTTTGGGTACAGAAAGTGAAAACAGCAGTTAGTTAGATTTCTCAAGGGATTCCAATTTAGAATAGGATGTGTCAAATGGAAGATAGAAGAAGTAGATAGCACAATCATAGTTTCACTATTATGTGCCTAGAAGAAGAGAGTTCCCTGGATATTCTAGAACTTAATTCAAGCCTGAGAATCTATAAGAGACTTTTGGTTCCTCATTCTTGCACATAGCACCTTGAATCTACATGTACAACATCAGCTTGCAGAAGGTGGCTCGGTGACATCCTTTCTAATCAGCTGTTGTTTGAATCTGACATGGTGTCGTATTTCCTCTCGCAACACTGATGGGGATGTCCCTCAAGTTAATAGTATAACATATCAAGTTGAAGTCAAGCGAGCAATAATTAGACATCGTTATTACGTAACAAATGGTAAATATGATAGGTGACAATATTTTTCCTTCCTTTACTTTTAGATCTTCCAGTAAGAGTATGTCATAGTTTGCTTGTGGATTTTGTTATTTAACTTTCTAGTGAATTGTATGCTTTGAGTACTAATTAATCCTTCACAATCTTTTCCTATTGTGCCTATTTTTCTTTTTCTTAATTTTTTTGTACCACGCATCTGGATTTTGCTCATACACTAGACAATTAAATTTCATGGGAGAATCACTATAGTTCCCTAGAGGAAGCAAGTTGTAATGCCTGGATGCATGGATAGAAGATAGGTTAGGGGCAAGTACTATTTATGTAGTTTTGCTAATATTAGCAAAATGGGATATTCTTTTACTTGCTTTTGATTGTTGACATGTATGAGATGCAAACGAGATAAAATTGCACATAGGCATCAAAATGTGCTTGTTTATCTATGTAGTTTTATAAAATCTATCTTTTTCGGCAAGGCTAATTCTTTGGTTGGAATACCATTTTAATCTTGGAAAAGGAAAGGAAAGAATTTGGCTAGGTTAGTCCTTTCGATTGAAGTTAATATGTTTTCTTATATGTATAATCGTTAAAATGGATAAAATAGTACCAACAAGATAACTAAGCTCTTCAAATATGGTGTATAATTATCTTATTATTCTGCTTAACGAACTGCTCTATTTATAGTTTATGGTTTCTGTTTTTCTTCCTTGGTTCTGCCAACTGTTCTCTTCTGGTTTCCAGCAGCTTCTCCTCTATTTATACTCTCCAATTTGTTCACTAATTGCCCCTCAAGTTGGTCATTTAGTTACAATGCATGTCATTAGTTTATTTTGACAATTTTGCCCTCTATTTTAATGTATTTCCATACTTTTTCTGTATCCAAAACTTTTTCTTACATATATCTCCAACCAATTGAGTTATCAATACCATTTCTTTAAAATTTTATCAACCCCATTTGTATCATACACTTTAATCAACCATCATGCTATTTTTCGAATCCGAAATCAATTCCGTGAACTCAATTTCACATGTGTCCTTACATAATCTTTAGTTAATTCACTTTATCATACTCTTTGATAAAAATTTCTTTATCACTAATTCTCATCATATACTTTAATAAATCATCATATCGTTGTTCGGATTTGAATGTATTTCCAATCCATTCAGAAATTTCCATTAGAATGCGATTTACATATCCAAAAAATTAAATCGGTTTCTTTATTCTAATAAATGAGGGCATACTTGTACAATGTATTTACAATATTTATACTTTACATTTCCTCTACAATACTAATATTGGGAGGGTGTATTACACCACTTGTCACCAGGGTAATCATCTTTGAAGGGGTGTGATTGAAATTGGCCCTTCTTAAATCACTGGTTTGCAATTAAAATACCTACAGATGTTTGGTTCCAACCTTAGGAGCCTATCTTGCTCATTTATTTATGGTTCAAAGAGGACATGCCTCCACCATCCTCTACTCTTTGTTTTGCACTTTACCTTGCTTTGTCTCAGACCTATGGTTCAAGGAGGGCTAACCTCCACTACATCCCTCCAGAGGCAAGGCCAAAAACCCCTCCACAGATTAATAGTCATCGTGGTGACTAAAGGTCACTACATAAAATGCCGACATTTTATGAAGTAACCCTTGGTCACTACAGTGGTCATTTATACACAGAGGAGTTTTGGTCTTGCCTCTGCAATAGGGTGGTGGTGATTGGCCCTCCTTGAACCACAAGTTTAAGACTGAGCAAAAAGGAGTGTAGAGCACAGTGCAGAGTAGAGAGTAGGGTGTGGTAGAGGCACATCATCCTTGACATAGGCGAGATGGCATTCCTAAAAGTTGAATCAAAGACCTATAGATATTTTAATTGCAGATCTAGTACCATAGATCTTGGTCATGTAGGATTTATGGTGGAACCCACTTGAGCTTGGGAAATCGAGAAATTACCCATCCCACAAAATTACTTGCTCACTTGGGTACCCAAGTCAGCAACAAGTTTGTTGAGTCAAGTACTGAGTTGCTGGTCCCCAAATAGAAAACTCAGTCACGTGTTACCTTTAACAGTTTGATCATGGGTCTTATGTCTTGGAAGCATGGGTTGTTTTGGTTGGCCTTAGCTGTCAATATGGTTTATGCTTCTAAATAGTACCAATAATCGTTTTCTAAACCCTTATGTAACTCTAGCTTCACTCTTGAGCTTGTATTTAGTAATAAATAATTTAAACTCTTTAATATAATAACAACTGTACACGTCACTCTTAGTAGAAGTGGTTGAATACTTTACAAAGTGTGGGTGTGAGTCTCCTCTTAGTAGAAGTTGTCATCTCACGATTTGGAGAATAGTCATTCGGGTCGTGTTATTAATAATTGATTTCAATAGTTCCCGACAGTCATCTGATCTGTAAAGTGTCAGTGTTAAATATATAATAATAATAATAATAATAATAACAACAACAACCAACAACAGAACAGTTGTTTATATTTTGAAATTCTTTTAAGAATCATCAAGTATATTACCAACAAGTACCTAGGAGGACCAATATAAGCAAAGTAGTATGCAAAGATTGTACTTCTAAAGCTGCTTTTTCAACTTAACTGCTCTTCTTCTCTAGCAGCCTGTCTTTTAGATTGGAGGCTTACTTTTACATGCTAACAAATCAACCAGTAGAAGGCTAATGTACCATCTACAATATTGTGCAGTAAAAGTTGAATTCATGAGTGACTACATCATATAAGTAGTGTTCAATTCCTTGAGCCACTCTCCCTCCCATTGTCATTGGCTCGAAAAACTATGAACACGCTAATTAAATAAAGGGACTAGGGGCATGTTTACCAATTAGGAATGAAAATTATAAGGAAATTTATTCTATTGGAAAGGAAATTAGGAAGAGTATGTTGATTACTTGGGTGAGAGTAGAGAATTAAATTCTCTTTTCAAGGGAAATTTAATTCCTGATTTTTTTTTTTTTTTGAAATTAATTCCTGATTTTACATGTAGTCCACATAATTTGATTCCAAATAATTTTTTGTTAAACACTGGAATTACTAAATGAAAATTAATTTTTTTTCCTTTATAATAATTTTTAATTAGTAAGACAAAAGATAAGAATACTCCATAAGATATAAGATAAAACCCCATAAATTTATTGCTTTATATGTTAAATGTGTTTATAAGGCCTAAGAAAAAATCTAACTTGTTTGAGCATTGACTACCGGCACCATCAACCCCAATAAGTTTTTTAACTGATGGCAGCTGAATCAAAGTTGACTAAATCTGCCATATGAATACGCAAATTACTGAAGTAAGACGGTTAATAATAAAGCAGTAAATACTCATTCTATCCTCACGCCAAGTCTAAATATTATATTATGCATTAATACATTGACGATGTTTTTTCATATTTTGTATAACTGATGTAACAAAGATTTTAATTCAATCATTTCCGATAATTTGAAAATATTAATGATATTTTCATTATCTCAATCAATATTCTTATAATTTAAAGTTTAATATTTTTACTGAAATTAAAAAATAAAAATTAATTTTTTGCATGTAATTTCGACTAAAATTTTACTATGGAATCCGGGGTTTTGGTAGATTCAAGCCCAACCCAACATTAGACAAAGGGAAGCCCATATCAACAACCCAAAACGGAAATTGAAATGGTCCTCTACAACCAGATGGATGAAATTGCTCAACATGCCCATAACTTCTATTTAAACATTTTTTGTAATTTTTATATTTACGACATTTTCCCATTATATATTAAAATAACTGATTGTTTATAGATGGATGGGTGTGATCGTTTTATAATATGTATAAATATATAAAGATTTCCCATGGACTTGGATTATCATGTGCATAAATAATACATTAATGGTATGTTCTTGTTGATTTTATTTGTGTTGTAAGATAATAGACCTTCAAATTGTCTTTGAAGTTTTGGACATAAAAATTAAAAAAGAAAAGGAAGCTACGAAAATTTTTTCAAAAAAAAAAGGAATCGAAGTTACTATTTTGCATCGGTTTTTGTAACCCTTATGTAAGTGTGGTTTGAGCTTATAAATTGTAATATATAAATTTAATTATGTAAGTTAATATCAAATGTATTTTTTATTATTGAAAAATTTAATTACATTTTTTGTGATTGGGCTAAAATAGAGAATTATGTAGGATGAATGAACATGGGTGATGATGATGAATCTAGGCAATTGACAATTTGACATTTTGTTCGAAATGATTTCTACAAAGAAAACAAGACAATTGAAGAAGAAAACTAATATATACATATATATATATATATAACTTTTATGATCAGTACCTCTTAACTTTAAAAAGTTATAACGAAATAAGTAAATTCATCTATTGTATTTAAATTGAATAAGAGAAACTCTTATTCATAATTAGAAGTCACTATTTGTGTTGGAGCAAATCTAGTATGATAAGTACCAAATATGTCATGATTCAAATTTTTGAATCCAATCTCATCTCCAATTTGCTCTAGTGGATTCTTCCTTCAATCCAACAATCACTAAAGGCATCATGATAAGAAGTCTAGTAGTTGGACCCGCATGGATCCTGACCCAAAATGAAGTGACTTTTCATTTTGAGCTTAAAAAGGCCTAGTTTGAAGTACCGTTATTTGTCACTATCTCCGTTAATAAGTCTTAAGTCATTTAGATCGTGAGCTTTCAATAGATATATGGGCCTTATGGGCCTATATTGTAGAATATTAGTGGCTAATACCAGACTTGGTAACTATTTTAGGGAAATATTGTTCCTGTTGACATAAATATATAATAAATTTTAGTAAAATGAAATTTATAAAATTCTCACATAATGTTATAATATTTTAATCTGAATTTTTCTAATATTTTGGATTTTTGGATGCGTACCAAATTCGATATCCAATAATTCTAAACCGAATTTGGACTGAATTTGATTTTGAACTAAAACCATCACTTGACACAAAATTGGATTTCATCACTATGAATTTGGGCATGCAAAGAGTAAGTTAGAGTTGCAATGGTTTAATGCAAGTAAGGCACAAAGTATGCTCTCATATGCTTAGGTCCAACCTTCAGAATGAGTTAGGAACATCTAAAGCTTGGTATACACATTAGTTGCATTTACCATTTTTTAGTTGTTTGCATTAAGTTCATAGGATGAATATCGGAACTAATACTTATGATATTCGGGAATTTTTATTATTTTTACTAATTATTATTATTTATTTTATCATACAATATTATAATATTGTTGTAGGCATTGATTAACATGGTTTTTATCTCTTTAAGTTGGAAGTGACATAAAAAAGTAAAATTTTATGCTATTATAATAATATAATATTGCAGTGGTTGTTGAAAGTAACATTAAATATTTTATAATGTTATAATATTATTACTAAACAAAATAACAATATTATATAATATTATAGTATCGCAATAGATGATAAGTGACACGGTTTTTGTTTCTTCGATTTATAAATGACGTAAAAGAACAAAAGGTATTATAATATTATAATATTATACTAGCTATCAGTAGACACGGTTTTTGTCTTTTTAATTTGAAAGTATAAAAAAAAAATGTAAAATGGTATAAAAAGTTGTTATATATTAAAATAAATAATTATTTTATAGTAAATAGTATTATAATGTTATTTTAAACTAAATAATTTTGAAAACCTAAGCTGCAGATGGCCCAGAGTACTTTTGAAATCCAGAAATTTGGATGCATGGTTGCAGTAGGTGTGAGTGTGACCGAATGCATTAAAAAATGTAGGCCCATCACGCGGTTTCTTGCTATGGGACCGGCACCGGCTACTAAAAGACTTTTTGACAAATCTCAAAATATATTTTTTACATTCACGCTTAAAAACCAATTAATTAATTTAATTGCGGCAGATACCCCGATTTTTCAGCTATTTAACAAACTACAACCGTTTGACTAGAAAAAGTGAAAATTATCGCTATACTAGAGCGGAAAGAGTGTTTATTTCCAAAAAAAAATAAAAATGGAAAGAGTGTTTTTTTACCCTTATTCTTAAAAATCAATTTAAAGCTATTTAATAATATTTTGAATAAAATTTAATAAAATTATTATAAAACACATATAATAAATATTAATAAAAATAATAAAATTAAATTAAAAAAAAAAACAAGAGAGGTCAAAGAGTGCACCGGAGCCTTCCCTAACGGCAAAGGTCATGAGCCTTCTCTATCTCACAATTGAAAAAGGTGTCATACCGCCTCCATTTGCTATGGTTGGCTTCATTTTTTGTGGTGCCTCCTCCCAATTGTACGGTTATAAGGCAAGCCTCCTCTCGATTAGAGAAGATTGTGATGCTTCCTCCACTAGTACAATGAAGTGACATTACGGCCTCCCCTCATGGAAGGAGGGTATCAAATTTGGTGAGAGAAGAGAAAGTTTTAGTACTACATCTATTTGGATTTTATTTCAAAATCAAAACCAACTTTAATTTTATCTCAAAAAAAAAAAAAACAACAACTTTAATTTGCCATATGATCAATTTAACCATTTTGAAAACCTTGGTATAGTTGAAATTCGATTGAACTAGATTAAATTAATTTAATATTATAATAAATTGATTATTAAATAATATGTAATGAATTAATTTTTTCCTCTATTTTTTGAAACAAGTAGTGAATTAATTTTTAAATACATTTCTAATTGTAACTTTCATTATATACATTCATATAAAAATTTTATTTTTTCTTAAACACCATAAGTGACATAATTTATCATATAATATTTTTTTGTTTTCATTTATTTAAGAATATCCTAAATCTCTACTAACTTTATTTATGATTTTCGGGAACTTTATTATTTTTTTCTATTTAATTTTATTTATTTTATTACATAATATAATAATATTGTAGTAGAGGTTGACTGACAGTGTTTTTGTCTCTTTAATTTGAAAGTGACAAAAAAGAGCATAAAATTTTATAAAAAATTGTTATATATTAAAATAAATTATTTTTCTTAATAAATAATATTATAATATTATTTTAAACTAAATAATTTGAGGAAACTTGGGCTGCAATTGGCCCACAGTACTTATAAAATCCAGAAATTCGGATGCGTTATTGTAGTAGTGTGACCGACAATTTTTTTAGTGAAAAAAATAAAAAATAACCACAATAAAAACTAAAAATTCTTTTTTATCCAAACATTTTTAAAAATTCATTTGTAACCTCACAAACAAACTAATTGCATTGTAGCCCAAATTACCCATTTTGCCCCTAAGTCAAAGTTGACCCATATGCCCTTATTTTGTAAAATTCAAAACAAAAGCCCAATGCGAAATTGGCCACAAAACACGACCACCCACCCAAATCAAATTTCCACCATTTTCATCAACCCCTTACGATATCACTACAACAAAAAAGTCCAACTATTCCGGAGTATCCATACCGGGCTTTTAGCCCGGTATGGATACCACGATTAAATTAAAAAAAATTGAAAAACGGGTTATCCATACCGGGCGGGTCGCGCCCAGTATGAAAAAACCGCATTTTTTACCTGGCGAGGAACGCCCGGATTGGATTCCGAATTATCCATACCGGGCGTGACCCGCCCGGCAAAGATAATAGGATTATCCATACCCGCCCGGTATGAATAAAACGGTTTCAAAATTTAAAAATTTAAAAAGATTATCCTTACCGGGCGGGTCGCGCCCGGTAAGGATAATTGGATTATCCTTATCGGACAAGACCCGCCCGATAAGGATAATCCAATTATCCTTACCGAGCGCGACCCACCCGGTAAGGAATTATGTGGACTATCCATTCCGGGCGCAACCCACCCGGTATGGATAACCCAATTTTCTTACCAGGCGGGTCACGCCCGGTAAGGATTTATGGGTTTTTGCCACCCAACTCACTTCTTCTCCCCATTTTTTACTTTCTTTTCTCTCTCTTTCTCTCTCTTTCATATCATTTCTCTCCCAACCCCACAGTTGCCACGCCTCCCCCTTCACCGACCGGTCATTGCTCCGGGAGCTCGCCGTTCACCTCGCCGTGCGCCGCCGACCATAGATCGAGTAACAGTGAGTCTTCCCTCCTATTGTTCTTCTTTTTTTCTTCTTCTCCCTTTCTTCTTCTTCTAGATCTACGGTTTTCTTCTTCTTCATCTCCTTCTTCTTCTTCTTCTTCTTCTTCTTCTTCTTCTTCACCTTCTTTTGATCGCCGCGTGACCGGTTGGAACGAGTCCGACCTGTGCGGTCGGACTTCTTCCGACCGCGCAATGGTTAGTAGGACCGTCGCTCCCTTTGAGCATCTTCTTCTCATTTTCTTCTTCTTCTTCTTCTTCTCCTTCTCATTCTCCTTTATTCTTCTTCTTCTTCTTCTATTCTCTTTCTTGTTCTTATTGCATTGTGCGACCGGCTAGAGTGATTCCGGCCACGATCGTCGATCGGACTGGTTCCGCCGCCGGCAGCAGGGGTTGACACAGAAGGGAATACTCCTAATAGCACTAAGGAGCCTAGTATTGGTTGGATGACTGGTTTCCTCTTTGTGAGTAGTTTTGTGGGGCTTCTGGCTCTGGTTCAATTAGTTTCGATTGATGATGTATTTGTTCTTTTAAGTGTCATGATGTTAGTAGATTTTTCAGACTAGTGTTATATTGTGAATGTTGAAATGGTTTGGTTGTACACTTTTTGTTGTTACAGATTATGATTTTAGACTACAAGTTGACTTATCCGAGTGGAAGTGCTACTGCAGTTCTTATCAACGGGTTCCATACTCCGAAAGGAGACAAGATGGCCAAGTACAAATTCGTCTTTTGGATTCTAATCCTTTTTTTGGATCTAATACATTTTATGGTTGAGTTCGAAATAGTTAAAACAAGTTATGATTGATATTCTTGCAGGAAGCAAGTTCACGAGTTCCTGAAATGCTTTTCCTTCAGTCTCCTGTGGGCATTTTTTCAGTGGTTCTATTCAGGAGGAGACCAATGCGGATTTGCTCAGTTTCCTACGTTTGGATTGAAAGCCTGGAAAAACTCGTGTGTGCACAAACTTCTCTTTTTTTAACTTTTCACAGCCTCGCTTGTGATTAGCTTTTTCGTTGTTACTAATTGTGGAAAATGAAAATATTTTGCAGATTCTACTTTGATCTGTTCCCATCTTGTGAATTTGTCATTGCTACTTGAAATGGACATCTTGTGATTAGCTTTGCTCTGAAGCTTTAGATAACCAGAATAAAGCTCTGGATGACTTTCAAAGAAATAGACATTGAAAGTATCCATGCTGGGCACGTGACCGGTATGGATAATGCAAGTATCTATACCGACGGTATCCATACAAGGCACTGTGCCCGGTATTGATAGTCAACCACACCGGGCATTGCCCGGTATGGATGAGCTGTTTTGTTGTAGCGACCCGATTCACGATTCGAGACCCATCGCGCCCAACCACTCATCGTTGGCCTTGTCGCACCATTTCAGAGCTTTGCTGACCTCCTTAAACCGCTGGCTAGCTTCTTTACCACCTTCATTGCCAAAGGTACGCGACGAAACACTCCATTTGATTGTTTAAGTTTTATTTGTGAAATTTTGAGTGTTGATTTCGTTTTTTTGTGTTATAGATGTTGGATTAGTTTAGTATGGTTAGATTATGTTAGTTTTGGTTGGATTTGGATGGATTGGGCATGAGAATGGAGGTTTTGGTGGTGTGTCTCATCGAGGAAGACTGTTGGGATTGGGTTTTTTTGGTTGCAAAATGAAAAAATCGTGTTTTGTACGGCCACAAAACACAGTTTTGGTAGGAAGACTGGGTTTATAGGTGCAACATAAAACACGATCTTTTTTAAAAACTATGTTTTGTGACTACATAAAACACGGTTTTAGAAAATACCGTGTTTTATGGGTGTAGCCGTGAAACACGATCTTTTCTAAAAACCGTGTCTTGTGGCCGTATAAAACATGGTCTATAAAAAAGACCGTGTTTTTATGGCCGCACCTATAAAACGTTGTATTTTGCAAAAACCATGTTTTATGCAGCCATAAAACACGGTTTTTGCACACACAAAACTTGATTTTCTAGGAAAAGTTTTTTTTTTAATTTAATTAATTAATATTGATTTAGAAAATAAGTTAATTAAATTTTAAATTTTAATTAAGTTAGAAATAAATTAAATTTAATCTATTGTTCTAATAATTAAAAAAATATTAAATAAACATGATTAAAATAAATTAAAAATAACTAAAACAAAATAAGTAATTGAAATATAAATTAAAAATAAAAATAAGAAAAATTAATTAATAAAATTTTAAATTTGATTTAATGTAATTGTAATATGTTAATTAATTTGTTAATTAAAATTAGATTTATAAAATAATGAAAATATGACAAAATAATAATTAAGTTTTATTAAAGCAAGTAGTCAATTAAATTAATGTTATTGTAATTATTTTTATTTGTTTTGTACAGATGAAGGTCCATTATAAGCAGAGTTCATGGGTTATTCCCTAAGGGATGTTGTTAAGTACACACTGTAGCTTCAAACAAATTACTGGTCTAAAAGTATCTCTTGATAAAAGAGAATTCCTAAAGCAGTTCTTGGGCGTGACCCCGTTTAGATATTTCATGGACATATTCCACAATCAGTTGTTGGTTTGCCTATTGATTGTAACTATTCTTGCTAGAGAGTTGGAAATTCCTCGTGGTAGCCCAGATGATATGTGATTTCAAATTGGAGGGTAACCATATAGGTTTGGATTGCAAGATTTCTTATTGGTAACAAAGTTGTGATTCGGGCAGATCGACGTAGATACCATTAAGGCATGACAAAATGACAAGAATAGTTTTCTATGGTGACTTTTCAAAGGAATTCCACTGGCAGTGAAAGTTATTGTCCTCATGATCAAGTCACAGACGAATTTAGATGTCGACGACACCTTCAAGTTGGCTAATATATTCATAGCTTTCGAGCTAGTTTACAGCCTAGATAAGCACTAAGGGCTGGATAAAGTATTGTGGGTCATGATAGCGAACGTAGAAGTGTGGAATGTGTTCCTTTGGGGTATAGTGGCATATAATATACTTCTTGACCACCTCCGACAAGTGATTACTGAGGAACAACTTATAAATGGACCAACGGTTAACCTATATGGGTTTGTTTGGACGTTCCAGGTATAACACATACTATATGCTTTTTATTATTAATGAAATTATTTAAATATATATATATATATATTGTAATGATATGTTTGTTTTTTGTTTAATATGCATTATAATGGTGGCTTGTGAAAATATTCCCGTACTTGGACGACAAGGTAGGGAACTGAATAGCAGGTGGATATCCATTTACCAAAGTTTAGGAATTGGCATTGTAATAAGAGGATTAGAAAGAATGCAAACAATTGGAGGAATGAGCTTCCTTATAAGTGTCTACCCTAATCTAAATTTGTTTTACTTGTTTACTATATTTGCGTGTAATATACTAGCTATATATATATGTATTATAGTGTATTGCATCAAGGAGGATTCTTGTGCCCATTGACGATGAGAGAGAGATGGATTATTGGAGGTCTTTCAACCCTAAGCATTTGGTTAGAGAGAAAGTGTGGAAATGCGGTGGTGGAAGGGGTGAAGATGATGATAATGATAAGGGTGATGATGATGATGATGTTAAGGGTGATGCTAACGTTAAGGGTGATACTATTGATGATAAGTAGGCAGTGGATGAGAAGGAATTGAAGAGGGAGAAAGAGGAGGGTGAGGATGAAAAAAAGGAGTAAAGGACAAAAAGTGCGCATGATGTATGATCAGAGAGCAGTTCATCGCCTAGACCCTCTCACACTTAGTACAAATATGATATTATTATTTTAATTATATTTTAAATTTGGTGTATATTATAATTTATATCATTTATATATATATATTGATTTTTTTATTTGTAGGAGCCTCAGACAAAGGTGGGTAAGATAATGAAGCTGTTATAGCATATTATCGGGATACAGTAATCACAAAACAAATAATAGAGACACATAACAGGATGCTGCGCATTATGGATAAGAGAATGGAGAAGGTTGGAGACCGGATAAAAGTTAGTGGGCCTATGGATGATAATATTGTTAAGAGCTTTATCCAGGATAAGGATCATGACCTACACATCCATGACGCAGGATCAAGGAAGGATCCTCACTTTGCTGACTAGGACCAGGAACAGGGCCACCATGACCACATCCATGAGTCAACACGCCATGAGTTAGAGTGTGATCATGCCATTTATGACTAGGGTAAAGACCTGTCCATCCATATACATGACTCAAGACCAGGCAAGGATCATCATATTGCTGGTTAGGACCCGCCAATCCACATCTATAACTTGGAGGGGATGTAGACATTGGCGATGTTTAGGTAAATTTTATATTTATTTTACATTATAGTCTTATTTATTGATTTAAAAATCTAATTTAAAATTATGGATTTCTTTAAATTACATGGGGAGATTATCTATGAATGGGGCAAGCGAAAGATTAAGCCATCAGCATCTTGTAATACACGGATCCTTTACACCCAAAAAAAAGAAAAAGAAAAAAAGAAAGAGTCAAAGAAAGTGGCGAAGTAGGTGGTGAAACATGTGGCGAAGTAGGTGGCGGAGATTGTACCCGATGTCTGCACAAAGTACAAAGCTACTTCTTTGAACCTCCAGTATAGATAAAAAGCATTATTACCCTTAATTTGATTACTAATGTAATAAAATACCTTTTAATTCTTTTTTTTTCTTTAGGTGTATTATTGATGGTTTTTCGGTGCCATGCACCTCTGATATGCTTCGTACCATCGAAGATGTTAAAGAGTGGTTGACAGGGATTCATATTGATACTTATTTGAGTTGCCTTAGGAAGACAACGAAAGTTTATGGGTGGTGGGACAAGGTTTATAATTATAGATACGTAGTCCATGAGACAAAATTTTTTGTAAGTGTTTACATTTCAAAATTTATTCATTTTTCGCATCTCTATTTAATTTATTTTTATAAAACATGTTTAATTTTTTTTTCTTCCAGGTGGATATAGTGCATGTTTTCAATGCTAAATACACCACACTGGGCTCTTGTACGTGTCAAGCCATCCCTAGAAATGGGAACCGCTTGGCTCACCAGCTTGCTTCCTTGGCCTTGTCCTCTCCGGAGGCCTTTTATTGGCATGATGTCAATATCAATTGTATATTTCCATCTTTGGTGGGCTCTTAATACTATTCTTTTTATCTCAAAAAAAAAAAAAATACACCACACTGAAGAATGAGTTTGATCCATCTACAATTGTTGTCCCAAATTCCTGGAAAAGCTATGCTACCAGTATGGGAGAGACTAAAATATCTTGGAAATACTGAAAATGTAAGTGTCGTTTGTAACACTTCGAAATTATTAAGCATGAATATCATTTTTATTTTTATTATTATGGAGATTAGACATGCACAAATGAATTAAGAGTGATATTGTAGGACCCTAAATTATTTATGAAATTGCCCAAAGAATATAGGGAAATTTTAGATATTGTGTAATATGCATTTCTGGACACGTGTATAAGTCTAAAGCGAATGAAATTATTCTATTGATCTAGTAATCTGTATATGAGGTGTATAAGTTTATAATTGTTGAATCATGGGTGGAGTAGAAATATTTTAGGATCCCGTCGGAATTACGAATGGGTTTCAGATATTAATAATGGTTTGATTAAGGTCCCTAGTGAATATTAAAAAAAATTTAAAAAATATTTTAGAATCCTAAAATATGCTCTCGAAAAAAATTTTGGATTTTAAATCAGATTATATCAATAAGTGTTTTAAAGTTAACTTTGAGATTATGGGGACCCAAATTAGAGCATGTAATGACTTTTAGAAATTTCAGAGACTACAGGGAGGACGAGAGAATTCGAATATAGGCTCTAGAAAATTGAAGGGAAATTTTGAAGAGATTTCGGAGTAACCTATTAGGAATGGTTTTGGAAAACTCATATTAAACGAAAATATGAAAAGATGAGCACGATTGACACGTGGCAAAGGAATCGATGCATGAACGACACGTGGTATGAAGACAAGGTGCATGCATGACACTTGTCATGCAATGGAATGCACGTGTGACAAGTGTCACACATGCAAGAATGGTAATTTTGTAATTAAATGGAAAGCCAATGGCAATTTCACATCCAATGCAATACACATATAAGCCATTTCAAATGAAATAAAAACAAACAAGTTGTTGCCGAATTGAGAGAAATCAAGAGAAAACAAACATGAAATGAGAAGCAAAAACCGAGACATAAACCAAGAGCAAACAAAAAGCAATTGCAAATGATGTTGAAGTAAAAAAAAAAAAAGAAAGGGAAGCATTGCCGTACATGAGAGAAAATGAAGGGATGTTGTTTTGAGTGATTTTAGTGTGGCATGCAAGCTTGGAAGCTAATCAAATCCATTCCAAGTGAAATGGAGGTAAGAAATTAATTCCCATGAGTTATTTTTGGATGTTTGAAAATTTAAATCGATGTGGTTTATCATATTAGTAGCTTTGCCATGTTATATGGGTGATTTCCATGTGAGTTTCTATGTGAAAACTTGAAGAAAATGGATAAATTGTGTTAGTATGAGTCACGGCTAAAGTGATGGACAAAGGTTCAAAATGAGTTTGAATGATATGGATGAGTTTTATGCTTGCAAATACTTGAAAATAACTTGAAATGAAGTTAAAATGAAAAATGAAAAAGTTGTGTGATTTGTGAAGCATTCTGCCAATGTGTGCCAGGATTGGTAGCTACTGGTTTTGATACATTTGAATGACTTATTTGAGTTATTGGGATACTAGAATAACCTAGAAATTGAAAAAATTGAATTAGGATGGATGTTGTACAGATGAAAACGGACAAGTTACGTGCAAGTTGTCTTGGTTTTCATTTTCTATGTTTTAGCTAGTGTAGCATGATTTTATGCATGATTGAAGTAATTTATAAGTACTTGAATGCATAAATAATCAATGGAATGGATTCGCAACTAAACGAATTCATATTGAATAAAATGGCAATGATTCAGAAACTTTATGCGATAAATAAATATGCGTTGTTAAAGGAAATTTTGGACAGCTTATATATATTAAATGTTATGGCAGCTTGTGAGTATCTTTGTGTGGATGAAAATAGCAGCTTGTAAACCTTTGAAATTAGGTTTCGAAATAGTCTAAATTAGTGTTCAAATGGTGTAGGTAGTGAGGAAGTAAGAAATGTTGAATCGTAAGTTTCGCGATAGGAAACAGAGAGGAAGTAGCACAAGGAAGTCAAGGAAAAGGAAAGGAGAAGGTTTGAGCTTCCGTTGAAATGTGAAATAATTCAAAAACATGACAAAAAGGTTGGTGTATATTTAATTTGAATTGTTGTTTTTAATTGTATGCATATGGCTTTCTAAAATTTTAATGTTTGAGCTATTTAGTTAAATTGATTTGTTAACCATGTTTGAGTGCTTATTTCAAATACTTTGGATGTGTTAAATGATGGAAAAAAATTAATGATTTGGGAAAGGGTACATGGCTGCCCTAGTTTTGTATTTTAAGAAAAATGGAAATCTTTTTTATGGATTAATTGATTTTGGATGTTGTTTGATATTATGATTAAAATTGTATAAGATGAAATGGTGATTTGGAAATAAATATGGAATTGGTGATGTTGGTCGAATATGGTTAAACTAGAGATGATGTTGGTTTGTGAATTATTTTGAAATGTTAAAGGAGCCCTAGTAAACATGAATATTGGTAGGTGGAGATTGGAAGTTGGCATGTCAATAGGGTTATTATAGCAGTACTGCGTCGATACGTTTTGAAATAAAATGAAAATCATTAATTTAGGGACCATGAGGGGCATCGAGTGTCCGGTTCCGGATGATTGATTTATATATGTGATGCAATTCGACGGGTAGGCACCGAGTGTCCAATGTCGGAAATCTCATTTTCCAATCCAAGATATCATGTCAGTATTTACAAAGGGCATCAAAAAATGTTTGATACAAGTTGCATAATAGTATGATGGATTGTTTTTAAAAGTGTTGAATCAGTTTGTTTATTTGATTTGAACTGAAATCTATGTTATTTTTATGATATGACATTTTTATATTAAAAAATTATAAATTTAAATTTAGTGTACACCCACTAAGCAAATATGCTTAGCATGTTGGAATTACCACGCGTCGATAGTAGATTGCGTTAGGAGGGCGAGGATTGAAGAGAAAGCTTATCTACAACAAGTCTAACTAGTCACATCCATCCATCCGTATTTTGGTTAGATATCATATCTATTTTTGTAAATAAGAATTTTAATTTGTATTGATATATATGTGTATATGTATTTATATATAAAGTGAGGACATTTGTAAAGAAATCCAATTTGTGTAAATTTTGAAAAATATTGTGTATATGCATAATGTCGAACCAAACGGAGTTTGGTTCCAATTGTTGAATATGGTTTTGTGGAACATTTGCATTGGAAATGAAAATACTAAATTTGTAACAGGTTGGAAAGTTCGAATTTTAGAGGAAACTCATGTAGTTTTTCCACAAAAATCAGAAATGGTTTAAATCATTTTACAATATTTTTGAAATTCCCTATTTTGATATGAATAATTAAATATATGGTTTTCCAACTATGGATTTTATAAAAAAGATATAAAGGTAGCGCCCCTTGGATCCGTCTGCAAGGGAGGACGGGTAAGAAGTGTTACATCGTTGCAAGATTAATAATTTTTATTTAATTGACCTTCACAATAGTCTTATACCACTAACGTTTTGAAAATGTAGATGTTGCTCCCCCGTTGTTTGTCTCAAACACATTGGGAGTGTGCTTGAGAGAGAAGAAGATAGTGGTGTATGATTCTATGAAAGGAGTAGACTTTGTGCAATGGAGACAAGTCTTTCAACTGTTAACATGTTTTGTACCAATCATCTTACGGCTGATTAGATTTCATGAGCAAAGCAAAGCATCTACACCACCAGTGGAAAAGAGATAAGACCTGGCACGTGTCAATATAGCAAATGTGCCTCAGCAAACTGACGGATAAATACCACCTTTGTTTAAAACACAGTATGAATATTATAGGCTTTTAATAATCATCTAACATGTCTTCATGCTAATACAGGAATAGTTGAGGAGCGTATTGTGTGATGTTTATCCATGACCTTATAAAGTTCCAAGAGCATGAATGGAAGTCACACCAAACGATGGAAGAAACCACTAGAATAAGGAACAATACGACATATGATATAAATATGTATTCCACAGCACAATACATAATAGGCGATTCTGGACGGTGGACATTAGATGAAGAAGGAAATGTTGTATTTGATTGATTACTATCATTGTATAAAATGTAATTATGTTTATTTCTCTCTTGAAATTAAAATTGATTAAAATATAATTTCATTGAAGTAAGTAAAACACAAGACCATTAAAACAATATTAACGTATAATTTAAATTGATGAAATTGAAGCCATTTGGAGGTATTGTCAATAAATTCAAGCCAAAACAATGATTTAAAAAAATTATTTAAAAAAAATAAATAAAATAACCAAGAAAACCTTAAAAATTATGATAATCGGGTTTTAATGGGCATTAAAATTCGGTTAAAATAATTTTGCAAATTTTCAAAAAACCCACATTTTAAGGTTTACTAAAACATGGTTACGAGTTTTATATAGCCATATAATTCGGTTTCATTATTTTGTTCGTTTTTTCCCACAATTTAATGCTATTGTTTTATTTCCAATGTCCAAAACTTCCCAAAAACTATAAAATTGATGTAATATGTAACTTTAGGTCAACATTATCTACAGTACAAAATGTTCAATGAAACTTAAAGTAAGATTGCATAAGCTCTTGTATACTAATATTATGCCATGTTACACTCTAATTTGTTGATATGATGAGATCTCATAAGTTATATGCCTAATTAAGTTAAATTGATCAAATTGAAGACATTTGGATGTAATTTGGACCCTAAGAAGCCATAAAAGAGGGGAGAAAAACCCTAAAAAATATGATAACTGGGTTTTAATGGCTATTAAAACTCGTAACCAAGTTTTAACGGGCATTAAAACCTGGTTGTATTATTTTTTTCAAAATTTTCAAAAAATTGGTTTGTATATAACTTGAAAACCTGGTTTCGTTTTTAAATGACCATTTAAACAGTATTTTTTGGTTTGTTAAATTTTCTAAAAAACCGCATTTTAAGGTCCATTAAAACACGGTTCCATGTTTATTAAACACATAAAACCCAATTTATTATCATTTTTGTTTTTTTTTTCCATAATTTATTTATTATTTATTTATTTTTAATTTTCAATGTCCAAAACTTCTCAAAAACCGTAACATTAATGTTATATTCAACTGAGCAATTTTATACAAATTTTGACAAAGTATTCCCTATTTTTTTATTACTGGGTTTTGTAACATCTGCATTATATACCGACCAATAACACTACCACCACCACAAAAAAAAAAAAAAAAAAAAGCTTAAGACTTTTCATTGTCTAACTTACATCAATAGCGATCTATTATGTCCATTCAGCATTTTCAAGAATTTGAATACAACGTGCTCAAGTACAACATATATGAGAAGAAAATAATATACCAGATTTTCAGACAATCTATTCATTATAAATGATTACCACCATTTTTGACAGGCCTCATTCCTATACCTCTATTTTCGTACCATCGACAGTTTGCCGGTAACCCCAAGGTAGCCCTCCAGTAGATATCTGATCCGGTTGAAAGGTTTTTATGAAGTTAAGCCGTTTTATTTTGCTATGAATCATTATCATTCCATTTTTAGAAAAGGAAATGGGTGGAATTTTTTTTTCATACATTTATAAAATAGATTTAATAAAAATTTGGACAACATAACGTCTATTTTTCTAAACATGCCACCCTGTAATAAATCACATAAAAATTTGCAAACTTCTAAAAACAAACATTTTCTCAACTTCTAGGCCTCAGGCCATTTGCATTTTAAAGCCACAAGCAAACCCAAATATACATTCGAAATCAAAGGCAATTTAAAAATCAATTATATATCATGCATATGTACACATTTATAAATTTTCCAAAACATATACAAATGAATATATGAAATTTATAAGCATTCAATTCTCTTTTTCTTTTTAAAATATCTATCGCATTTATACATGAATATACAGCACGCACAACTCAGCCCGTTTAATCCTATTTCGGAGTCCCTGCTACGGATGTACTAGTCCCTGTACCTATTCTTAGGGAGGTTTTATTTATAAAAACATAAAATTTGGGTGAGCTAAACGAGCTCAATGAGGGTCATAAAACTCTATTATGATTTCTCTTTATAAAATAAACCTCCCTAAAGTTCTTTAAACATATTTATAAATCTTTCCATGCTATGAAAATAAAATATGTTTTCTTGAAATTCAATCTTTGAGTTTAAATGTTTTAATGAACTTCCATTATAAATATAAATCAAACTTTATAAATATGATTTCAACCATTTTGAAATGCTTTTAAATTTTTTGCTATAAAACATAAACAGTGGTGGCAGTAAAACTTTAGGAAAATCTCTATATAAAAAATAAGCCAACCATTGTTAATCTATATCATATGGTACCCTAGGTACAAGTGGAATGTACCATCGTTCAAGCCTCCACGGTAGTTACCTTCGCTTCGGCCTCCTATCCAGTAGGGCGCTAGTTATAATATATCCTAATTCGTGCATGGACGACATACGAATTGGACTAATTGACTCTGTCCCTCCCGCTGTTAGTGACAGACTCCCCTGATATTGTCATGCACAGATTCGGGTACTCTGACCGAAAATTTCTGTAAATCTCTGAGCGGGACAACCTTTTTATGTAAAGAGTCGGTCTATTCCCACTTCTGGGCCTCGGCCTCGACCCTCATGGATTTGGATGCAACCGTCTGGCTGCCCCCTCTATTAGGTCTTTCTTGGGCCTCGACCCTTAATGATTTGGGTAGCAAGTATTGTCCTTGATCTATCTTTAACTTTATCATGTTTTGGAATACCTATCAGGCGTGCTATAGGTTTATAAAACATTTCTATTTCAATTACTTTTCATAGTTCACATTTCGCATTTCATATTTCTTTAAAGCTTTAATATATCATTTAGGAGGTTCTAATAACTTTATTTACTTTAGCAAAAATTATTTCCAAACATTTCAATGAATAACTTTAAACATAAAAATAAAATTTAAAATGGATGGAAATATAATGATTTCAAATAGTTTCTAAAGGGACACTCACCTATTTCTTTAATTTGCCTCACTATAGCGCAATTTAGACTTTCCTTTGTTTTCCTATCACTCACATATTTTCATATTCTAGTTTTAGAAGCATCGCAACTAAAATTAACTGTTTGTATTTACTCCCATTGGCGCATTAATGTACATTCCACCATTTAACAATCTAATAGTCTTCTCTTTAATTTCAATTTACTCCTATCATCCATATAACTCTTAAAATCATTCAAATCATTCAAATACAACTTTCCATCACAACAAACACATTAATGCTAAAACATGGTAGCTTATTAACCCACATTTTGCTTCTAATTTTAACATCACATTTCAACACTTTAACACATACAAAACATTTCCATTGAACTGAATTTTTCTCATTTATGCATTAAATCAATTCTTGGAACTATTTCAACTCTCTTAGGCCGAATGCACTCCATCTTTTACAGCATCCATCTAACTTAATTTTTCTCATCATAATCACATTCAAATGCATATATTATGATACAAATTCAAGTTAAACTCATGAAATAATACACTTGAACATCAATACTAACTTTGGCCGTAAACTACATCCTTTATTATCTAACCCATTTCTTTTCAATTTCATGCCATAATCATCATCAAAACAGCCCACAAATCATGCCAAAACAATAAAAAAAAATTATCCATCACATTATACTTCTCATGGTCGAATATATGGTAATATAAGCTATTATGTTTTTGGTTTTCATTTCAACATTTCCACTTGGTATTCTAGCTCATTTCACGCATGAATTTCACTCAAACACATGAAACACAACTTGAATTACACAACCCTTCCTTAGTCGTGCATCATACTCATCATATCATCAAAACTTCTTCAAGTTTTAAACTTAAATTCTCATCAAAATCACATCACAACCCATGGCAAGGCAACTAATATCCCAAACAACATCAAATTAAGTTTCAATCAAAAATTCATTCTAGCTCATTTCATGCATGAATTTCACTCAAACACATGAAACATAACTTGAATTACACAACCCTTCCTTAGTCGTGCATCATACTCATCATATCATCAAAACTTCTTCAAGTTTTAAACTTAAATTCTCATCAAAATCACATCACAACCCATGGCAAGGCAACTAATATCCCAAACAACATCAAATTAAGTTTCAATCAAAAATTCATTTTCCCTAGTAAGCTTACCTCTTGCTCTTTGGTCACTAGCCTTTGGTCACTAGCCTTGCTTAGCTATCTGTTTGAAGTCCTAAATCTTTAAATTCATAGACTAAAATCATCATCCATTTATTTGGAATCAATAAGCCAAAAGTTTAAACATACTAGTCATGGAAAACATGATTCTTACCACCTGAAATCAACTTGATATGGATAGATTTCACTCTTGAGCTTGTATGCACTCTTTGTAGGACTTGAAAACCACTCAAAAATGATCTCAAACTCACCAATCTCAGCTGCTGCCCATTGGTTTCTCTTTAGCTCTTGAATGCTCTTCAAACCCACATAAATTGCTCTTTGTTCTCAACTTAATCTCAATCTCATGTCAACTTTATATAGCCTTTATTTGCTTCAACAATTGTCCCCAAACTAAGTTTAAGTCTTCAAGATTGCCATTAGTTTGGTTTGGAGACTTTTGATTGGTTGAAATATAAAGACTAATTCAATTCTAACTAATCTCATTCAAGTCCAACTAAACACTTTTCTTTTTTTATTTAGGTTTAATCTCATTGCTCCACTTGTCTCATGCATGCTTCATTCACACTTCTTATTTCCTCATTGCTCCACTTGTCTCATACATGCTTCATTCACACTTGAATATCACCTTTTATTTCACAACTTCATATTTCTTATAATTCAAACTTCCTAAAATGCCCTTGATTTTTTTGAAACCCTTTTGGAATCCCTCCTAGGACTTCTGAAGCTTATATTTGGACTTCTTATACACTTCACGGAGCCATGATGATCATCCGAAACTGTTCCATACATTTTTTGGTTTCCCAAAAAGTTTTCGGTTCCCCAAAAAGTTTTCGGTTCACTTCCGAAAATTGCCGGATGTTACCGAAATAGTATAAATTTCCTTTGAAAGTGTCGTTTGGGTTTCTAAAACACATCTTTGGGTATTTTAATACTCATTTGGACCCCCTGTTTTTAAATTTTCTAAATCTCTGAAAATCCTTCCGAGAACTCCAATCAGATTTGGAAACATTTCCAATCTATCCAAAGTTCTATTATAACTAAATTCACACTTTCTAAGTACTTTATTACATCATAATTAAGGGCATACTTTATACAGTACATGTACAGTACAAGAATCGGAAGGGTATATTACAAATTCTCCCCTTGAAGACATCCGATAAAATTGGAACGATACATCAAAGATTAGCATGGCCCTTGTGCAAGGATGACACACACAAATCGAGAAGCTGCCCAAGAGAGGGGACGAATCAACTTGTTACAGTAGATATCATCCTATTAACTTCTTTGCTTTCATCGAATATTAGTGTGGATACTGTTGTTTTTTTTTTTTTTTTTAAATTTTTCTGTACAAAGCATCTGTTCATGGTGCGATTTCATAACTATGAAATTGACAATTTCATCTACAGTTTCATAATTTAGTGTGTATACACCATTAATTAACTCTACAGTAATTCTAGTGAATTACATAGCACGATTGGACCCAATATCTATTCATTTGAAGTTCCAAAAATACTACATTTATTTATAGACCCAAGTAATTAACTAATCAAGAGTGTTCGATAATCAAGTATAGAGTTCTTCCTAGTGAATTTCTTAACATGATTAGAACATATATATTCATTCCTTTGACATTTGAAACGTTCTACATTCACTAGTTAAACCATGTAACCAAGACTAATTTGTTCTAACCGATAGTGATCAATAATGGACTCTAGAGTCCAACATTACTTGCATAGAAACTTTGTTATGTTTTGTTCTGTTCGTATAATTTGTTTTTTCCTAGATTTTTGTATGTTGAATTAATATTATTAGTGAATATTTCAAATTATAACTTTTTATTAGTCTATTTATGATAATAAACTCACGAAAAAGATTAGAAGATAATAAAGTTGTTTGAGATTGCAGTTTGTAAGGAAAAAAAATTGTGCAAATTTTAATGAGTTTAATCCACAAAAGGCCTTGCCAGTAGGGATGTAAGTAGGATGGTATTATGATACTGTTTTGTGTTTGTTGAGAAGGATGTTCAGCTTACACAAGCAGGACATAACAAACTAACTTGTCCAAGTTAAGCTTGATCAACATCAAATGCATAAGTTGGTAATGATCAAGTGGCAACAACATGACAGTCTTGATGCTTCAGCTATATCAGATTCTGTTCTAGCATTGGCGGGAAAATCAGTTAAGAGGATCCAGCTCAGCTAATGTTTAACCAATCAGAATCAAATCTAGAAGTCACATGTTTCTTATGTAACAAGTACCAGTGTAAATATATATACAGTAGTGTATTGCTTATTGTATTCATAAATAGAAATAGAAATAGAAATAGAAATTCTCTACAACATATGTTACAAGATCAATCTTGATCATTTCTCATTTAGATTTGTTTGTTTTGACATCGATACTTTAGTTTCAAGTTTCAAGGATCTTCAATATGGTATCAGAGCACTTGAATACCATGTCTTCTGCATCAAGTGGTGGAACACATAGTTCTTCAATCGATGGATCAAGATTTCTCTCGCCGATGAAGCTCGAGCTCACGGTGAAGCTAGATCACAATAACTACCTGCTATGGAGGCAACAAGTTCTTGCAGGAATCAAAGGTAATAGACTAGGCTCTTATATTGATCAAAATATTGCTACTCCTAGTCGATTAAATTCAAATGGATCTGTTAGTGATGAATTCTTAGATTGGGAACAACAAGATCAAATCTTGTTGTGTTGGATGCTATCATCCATAAGCCAAGAAATCCTACCTCATTTAGTTGGTTGTGAGACATCATGTGAGGCTTGGTTGAGCATTGAACGACTGTTCAAGTCTCAATCTAAAGCCAATATTATGCAATTGAAATTGCAATTACAAACACTAAAGAAGGATGGTCTCTCGATGAAGGAATATTTGACCAAGAAAAAGAGTGTTATGGATGCTCTTTCTTTCACAGGATATATGTTGAGTGAGGAGGATAAAGTAATGGCAATATTGAGTGGTTTGGGGATAGATTATGACTCATTTGTGGTTTCAATTACCTCGGTACCTGTTAGTCATATGGTAGCTGATATCACAGCCTTATTACTCACTCATGAGGCTAGAATTGAGAGACACATGCAGATTGAGAGTTTGAGTGTTAACATAGCAGTAAATAAGAGAGGTGGAGGTAATAATCCTAGTGGTTTTGGCAAGGAAAATATGAACACAAATATTCATTCAGCTGGAGGTAGACAATCTAGTCAGAATACTGGCGGAAGAAGAGGTCGTGGCAGAGGCAGGAACAACAACAATAATCGACTACCTTGTCAACTCTGCCACAGGCCATGGTGCTCTAAGATGTTACTATAGATTTGATCAGTCTCAATCTGGTGGAAATGGTAACGGTCCATATCTTGGTAATGTTGGAAATATGACTGCAATGTATGCTGGACAGGATATTGGCTCTTTTGGAAGATCAGACGAGAGTTCATTTGGAACCTCTCAGTGGTTTCCAGACAGTGGAGCAACTGACCACTACACACCTGATGTATCCAATCTCATGAACAAGTCAGATTTCTATGGGAATGAGAGAATTTATGTGGGGAATGGAGCAGGTTTGAATATCTCCTTAATTGGTTCAAACTCTTTTTATCATAATAGAAATGCTTTTCTACTCAAAAACATATTGCGCATTCCTCAAATTACCAAAAATCTCATTAGTGTCTCCAAATTTGTTAAGGACAATGATGTGTTCATTGAATTTTACCCTTGTTTTTGTCTTGTGAAGGACCAAGCTATGAAGAAGGTTTTTCTTCAAGGTGTCCTTAGGAACGGGTTGTATGTGTTTGACTTGCCTTTACAGTGTTCAAGAACAGACAAGAAGGTCTCAAGAAGTCAAGTGTCTTTATAGTTCATTCATTCAAATTCCAAGTCTAAACATAATCTCTTTTCATGTAAAGATTCCTCATTGTATAAACCAAACACTGTCAATACCAGTACTTCTTCAGCTTGTACAAATAATGTTGCCAAGTTTGACAAGTATCGCATAAATAATGATTCTAGTCTACTTCTTTGGCATATAAGGTTAGGACATCTATTCTCTTCCATTGTAAAAACCATTTTGAATAAATGTAAAGTTCCCTTTTTCAATAGCAGTACCTTTTTCTATCATGATTGTCAAGTGAGCAAATCTCACACATAACCATTTCAACAATTAAACACTTCTTATTCTTATCCTCTTGAACTCATTGTAGCTGATGTATGGGGTTTTGCACCCATTACATCCTCAACAGGTTCAAGATTTTATGTGAGTTTTCTAGATGCATACACTAGGTATACATGGTTCTTTCTGCTGAAAACAAAAGCTGAAGTTGCTCAAATTTTCAAAGTATTCAAAGCTCAAGCAGAGGTTCAATTCTCTTCCAAAATCAAGGCCTTTCAAACTGATAATGGAAGATAATTCTTAGTGCTTAAACCCTTTTTGGAAGAATGTGGAATCAGGTTCAGACACTCTTGCCCTTATACTCATGAACAAAATGGGCTTATTGAGAGGAAGCATAGACATATAGTTGAAACAGGTCTAAGCCTCCTTTCTCAAGCATCATTACCCTCTCGTTTTCGGTCAGAAGCATTCAGTACTGCTACTTAATTAATAGAATACCAACTACTGTCTTGCAAGGAAAAACGCCCTTCTTTTGCTTATAAGGAAAAGAGACAGATTATTCACTTCTTTAGGTGTTTGGATGTTTCGTGTATTCACAACTCAGGCTTTACAATCAACATAAGCTGGAGTATAGGAGTGAACCTTGCACTTTTCTAGGATATTGCACTCAATACAAGGGCTACAAGTGTATGAGCTCCAATGGAAGAACGTACATAGCCAGAAATGCAGTTTTTAAGGAGGATATATTTCCTTTTGCCAACTCAGTGTCACAAGCTGCAGAAAACTATCATTTCAGTTCTGTTACAAATATGCAATCTTCACATCCTTCTTTGTTTCCAGCAATAGCCACTTTATCACTTAGTCCTACTCAAGAGTGGTCATAAGGGTCTGAAGGTTACAATCAAACTGCAAATGCCGAACATGATTCACAACAGTGAATTGATAATTTTCCAAGTAATATTGCATTAACTACTGATATTCCTGCATATTCTCAACATTCACCTTCAGCTATTCAAAATAAACATCCTATGGTGACAAGAGCAAAGGCAGGAATATTCAAGCCTAAAGTTTGGATTGCTCTTCTAGATGAAACAGAACCAGCAACTCTTCAATAGGCTCTGTCTCATCCTAAATGGTTAGCAGCGATGTAGGCAGAATTCAAGGCTCTTAAGGACAATCATACTTGGTCTTTGGTGTCTCCACCTCCAGGCAGAAAAATTATAGGATGTAAGTGGGTTTTTAAAATCAAAAGGAATCCGGATGGAACTCTTCTTAAACACAAAGCTAGACCTGTAGCTAAAGGGTTTCATCAACTTGCCAGTTTCGATTTCGTTGAGACCTTTAGCCTTGTGGTGAAACCTATCACAGTGAGAATTATTCTATCCATTGCAATCTCCAATGGTTAGAGTTTAAGGCAATTGGATGTCAATAATGCCTTTCTACATGGCGTTCTTGATGAAGAGGTATTTATGCAGCAACCACCTGGCTTTGAAGAGGGGAATGGTAATCAATTAGTCTACAAACTCCACAAAGCCTTCTATGGACTAAAGCAAGCACCTAGGGCCTCGGTTAACAGGTTTAAAAACACCCTATTTCAGCTTGGTTTCAACTCAAGAAGAGCAGACCAGTCACTCTTTTGTAAGTTCACAAGTGATTCAGTCTTTCTATTCTTGTGTATGTTGATGATATCATAATTACTGGTTCAAGTGTGCAAGAGATTGATAAGCTAGTTAAAGAGTTGAATCATTCTTTTGCTTTGAAAGATCTGGGTATGTTGAACTACTTTCTAGGAATTGAAGTACAGAGAACAAACACAGGCCTGCACTTGTCACAGCATAGGTATGTTCAAGAGTTGCTTAAGAAAACCAAGATGGAAAATGCAAAACCATACTCCTCACCTATGATTGCAAGTGTAGGAAGTCAGTTATCAGCTTATAGAGGCAATCCAATTGATAATGTAGCAGAGTATAGATTAGTTGTTGGGGCATTGCAGTATGTAACAATCACAAGGCCTGATATTGCATTTGCTGTCAACAAAGTGTGTCAATTTATGCAAACTCCTTTGGATGAGCATTGGAAGGTTGTGAAGAGAATACTTAGATAGTTAAAAGGGTCTTCAACTCAAGGTCTTTTCTTTGACAAGTCAAGCAATCCTAACTCATGCTATGATCTAGTAGGCTTTTCAGATGCTGATTGGGCATCTAATCCAGATGATAGGAAGTCTACTTTAGGGTTCTGTATATATTTTGGGTTAAACCTTGTTGCTTGGAGTGCAAAAATGCAACACACAATATCTCAATCTTCAACTAAAGCTGAATATAGAAGCCTTGCCTTTGTAGTTGCTGAGCTAACATGGATAAGATCTCTTCTTTAAGAACTCAAGGTACCTCAACAAAGAGTTCCCACAATCTGGGTTGATAATCAAAGCACAATTACTATGGCAAACAACCCAGTTTTACATGCAAGGACAAAACACATTGAGTTGGATCTTTACTTTGTTAGAGAAAAGATCATGCAGAAGCAAATTATAATTAATCATGTGCCTTCGGTTGATCAAATAGCAGATGTTTTTACTAAATCATTATCAACTTCTAGATTTCAGTTTCTGAAGGCCAAACTCAATGTGTCAGAATCCCCATTAAGTTTGAGAGGGAGTGTTGAGAAGAATGTTCAGCTTACACAAGCAGGACATAACAAACTAACTTGTCCAAGTTAAGCTTGATCAACATCAAATGCATAAGTTGGTAATGATCAAGTGGCAACAGCATGACAGTCTTGATGCTTCAGCTATATCGGATTTTGTTCTAGCACTGGCGGGAAAATCAGTTGAGAGGATCCAACTCAGCTAATGTTTAACTAATCAGAATCAAGTCTAGAGGTCACACTTTTCTTATGTAACAAGTACCAGTGTAAATATATATACAGTAGTGTATTACTTATTGTATTCATAAATTGAAATAGAAATAGAAATTCTCTGCAACATATGTTACAAGATCAATCTTGATCATTTCTCATTTAGATTTGTTTGTTTTGACATCAATACTTTAGTTTCAAGTTTCAAGGATCTTTAATAGTGTTGCTTTATCCACATGTTCTAATCATAGGAACCCAAATAGACGAACAACAACTTGTTTGAGGGTACAACTTCCATCCTCTATACTTCATCGAGGGTCTAGATCAGTAATTGAAGTATCATTCACTGAAAATTTAACAGAATGACTACTAGATTGATCAGATTGCGAAGTATCCACCTCTGTAGTAGTGTGCACAAAAAATCCTGGTTTTGTGGGTAATGGGAGAGAGATAGAACAACTAGTAAGCATGAGAACTATTGAAGGCATGGTTGGTCTATGTGCTACATTTTCTTGAACGCATAGCAGTCCGATGTGGATACATCTCATCATTTCAATGATGGAACCATCTCTCAAAATGGGATCTATTAGATTTAATGTTGTTCCTTCCCTCCAGCTTCTCCATGCCTGCATAAGTTTAACAATGTTCACACATTAAAATATTTTAATTTTTCTTTGAAGAAAATGAATAACTCTAGCAATATAATGGTCATCTCCAGTCTGGTATTCAAAGACAAACAAACAATTATGATGATTTATACTTACGTAAGACAAAAGTTCCTCTGCCTCTCCAATACGAAAACAACTATTCTTTTGACCGGTGATAATTTCCAAAATTAAGACACCAAAACTAAAAACATCCGACTTGACTGAGAAGTGTCCTTGTCTTACATATTCTGGAGCCATATATCCACTGAAAATAGTCAGAATGTTGAAATAATTAGTTTTAATGAAAACAAGCTATCCATGATTCTTCCACATATACATGGAAGTGGAAAAACTTTGGTTCCCATGTGGTTGACATAAATGTTTAGAGTTATTAGTAGCCTCTACGTTAATTGTCAATTATACTTACAAGGTCCCCACGATTCTACTTGTATCATCTTGACTTTGGTCTTTTTCAAACATTCTTGTTATTCCAAAATCTGAAATTTTTGGATTCATGTCTTCATTTAAAAGGATATTACTAGCTTTAAGATCACGATGAACAACCCGTAATCTAGAATCTTCATGAAGGTAGAGAATCCCCCGGGCAACACCCATAATAATTTTATAACGCATTTCCCAATCCAATAATGTGCGCTTGATTGGATCTACAAATTTACAAATACCATTGAAAGTGATCATCAAATTAAGTCATGTGACTTAGAGGTTTGACATTCATTATGACTAGGGGTGGGCATCCAAACCGTTAAATCGATCAATCCAACCAAATCAACCCTCTTTAATCGATTTGGTTGGGTTGGCTTGATTTGATTTGGGTTCACAAAATGAAATAAACCAATAGGGTTGATTAAAAATAACCCAAATGTTTTGGGTTGACTCATGAGTTATGTTTTATGACTTCATCAAACCAAATAATCCAACACAAACCACACACACACACACACACACACAAACATGTTTTACAATACACTTAGGGTATCGATACACTTGATAAAAAAAAAAAAAGTGATTGTATTTTAAAATTACTGATTGTAATTTATTATATCTAATTACAATTAAACATATCTAATTATAACAAATAAATGTAATTCTCTTTATCGATTATTGTAAATGTGATCTGTTTTATTTAGTTATAATCAGATATAATAAAGATATAATAAATTACTATCACCAAGTTTCAAATACAATCATTCATTTTTATTGTCAAGTGTATCAATACCCCAAATGTACCCAATGGAACACACACACACACACACACACACACACATATATATACTCACACTCCTCAGTGTATTTGGGTATAGATACACTTGACAACTATAAATGACTGATGATATTCTAAAATTATTGATTGTACTTATTATATATTATTACAACTAAATGAGTCAGATTACTTTTCAGTGGGTCAGATATAATATAATACAATATCATATTTAGGTATAATAAGATATAATAAAATACCATAAGTAATTTTAGAATGTAACTCAATTTATGTGTATTCATACCCAAGTACACTAAAGGGATCCCTATTAATATATAATCTATTCTAGATAATAAATATTATCGTGCCACTAAAATTATGATATATCACGATATTGTCTTTATAAGTATTTATTATATTATCGTATTACTTTCTCATAAATACTTGACACCCATCATTTTTGTTTTTTCCTCTTGTGTATCAAATAATGATAAGCAATATAATCCTTGAGGTACAGGTATGTCGTCATACATTGATGATGGTATAAAAAAAAAGTGTGTTTCATTGAAAACTTAAACTATTTTAGTTGAATCTTAAACCAAACCAAACCGATTTTTATTGGTTTGGTTTAGTTTGGTTTTACACTATGATTGGTTTGGTTTGAGTTGTAAATTAGTAACCCGATTAGTTAATGGTTTGGTTTGGATAGAGTCAAACTCAACCCAAACCAACCCATACCCACCCCTATCTTACATATCATATAACTAGATCAATTAATTATTCATGCATAGGGAATAGAAAACAGATTGTGAACTTACCAAATATGAAGCTATCGAGGGTTGAGTTAGGAACATACTCATAGATGAGAAGCCTTTCATTTCTTTCATAGCAAAATCCCATAAGCCTAACTAAATTTCGATGTTGAAGCCTAGCCACTAACAGGACCTCATTTTTAAATTCTGTCTCTCCTTGTCCTGCATTTCTAAACAATTTTTTCACTGCTATATCTTGTCCATTTGGGAGCGTACCCTGTAATCATGTAAGAAAAGATGAATTTAGCTGAATTATTTTAACTGATTATGGCTTGTCAATGCCTTAATTACCTTGTAAACTACACCAAATCCACCTTGTCCAAGCTTCTGATCAGCGGAGAAGTGATTTGTTGCGACCATGATAGTGCTTAAGTCGAATTGCACAGCCTCCTCAGGTTCAATTTCGTCGGCATCTTATAATAATAGTAACAAGTCAGCATGTATATACATAACTCAGAAAATTGTAATTTTACGACTTAATTTTCTTGGTTTTGGTATACACATTTCTTTATAAACTGCAGCTCATCTAGCAAAGTAATTACTGACAGCCATAAAGAACTAATTACCAACGAAAAGAAATCAAATTTTTTATTCAAAATCATTCTTTTAGTAACCTGGAGATTCTATTTGACAGTTCCCAATCAAGAGGAAAGAATAAGCTTACTGTATCTTCTTCCTTGATTATTTCTGATCTGCATTCGCTTCAGCCTTCCTAGAAAGAAACAAGCAACGCTAACAAGCACCATGAAGATGATCATGGAAATAACGATGACTACAACTGTTGGGGTAGCAATACCTCCATTGCCTGCATAAATCAGAGCCATGCATGTGCATATACAATGTGTAGTTATCGCAGGCTGATATATGTGAATACCAGCACAAGATTAATAGAAGTTAAATTCTTTCGGTTATGGTGGCTATGAACATACCTTCAACGATGGTACTAGGTGGAGGTGGAGGTGGAGGAGATGGCAATTGAGGAACATAGAAGGGAGACAAGTCAAATCGAAGCATACAGTTAGCTGACTCAACACGTCCTCCCGGCCTACCACGGCAGCACTTTTTATACTCATCAATGCCTCGAGTCAAACACAATTTACAATCAGTCGGTGATAAATCTGGGGTACACTGCATCATTGCATATATTGTGTGAATACTAAAATTTGCTTCTTGAGTTGCAAACTTAAGCCTAGAAGAACCCATAGAAGCTTTTTCTGCTGTGCTATCCATTAAAGGCTGCCAGATCTGTTCAAACTCCCTTAAGTTTGATGTGATGTTGTCCCCGTAATAGTTTGCATTTATTGGAACGTTCATCTCTAATTTTCCAAAAAAAGAGCGTTCTGCATAGCGCATCATGCACCGAGAATTCGTTATATCCCACTCCCACATAAGTGCTTCTTTTTGGCTTGGACATGCAGTCATAATTTCTTGTGATGTGGAATTGACGCAGCTGCCACAATCTTCTGAAGAAAGATCTCCTCTGCAGAGTGCAAGACCATAAACTTTGTCAGGGTCTTGGCCAACGCTGGTGTTGTAGAAGCCACCATTTAGTGTTATATTCGAAGCTAGAGATGAGAGGAGTAGCTTATGATTTCTAGCATAGCTACTGTTAGCTGTGAAGTTGCCAGTGTCGAAGCAGTAATCCCACTGACCGGCCGTGGCAAGACCAATGCAAATAAGCATATAGGGAAGTACAACAAGCAACCTCATAGCTTATTACCAACATACAATTTAAAGAAATGTTAGAACGTTGTGGATAGTTGTGAATTGTATATATGTATTTTCTATGTATGTTGAGTCCAATTGGCCTACAGTTGGACTTTTCTCTATTAAGATTAGTCAAAAGTCCTCTAATAAGTTAAAAAATAAAAAATAAAATAAAAGGGATAATTTTAATTTCATCCTGAAGTTTGATATAATAGTAAAAAACCCCTAATTTCAAAAATCACTAAAAATCACCCTATAATTTATAAAAATAGTCCAAAAAACTTATATCGTTTATAAAAATAGCCAAAAAAATCCCATTACTTGAGAATTCACTACAGACTTTTTTGACAATTTTTATAAACGAAAGAGCTATTTTAGTTGTTATGCCAAATTATAAGGGTTTTTAGCAATTTTTGAAATCATAGGATTTTTGACCATCATGTTAAACTACAGGCAGAAAATTAGAATTATCTCTAAAATAAAATGACCAAGCATATTAGATTTGTTTGGGATTAAGAATCAGTGGTGAGAGTTTTCAAAAAAAAAAAAAAAAACAAGCAGTGGTTGAGAGTTGAAAGGAATACAAAGCATGACTGTTAGGAAAAAATAATGGGAAAATCCCAAAAACCCACTTGACATATGAAACAATATCGTTTTATCATCCACTATTTCATTTTTATCTAAAATTCCACTTCTATTATCTAATTAGCAGGAAAGTTAAAATGATATAACAATACTCTTTTACCCTTGAGATGTTTATTAAAAAATATAATAATTATAAAAAATTGTTTTAAAATAAGAAACTATAAATTAATAAAAATTTATCTCCAAAGATGGACGGTAGAGATCAATACACTAATTTTAAAAATTTTAAAATTTAAAAAATAGAAAAAATTAAATAATATTTTAAAATAAAAAATAATTATATTCTAAAAATTGATCTCCAATATCCACTCATAGATGGATAGTGGAGATCAACCCACAAAATTAAATAATAAAAAAAATTAATAGAGAAACAAATGAACAAGCAATGAACATCATCATCATCAACCTTCAACCTCTTATAATTAGTCTTTGACTCTTAACATCAATCCAGATTTTTCATCATCAATCTCCCACAAATACAATCATCAAGCTCCCATGATCATCAGTAAACACCATTAAAAATTAAAAAAAAAAAAAAAAGCCAATCAACAAAGATCAACAATTAAAAAAAAAACACCAATAAAAAAAAAGAAAGAAAAAGGTGGCTGGAGACCCGATTTGGGTCTCCGATAGATTGGTCTCCACTACTAAAGACCTATTAATGAAACACTAATCAACAGGAAAACAAAAAAAAAAAAAAAAAAAAAAAAAAAAAAAAAGAAAGGTGGCTGTGGATGGCCTCCATGGTAAAGACCTGATCTAGGTCTCCGATGGTAAAGACCCAGTTTGTGACGGGCCCCGTTCCTATGCCTCTATTTTCGTATCCTCAGTAGCCCGTCGGCAACCTCACGATAGCTCTCTAGTGAATTTCTGATCCGGCTGAAAAGTTCCCGTGAAGTTAAACCGTTTTATTTTATTATGAATCTTTATTATTCCCTTTTTAAAAAGGGAAATGGGTGGAAACTTTTTTTTTTTTTTTCATTCATATATTTATAAAATAGATTTAATAAAAATTTGTATAGCATAACATCTGTTTTTCTAAACATGTCACCCCGTAACAAATCACAGAAAAATTTACACACTTCTAAACACAAACATTTTTTCAACTTTTAGACCTTAGACCCTTTTCATCTTAAAGCCACAAGCAACCCCAAATATACATTTGAATTCAAAGACAATTTAAAAATCAATTATATGTCATGCATATATACATATTTATACATTTTCCAAAACATATACAAATAAATATATGAAATTTACAAGCATTCAATTCTTTTTTTTTTTTTTTAAATATCTACAATATTTATACAGGAATATACAACATGCATGACTCAGCCCGTCTAATTCTATGTCTGAGTCCCTGCTATGGATGCACTAATCCCTATACCTATTCCTAGGAAGGTTTCGTTTATAAACACATAAAATATGAGTGAGCTAAACGAGCTCAGTGGGGGCCATAAAACTCTATTATTGTTTCTCTTTATAAAATAAACCCCTCTAAAGTTCTTTAAACATATTTATAAACCTTTTTATGCTTTGAAAATAAAATTGGTTTTCTTGAAATTCAATCTTTGAGTTTAAATACTTTAATAAACTTCCATTGTAAGTATAAATCAAACTTTATAAATCTGATTTCGAAAAACCATTTTGAACCACTATTAAATTCTTTGTTGTAAAACATAAACGGTGGCGACAGTAAAACTTTAGAAAAATCTTTGTATAACAATAGGCCAACCACTGTTAATCTGTATCGTATAGTACCTTAGGCATGAGCGGAATGTACCATCGTTCAGGCCTCCCCTGAAGTTACCTTCGTTTCGGCCTCCTGTCTGGTAGGGCGCTAGCTATAATATACCCTAATTCGTGGATGGACGACATACTAATCAGACTAATTGACTCAATCCCTCCCACTGTTAGTGACAGACTCTCCTGATACTGTGATACACGGATTCAGGTACTCTGATAGGAAATCTCTACAAATCTCTGGGCGGGATAACTTTTTTATGTAACGAGTCAATCCATCTCCACTCTTGGGCCTCGGCCTTGACCATCATGGATTCGGATACAACTACTCAGCTACCCCCTCTCTTGGGCCTTTCTTGGGCCTCAACTTTCAAGGATTCAGGTAGCAAGTATTATCCCCTGATTTATCTTTAACTTTATCATATTCTGGTATACCTATCAGGCGTACTATAACTTTATAAAACATTTCTATTTCAATTACTTTTCATATTTCACATTTTGCAATTCTTTAAAACTTTAATAAATCATTTAGGAGGTTCCAATAACTTTATTTACTTTAGTAAAAATTATTTTCAAACATTTTAATGAATAACTTTAAATATAAATATAAAATTTAAAATATATGGAAATATAATGATTCCAAATCGTTTTGGGACACTCACTTATTTCTTTAGCTCGCCTCACTATAGCGTGTAATTTAGACTTTCCTTTGTTTCCCCGTCACCTAAATATTTTCGTATTCGAGTTTTAAAAAGCATTGCAATTAAAATTAACCATATATATTATATTTACTCTCGTTGGCACATTAATGTACATTCCACCATTTAACAATCTAATAGTCTTCTTTTAATTTCAATTTACTCCTATCAACCATATAACTCTTAAAATCATTCAAATCATCTAAAAACAACTTTCTATCACAACAAACAAATTAATGCAAAACATGGCAGCTTATTAACCTACATTTTGCTTCTAATTTTAACATCACATTTCAACACTTTAACACATAAAAAACATTTCCATTGAACTCAATTTTTTCATCTATGCATTAAATCAATTCTTGGAACCATTTCAACTCTCTTAGGCCGAATGCACTCCATCTTTTACACCATCCATCTAACGTAATTTTTCTCATCATAATCAAATTCAAATTCGTATATTATGATACAAATTCAAGTTAAACTCATGAAGCAATACACTTGAACATCAATACTAACTTTGGCCGTAAACTACATCCTTTATTATCCAACTATTTCTTTTCAATTTCATGCCATAATCATCATCAAAACAGCCCACAAATCATGCCAAAACCATCAAAACAATCATCCATCACATTATACTTCTCATGGCCAAATATATGGTAATATAAGCTATTATGTTTTTGGTTTTCATTTCAACTTTTCCACTTGGTATTCTAGCTCATTTCATGCATGAATTTCACTCATACACATCAAACACAGCTTGAATTACATAACCCTTCCTTAGCCGTGCACCATAGTCATTATATCATCAAAACTTCTTCAAATTTCTCACTTGAAACTCAATTAAAATAGCCCTAATCATCATGACCGCAAACTAACATTAAAAACTACATTAATCACACTTTAGATCACAAGATTAACTTAGTTGTATGCTTACCAAAACTGCCTTGGATCACTTGCTTTATTTTCCTACAAGATTGAAGCTTCAAAACTCAAAGCCCATGCATAAAAATTCCATCAACAACACATGCAGTAAGTGGACAGTTTTGAATCCAATTTTTCACATAATAACATCATGGAAACTCAAACTTTTTCATTTGGAAACCACTTACCTTTGTTGGATATTGCTCCTAGACTTGTTCTCCACCTTTTATTGGCTTGGAAACCCTTGAAATTGGTGTGAAAATGGACCAAACACAGTTGCTGTTGTGCCTTTCCCTTGCTAGCCGAAACTGCCCTACAATCTTTTTTTTTTTTTTTTCTCCTCTGTTTTTGGTTTTTACTGTGCCACTTCTCCATTCTTCTAGTGACTTCTTCACTTTACATAGCTTTCATTGATCCTATTAATTGCCCCTCAAGTTTTTCATTAAATTACAAGCTATTCCACTAATGTTATTTGCCCATTTTAGCCCTCATTTTCTCTACACTTTATGCATTCAAAATTTCAATTCCAAATGTGCCCTTGTATAACCTCTAATTAGTTCATTTAATCATGCTCTTTCATGAAAATTCCTTTATCACTAATTTTCATCATATACTTTAATAAATCATAATATCACTTTTCGGATTGGAATTTATTTTCGATGCATTTGGAAATTCCACTAGAATTCGGTTATATATTCGAAAAATTTAATCGATTTCATTATTCCATAAATGATGGCATTTTAGTATAATGTATTTACAATACTTATACATCTCATTTGCAATATTGGATTCAGAAAAATGATATCACAGTTTGGGTCTCACCATTGGAGACCCTAATGCCACCGTCGAGATTCTGCTACCATCATCATCGGCTAGAGATGGAAAAGGGAGAGAGAGGGGACAGATAGAGAAAAAGAGAGAAAAGAGGAGAGATAGATAGAGACAAAGAGAGAAGCAACAATGAGCGCGTGTTGAGAGAAAAAAAATTACATATATATATGGTTTTATATTTAATACTATTTATTTTGATTTTTTTTATATTTTAATTAATTTTCCATTTCTTTTTCCTTTTTTCCCTTTGAGTCAAACGATCAGCCATGTCGACATCACGGATTCCATGACTGTCAAAGGTATTGTCTTCCTTTCGTATGCTTCCAAAGGGAATTTTGGATATTTATGTTAATGTCAAGTTGTATTTCGGATAAATATGAGACAATGAGCTACAAATATATATATATATATATTATCATACGTCAGGTTATTTTTTGGGATTTTCTCTAAAATAAAGGATGATCTTATTTTCACACTTGTAGTTTGATATATGCCAAAATCCTCCAGTATTTTTGCAAATCGTTAATATACCCTTATCGATTTATAAAATAAATCAAATATTCATTGTAGTATATGAAAGTGTCCAAAAAAATCCCTTACGATTAAAGTTGATGTTAAAAATCAAAGTTTGACCGTTAATGTGGATAGGCAAAACTACAGAGACACTTTAATCATTTCAGTTGTTTCAAACAGCAGTAACAGTAAAGGGTAAAATGAGATTTCTTAAAACTATTGGGGATAATTAGCGTTTACATCAAATTATAAGGGGAAAGTGGGATTATCCCAAAAAATAATCCCCAATTTTTCAAGAGGCAAATTATACAAACCCCTTCAGGTTTGGGTCTATTTATAACTAGTGAAATCTTTTGATCAAAATACAAATCTTCCCTCTCGTGAGTTGACTTCCATTCATTTTAATAGTTGACCAACTTTTGAGGTGAAGTGTCAAAGTACCCCTATTTACTTATTTATCATAAGTTTTGAATTTCAACACTTTTAACTTATTTAATTATATATATGACATTAAATATATTAATAAAAAAATTCTGCACCATCTTATGTTGAATGGTGCCCATCTGGTCAGACTGGATGGGCCAGATCTGACCCAATGGAGGTTTGATCCATTGGATCCGTATGCACATTTATTATTTTCCACATTTCTTCTTCGACCCGTATGCACCTACTTTTCCACCGACCTTTTTGACGTCAAGCTTGTTAAAGTCTTCTAAGAAGACAAACTTATACTGGTAGGAATAAATTCAAGAAATTGCCACATTGCCAACGAAGTTTCATAGTAAAATTCATGGAGATCAATGTTCATTACCATGTTCAGAGAACTGATTACATTCAAACTGAGTTTTAAAGACTTCAAATGGATCAAATGAATAGCTATGAATGTAGAAATGGATGTTAAAATTGTTCGTAAGAGTTGACCCAAAAATATTAAATTGTTAGGTGAAGGTCCAAATTAACAAAATATAAAATTCTATTATTTAACCATTCACTTGCAAAGGCTAATGAACTTGATACATGTCCAAATCAAAACCGATAGACTTTGTATCTACTCCAAACCAGAATATAAATGCAAAACTAATATACACTCTAGGTCAGATTAATGTCGATAAAGAATATAGAATATAATATAAAGATCTTTTATATATAAATCCGCACTTTCTTTGATCCCATGAATTAGCGTTCTTTTTTTTTATTAAATTTATTGCTATTAATTGGGTTTTTTATTTTGATGGTGTTTGCTAATGATTGTGGGAGATTGATGGTGAGAAATTTAGATTGATAGAGTCCATATTAAAGGTTGACAATGATGATGATGTAATGGCCGGTGGAGATCCACTCTCTTTTTTCATATTAAATTTTTATTTTTTAATTTGATGTGGTGATCTTCACTGTCAGTCTCATTGATGGATGGTAGAGATAAGTTTTTATTAGTTTATAATTTTTTTAAAATATTATTTTATAATTATTTTATTTTTTAAATAAAAATTGATGGTTAAAAATGTCTTTTTACTTGTTATCTAATTTATCTGTTAACTCTATAACAGATGAGAGATTTTGGATAAAAACGAAATTACATTATTGAAAATTGACAATATTTTAAAAGTAAGATGGTTTTTTAGAATTTTCACATTTTATTATTATCATTTACCATATCATGACATTTTGTTCTGCAGTTGCCATGGGTCCATAACTTTGTATCTCTGTTCAGGAAAAATTGCTGTCATTCAAATACCCACTGGACAGTCCCTGGGACGAAGTCTTTTTCTTAACTTTCGTCATTCCTTACACAGAAGAACTAATCGGTCTTGTTTTTTCAGTCTGCATATCGGTGAGTCTTCATGAAGCATAGTGCACAAATCGGTTGAGGAGATCCAAGTCCAGATATGCTTGGAAATTTGTAGTGAGAAACCAATTTGTGATTTATAAAAGTTGCGTATCATGAAAACCAATTTTCCCTCTTCTTCGAACTTGGCAACAATGGTATTTTCTCGGTCAAGAGATTGAAAATTGATGCTTAGTTTGACTCAGGACCCTGTTAGTTTCCTCATTCAACTGAGACCTTGCATTGATATTCAGAGCTTAATTTACTTTCTAATTAGGATTTTTTTTTCTTTTTATAACTCCTTATAGAATAAGTAATTATGATCCAATCGGAAGTCTTGTGGAAAAACAGGAAGTGAGTTGCACAATGAGAGTGAGAGTGTGTTTCTGCTTATAAATATTATTTTATAATGGAAAGAGTTTTTCTATGGATATAGAGATTTCTCGAACCAGATAAAAAATTTTGTAAAATAATATATATGTATATATATATTACACAATTTCTTACAGTGATTGACTTCTAATGATTTTCTTATTGTATTAATTACGTAACAGAATTCTGATGTGAACTTTACAACCTTCTAACCCGTCACCGTCGAGAGATTTCTTCCCTGATGTAGACTTAAGAAGTCTTTGTTCTAGCTACAGCCACACTAAGTCCTTTCTCCAGCCACACCAAAACTTTACTGTGGTGTGCTTAAACAGACTTGTTTTATTAGTTTGTTCTGCTATACAATCACCAACACTACTTTATCAAATTATAACAACTGTAGAGCAGGTTTCAATGGTCCATAACTGTATATCCCTGCTCAGGAAAAATGGCTATCATCATTTAATTACCCACTGGATACTTCCTTGTCTGAAGACTTTCTCATTTATTTTTTTCTTTTTTGTCTTTCTTTATACAGTAAAAGAACTAACAATCTTGTTTTATTAGTAATAGTCTCCATGAAGCATCGGGCACGTTGGGTTGAGTTAAGCCAATCCAAGTTCAGGTACAGCTTGGAATTTGAAATTTGCGCTTGGAAATCAATTGGTGACCTTGCAGAGTTTTAAGCCTTTAATGTGTCAAGTCTACGATCAAATTTAGACTAATGCTTTAAATTATCATGTTAGTAATAATATTAATGATTAATTACTAAACATCTTGACATAATCATGGAGAGATAGCTCATTAATAAACACACTATCTGCAGGATGCTTTCCAATAAACATTTCTAACAAGAGAATTCCACAGCTGTACACATCTCCTGATATGGAAACTTCATTTCCCGTGCCATACTCTTCAAAAACAAAAATCTCAATTCAACAAGTTGGTAAATTAATCCAACATTTTAAAAGATTAAAATTTATACATGACATGAGAGAATTACTTGGGACAACATACACAGTAGTTCCTTTTATTCTCACTGAGCTAGATTGAATTTTCTAAGCAGCAGCAGTTAGGTGACCTGATAAAAATTTTGCTAATTTGCAGTCACGTAGATGGACAACCACGTCATGATCAAACAGGACATCAATTGGCATCAGGCCACATTAACCATTGGTGGTTCCTTGTGATGATGAAGATTGTCAGTTAGAATCTCTCTTGAATGAGAACTCTGGTTTCATGGCCTGAATCAATCAGATGAAAAGAAGAGAGTTAATAAGATACAGTAATAATGGCACATTTAGATAGCTAAAATTAGATTGTTTCAATGAATTAGATTCTGATTCTTAAAAGGAAAGACAAAAGTATTATATTTAACTAAAAAAACGTAATCATTATAACCTAAATTAAGTCAATAAATTTCAAATTTATATTAAGTCAAAAGGCAATTAACTTCTTCATCTTCCAAAAAAATAACAAGTTGAAATTTTTTAATTATTTAAAGAACTAAATATTTTTACAACAACAACTTTGTTTGAGTTTAACAAAAGAAATGATTTTTTGAAAAATAATTTTTATGTTTTGTTCTTCTTCTACAAACTTTGTGACAATGTTATTTTCCTTGATCAAGAATTCAGAAATCAGTGTGTAATTTGAACCAGGAATACTTTAGATGTCACAATGGTATTTTCACCATAGTCAGATTAATTTCAAATCTAGTATTGAAATTATTTCGTCATATTTAATGATATGTTACCGTCAAAGTTATTTTTGTAACATCACTAATTCTCTGAAACAGCAGACTGATTATACAGAAAACCCTGAAATGATAAAAACATCTTCTTTTTTTTTTTTTCATTAAATCCTGACAAGCATCAGACTGGAAGAAAAATAGGCTTTAGACCCAGCATAATTCGTTTGACCATAGTGATCACTGAGCTTTTAGCCTGACACCTTTTATCCTCCTGCTGCGAAAGATTTCCCTGATTGCACATAATTTGGCCATGACATCCATCATCTCCATTCGATCAGCTCGAGATTCCATTGCGAAGAGAACTCCAATTCTGATTACACCGATCAAGCAGTCCTCAATTCTGAGTCTTACTTCTCCATGTAGTCCCACAAAATTTTTATCAGTGTCGTTGCCAGCTTTTACTTCCAACAATAGTAACGGTTCAACAATCTCCATCACTCTTTCTGGCAGAGACCTCTTGGCAAAATCATGAAGAGTTACCTCATTGCTAAGCATGCTATCGATAGGACGCCTTCCAGTGACCATATCTAGCAAAAAAGCTCCGAAGTTGTACACATCTCCTAGCATATACAGACACTTTACTTCCAATACCATACTCTTATAAATGTCAATTCATAAAGTTAGTCAATAAATCCAGTATTATAAAAGATTTATATAATTAATATAAATCATGAAAAAATTACTTGGGGCAACATAACCAACTGTTCCATTTATTTCTATTGAGCTTGACTGAGTTCCAGGAGCAACGTCAGTGGGGTGATCAAGCAACCATGTCATGATCAAGCAAAAGATTTGAAGTCAAAACTCTTTAAAGTCAATGCTTGAACAAACAGTGATGATTTTGATCAGATTTTGATTGTGAATGTTTCTTAATGCTCCACAATCAATCATGAAACTGTTGGATGCCCAACATTGTTCCAAAACTGGACCAAGTAGACCAAGTTATTGCCAACTAATTGCTGACCGACACCATACTGGTCCGATTAGGCCTAGAATGGGTGGAGAAATCGGGTGGGCAGAGTGCTCAACCGAGTTAGTAGAGTATTCGGGCCGAATCGACCCAATTCGATCCAACGCGCGCTGGCCTTTTGTTTTTTTTCCAAATTAGTGACAATAAAATGGCATCGTTTTGGCGTGCCCAAAACAATGCCGTTTTGGGTTTTTTTTTTTTTTTTTCAATTAACCCAAAATGGCGTCATTTTGGTGTGCAGAGTATAAAAGGGCCGATCTTCCAAATTCTTCTTCTTCCTCAACTCACTTCTTCAATTCTTCTTCTCGATCTTCCAAAGGCGCTCTCAACTTTCTTCTCTTGCTTACTAATCTACCTCCATCCATCGCCGTTGTCATTACCATGAGTACCAGGATCCGTCGTCGTCACCTTCATTAGTGCACTTCTTCTTCTTCTTACCTCACTAGGATCCTGACTGTGAGTCATCACCTACTCAATTCTTCTTCTTCTCTCCTGCTGGCCAGTCTGCTCTCGTGCCATCGCCATTGTCGTTGCTGTTACTAGTGAGTTTTTTTTTTTGGCCGTTAAGTGAGTAATTGAAAAATTGCTACTTATTGCCTCACCGGTCGAGTAGCGAGTACCGATTTTTGGAACCTAACCTTTTTGTTGAAGATTAATAATCTACACTGCTAATCTTCACTGCTACCAGCATTAACTCTTCACCTAACATTCCTATGTACACCGATCCATACCTTGTCCAATCATGTTCGAATGTGAAAAACTATTGGTTGCCTTGCTCAGCTCTGCATATGAAATTGTGGGAAACTGTTCTATTTTGTTAGTACTCGAAGCATTTTGCTCAGATTTTTTTTGTTCGAGTAATAACAATGATGAAGCATGCTGATGCTAAGATCAAACTTGAAGCAATTGTCAGAATGATGACTTTGAGAACAGGGCTTTTTTATTTCTTCGATCCTTCGGACTGGCATTGTGGTAAATGCAATTTAAATACACCAGCACAAAGCTTGTTGTTCCCAATAAGTGAAATTTCTGTTGCGTTGCTGACTACTCCATTCATTGGCACTTCCCCCTCAAACTCATTGTAAGATAGATTTAAAATCTCCAAAAAAAGATAAGTTCTAAATATATTTTGGAATCTGACCGGACAAATGGTTGAAAGAAAAATCTAAATGTTTAATGCTTTTCAAAGAACTTAGAGAAGAAGTAAAGTTTCCACTAAAAGAATTGCCTTGCAGACTTAGGTATTCTGAGCTTGAGCAACCACCAAGAGTAGAAGGAATCTCACCAGAAAACATGTTACAAATATTCATGAAACAAGATTCTTCAAGTTGCCTTCTTCAAAAGGAAAAGGGCCACTGAGAAGATTATGTGATATGTCTAGGGCAATGGAGAGGGTTTTTGTTCCAAATATTTGCTGAGGCACAGCACCAATGAGCTTATTGTTGGCAAGACGCAACTATTAAATTTTGACAATTTCCAAGCGAGGAGGGTATGTTACCTTGCAAATTATTGAAATATAACTCAAGTTTGTTCAGTAGGTTCAAATTGCCAAGAGAGCTAGAAATGCTCCCTGTAATTTTTTAAAACTCAGGTCTAGAATTTGTAAGCTGTTAAGCTCACCAATACCATGAGGAACTATGCCCGACATACAGTTATTCTCCATAGAAAGCTCAGTTAGATTAAATAGATTGCCTATTACTGGAGGTATGGTGCCAGATTTTTGATTCAATCCTATCAGAATTCTGTTTATTGTTGTTGAGAGGTTGGCTATAGAATGTGGCAACACTCCTCCAAATTGATTATCATCAAAAGGAAGCAATTTTAATTGGCTACAGTTATCAGAGGTGAAAAATTCAAGGTCATTAGTACTCCCAGTTCCTAAATTATTTACTCCAAAATTAATCCAAAATAGATTTGTAAGGCCACTAAACCCAATCGACAATTTTCCTATGAAATTATTGTCACTGATGTCTTTACTCTTCAAATTTTGAAGCGCTGAACAAAGAATCTGGTATAGAACCACTAAATTTATTGGTACCAATAGCATATCTTTTTAAGTTTGGGAGAGTAATGTCTATGTTGAATGATATACTTCCGTTGAGTTTGTTGTATGAAAGATAAAGATACTCAAGAGAAGAAATGTTATAAATTGAATCAGGAACCATACCAATAAACTTATTTGTACCTAAATAGACACGCGTTAAGCCTCTCAGGTTTCCCAGAGTGTGAGGAATTCTCCCACCCAAGCTATGTCCACCTAAATTAATTTCTTGCAAAGCTGAAAGATTCACAATGGAAGTTGGGACATCTCCTATCAGATAATTATTGTAACAGAAATTTTTTAAAAAAATTTTTTTCCATCAATCAATGACTTAAATTTGGGTTGCAATTAAGAGCAAGGTTGGTTGAAAATTTTTAAAAATTTTCCATTACAATCAATGGCTTGAATTTGGGTTGCAATTAAGGGCAACATTGGTTGAAAATTTCTTAAAGTTGGTTTGCAATCAAGGGGAAAATTGGTGGAAGTAAATTTGGAGGGAAAAAAAAATTTCTTAATCACTACAATTAGGTTTGAAGTCTTATATATATATATATATATATATATATATATAATTTTTCTACATTCTCAACAGCCAATTCTCTACTTTGAAAACATACATATATCATTCAAAAATCTTCTTTCTTCACTAACCGAGTTACACTCTCAACCACAGTAAGATTTGGAGATCAAGTTTGATTGTGAATCAATTAGGTTTCTTCTCTTTCTTTCCTATTTTTTATTATTAATATTAGGAGTTTATGGAATGATAGAATTATAATATCATATGTTATGTTTGAAATTAGTTCAAAATAAGATTAGAATTTTATGAATTTTTTGGAAGAAATAGAGGCTGCTGGAAATTTTGTTTCCTAGTAGACCTATCAATTTCATTTAATTATTTGAATAGGTAAATGAAGATATACAATTATGAAATCTAGTATAAATGATCCTTAGGATGTTGGCTTATAGTCTGGAAAACTTCATGGTTATATGATAAGTATACAATTAATTAGAAAATTTGTTCATCTCTGACTCAGTGAAACAAGTCTAGACAACACTGCACTAGACAAAAACTCAATGGTTATAGACATGTATTTGATATTATTTTGGTCTCCTGAAATTTCTATAGGAAACATTATCAGTCCTCTTTAAGCCATTAAATTTTCAAGGTTTTTATGGAGCGGTTTATTTTTAAAAATTCGGACATTTATAGTTGTCTAGTTTTAAAACCGATGCTGGTACAACCTTGGCTTGAATTCAGAGGTTTAAGTCGATAGGTTAACAGAGACATTTAAGACCAGAAATTTTTATGATATTTATTTTGGGTCTTTAGAGCATATATATGTATTTTTAGCATGATTAGTTTTATACAAAATTTATTAAAAATATAGAAAATGGATTGCATCAGAAAATGTTCGTCTCATTCACTACAATGGTTTTCCATTTTCTGAACACGTCACAAATCTCAAATTTCTTTTTTAGAAAATAAACTCATACTTTCCTTATAGAGTCATCAATGAAGGTGACATAGTACAATGAGCCTTCAATGAATGAAATTGGTGACGGTCCCCACACACCTATGTGAACTAGCTCTAATTTTTTTTTTTTTTGCTTTGGGTGGCTTGTTAATCTTTGAGAAACTGACACTTTTTTGTTTATTGAAAATACAATCCTTACATATACTAATGTCTACAGACTTTATATTTGAAAACTTCCCCTTCGAAACAAAAACCTTCAATCATTTCTCACTCATATGACTAAGTCTCTGGTGCCAAATCTTAGACTTGTCATCTGATTCTGCAACTGCTATGATATTCTCCATATTAGAAGTACATAAAGAGTATTGTTCTTTTTTCCACAAGCTATGACCATAGCTCCTTTGGTGATTTTTCATTCATTACTTGCAAAGGTTGTACGATAACCTTCTTGATCTAGTTGATCCACTAAGATTAAATTCCTTTTCAGACCATAATAAATCTCACATCCTTCAACTTCTGCATAGTTCGATTTGGCAGCTTCACTTGGATATCGTCTTTCCCTATAATCTTTAAGGTCTCATCATTAGTTAAATGAACCTTTTCGAAATCACCGCCAACATAATTCCCCATGATTTCTTGATGCGTGGTGTAGTAAAACAATGCATCCAGGATTCAATTTGAATATTGACACTCAAGATTAGAGCATCTTCCTTATTTTTAGCCACATTTGCGAATTCCTTTGTACTACCATTGTTCGTCTTCGATGCTCTACAATTCTTTTTCAAGTGAACGCTCTTGCCACAGTTCCAACAGTTGTACTCTTTCTTCCAGATCTACACTTACTCATCTTGATTTCGATCTGGTTTGATTCAAATTTTCGTCATTAGATCTACCTCTGGATTTGATGTTGTAAGCAGAACTTGATGCTTTTTCTAATTCTTTCCTACGTAACTCTTTGCTTAGAATTAGGTCTCGAACATCTTTAAATACCATCGTCTTACTCCCAGAAGAATTACTTATTGCTGTCACCATTACGTTCTAGCTTTTTGGTAGAGATGATAAAGGATTAATGCTCAAACTTCATCATCGAAATCGATTTCCACTGAACTTAGTTATGTTGTGAGCGTACTAAATTCGTTGATGTGAACTGCTATTGATACGCCTTTTATCATTCGTAATTTGAACAACCGCCTCATCAAGTGCACTTTATTTGAAGTGGATGGCTTCGCATACATGTTGAAGGGAGCTGTTATAAGACCTTTCATGGTTTTCTCCTTTGCTATATTGAAAGCGACATTGCAAGCTAATGTCAATTAGATAATACCAAGCGCCTGCCTATCTAGTAGAGTCCAATCTACATCCTTCATATCTTCTGGCTTTTTCCCCTAAAGAGGCGAATGCATGCCCTTCTGATATAGATAATCTTCTATTTGCATCTTCCAGAATCTATAATCTTCACTATTGAACTTCTCAATTTTGATGCTTTTTCCTTCGTCTGCTACCATCGCTTCCACTCAAATCTAATTCCATATGACTTATGCAAAATATTGTGAAGTTCCACCCGGAGCTTTAAACCGCCAAGAAATTTTCTAGGAAAGATTGGATAGGTCACAACAATCCCACTTAAAATTTAACCTCCTGAAACAGAACTTCAGAAGAATTCCCAAGAAATATTGAAGGGGTCACAACGATTCCACTTAAAATCCAACCTCCTTAAACAAATTTTCCTTAGGCTACCATAAAGTTCCTAGAACACAGTAGAAAAAAATTACTATTCACGAATTCACTAATCATGTGAATAGTAACCTTACCAAAAAAATTACAGAATTCATAACCTGAGCTTTGATACTAGTTCGGAAATAAATCTTTTAAAACACCTGATTAATGAAGTAATAAAATAATGTGGAAATAACGAAATAAAATAGACAAAAAAAAAAAAAACAACACACAAAACTTACATGATTTACTCAAAATAGTCTACGTCCACAGAGCTACTATAGATCTTCACTATGAAGAGACAACTAACAAGTTTTTACAAACACTCAAAACCTCATAACCCAGATCCCAATTACACTTGAGAAAATAACAATTCTCTAACACTCAAGAGAACCTCACTTTTTGCTCAACTAATTACACCATTCTTTTTCTCTTAATTTTGGGATGAATGAAACAATGAAATGAGAGGTCTTTATATAGACACCTCTAGGCCCCCTCTCATTAATTACCATTAATGCATTTTCTTTTTTAATCAAGCATCAACTGCTTTATATGTGCCCTTAAAATTCTCCACTGCCAAAACTGAGTTTCTTTATTCCTCAATTTCCAAAATGGAGAATTATTGAGTTTTCTTATTTCTCTATTGCCAAAACAAAAATTATTAAATTTCCTTATTTTAGAGATCCATTCTTTTTAGGAATTTAACAAGGTGTTACCTTAAATTCATATTCTGAAGATAATGTTGACTTTAATTTGAATTCAGATCTTTATTGGATTTCTATTTTTCTCATCTTTGAACAATAGCAATTAAAGAAGTATATTAGTAGTTTGTCTACGGTTCACAATATATATTCATTGTGAAGTCATTCATTAGTAAAATTTTCAATTTTTTTTCTTTTAATTTTTCAATCCATCCTATAGAATTAGTAAGAAGAATAAAAATTTCAACTGTTAAATCATTATCTAATGCTAAAATGAGGATTTCTAGGAAAGAAAAATAATAGTCTCCATCAAAGTCATCAAAATGTCTACCAAAACTTTTGAAAAGTTGCTTTAACAAAATAAATGAATATACAAGGCATTTTCCTTTGTTGGTCATTAGAAACTCTATTATTTTGTACTATAAAGAAATTATAAAAAAGAAAAACTCTACTCATATCCTACTTTCGAAAGGTCAAAATTCATAGATTTGTGAAATTATGAATGTATATAGATAGAAATTTTTAGGTTTACAACTATCAAATTTGTTCATTTTAGGATTTTATACAAAAAATTGTGCCAAATTTTACACAAAAAAAGCTAACTGTATGTATTAGCAAATATTGCATGATTTAACCCTGCATTATTGATTTCTTTGCAGTATTACTCATTTGATATAGTTCAAAAAACTAGTAAAAGTAAAACTATAGTCAGAATTACTTTTATTAAACACATATACGAATGAGAAAATCTCTGGTAGAAAGCTATAAGAAGATAGTGTGATCCTTTACCTGGTTTGTGTTCTACCTAGCTAACAAGACATGAAGTCATAACTCATAGATAAGTCATTCTTTTCTCTTATTATTTTTTAAGGTATTTACTTTTATATAAAGTTTACATGGCAATCACTTGACTTGTAGTGTGTTAGACTTATCGATCCTTTTGTTCTACTCATTTGAATAAAGAACGAATAATAATATTAGTTTAATTATATTTATAGTGTTTTTTTTTTTTTTGAAAAAGTATGTTTTTAGTGTTTGATCTAAGTAAATTTTAGTGTATTTTATAGAATATGATAATGGTGTTAATTTAAAATAAGACCAAATTACAAGTTAACTATGTGGTTGAAACGTTTTCTCAGACGAAGTAAACTTTATAAGTTTATTACAATTTAACTACTCACCGTTAGTTTAAATTAGTCAACTTTAATACATCTGGGGTATTTTTATCTTTTGATTTTATTTTAATTTTTATTAAAATAATTAAAAAAATGAAAAAAGAGAAAAAAAATTAAGAACAAGTGAGATCCAATCTCCATATTGGATCTCCATCAATCCCATGGAGATGGGTGCAAAGGAAATCGATCTCCATCTTCGATGATGGAGGTTGATCTCCATCTCTATTGATGACCTCCACCTATCAACAATTGGTTATTGAAACCCAAGGGTGGAGGGTCTCCTTATGAAGACCTAGAAAACCCAAATTCTAGGATTTTAGGTAGTTAGAAACCCAAAATAAGTTTTTAGCAATTGGAAACCTAGATAATCTAGGTTTCCATCTCCATCAACAATAGAAAAAAACAATACAAACTTAAACACAATCAAATTTTAAATAAAGTCAAACACAAAGCTACTTCAAAAAAAAAAAAATCAAGCACAAACCTTAAGCCATGAAATAGAATCAGACCTAAAGCCAATTTTTGTCTGGGTTTTAGAATCATCAACGTCGCATTAGTACGAGAAATGGAGCTATAGGGGAGAGATGAGAGTGAGGCGGACTGATGTAAGTTGAGGCAAAGAGAGGAGAAAGAAGAAGCGGTGGCTGAGAGAGGAGAGTAAGGTGGATTGATGTGAGAGAGGTGAAAAGAGGAGACAGAAGGAGTGACAGCGGAAAAAGGAGAGCGAGTGACAAAGGGTGACGATGGAGAGAGAAGAGTGAGGTGGATTGATGCGAGTGAGTTTGAGAGGGGAGAAAAAGGGAGCGACAAGTAGAGATGAAATCTGATGATGATAAAGATCTCAGATTTAATTTTTTATTTTTTTTTTGTTTGAATAAATCTATCATTTCAGACATACCCAAGGGCTTGCTTGAAGGAGCCACTTTTTAAATTAACCTTAATCGTCCACCTTAAAATGGACTGTAGAGATGAGATCTAATGAATTTTTATATAATTTCTTAATTTTTTGATTAATATTCTAGAAATCTGATGAATTTTTTATGAATTTTTATTGTAATTTCTATTTAATTTATTTTCAAATTTATTTCAAGCATAAAGGGGATTATAGTCTTTTTATTTTTTACCGCTAAAATCGTTGACTAAAACGGTTAGTGGGCAATGATGGGTAATCAAATTATAACAAACTTATAAAGTGTACTCCATCAGAAAAAATGTTGTAATTAGGTAACAAATTTGTGATTTACTTTTAAAATAAATTCAAAATAGTGATGCTTATAAGATGATATAATATAACGTAAGAATAGTAATAATAATAATAAAGAGTAGCAAGGTTTGAGGCTGAGAAGGAGAGAAAGAGTTCTACAATGGAAACTAATACATAAATATCTGCAGACCAAAACAATCATTAATTATTAAATTGAGTCTACTTTCCTTTCAAAGATGTCATTTTCAATCATCATTTATGTCTTCAATGATGTTGAAAAAGTGACTTTAAATAACAAGGGAAATTTTAGTGGACAAAAATTCCCAGGCCTAAAATGTGAGTCGAAAGCTAGTTGAGATAGACTAGCCTAGTATACTGATCGACCCACACTAACGGCTCAATGCATGTTAGAAGAGAAAATCCTAGCAACTTGGTTGATCTAGTCCAATTAAAGTCCACTTCCTTAAATGAGGGTTGAATGCATGAGATTTAAATCAATTGTAACGGAAGTTGCATTAACTCTATAATCGACATGACATTAACCATGACATTTACTTTATAATGGACATTGTATTTATTCTGTAATAAATTTCCATGACACATTTTCCACTTATAAATAAAGCCTTCATCAGAAAGAAGAGGGCATCCTAACCTTTCTTGCTCATCTCTTGCAAACTGCTTGAGGTTTCTCTTTTTCTCTCTTGTGTCTTCATTTTTCTACTTTGGATTTGGAATTACTCTATGATAGATCCAATCTAGTGACATGAAAGTGCATGTCTAGAAAGTGTTTTAGTTAGGAAAAACTTAGTATTTAACTATGTCAATTGTAACCAACCTCTCTTTCTTGATAACTAACCCGATGCATTATTTACGATCTACTTGTGTTATTCTATTATATAGGGTTTGCCCATTGATACTCAATATCTTAGTATTCCTACTCTGTCCAAACTTCAAGTCGAGATAGTCAAGATTTCGATACTCTCTGTCCTTCTCCTTCTCTGGTATACTCCTTCCAGTCTGACGACGCTTTACAATTACTGCACTCACGTACATTACGATCAATTTACTGATTTGAGGGTCGAAGTATCTTCGATCGACAACCCATCGATGTCAAGATCACCTACATTCTCTTTGTTTGATTTGTGTAGGACACAGATTGCTAGATTTCAAAAAAATTGACCGATAAGGCCCGCTTAAAATCAACATGTTATAGAATTCACCCACTATAGTTTGGTGATGTCTATGGGGAAATCTAGTAACCCAATCCAACACAAGTCGAATTACTTTATGTAGCATAATGGCATATATATCTTATAAATCTCAAAATCACTTACAAAAGTGACATTCCTTCCTTGAATTAGTTTTACGTTTGAACTACATAATATCTAAACTCAAAACATAGTCTCAGTTCTATTACTAAAAAATTAGTTTGTGTGTATTCTAGAAATCAGATTTAACATCTTGAGCTCCCAGATCATGCATGCACTTGTTCAACTATATCTGACCTGAGCATTATAATTTTGAAAGAGGTTTTGCAGATGGTCTATAGCTTCTATGTTAAGACTTAGCTTCTATTTTAAGACTTCTAATGTTGATACCTTTTTGGACTGTTTTTGTTAAGTCTAATTTTTATATTACAAATACTATAATGAACTTGATTATCTGATTATTCCACATCCATTTGATATGTTTAGGATTTTTCATTTTTATAAGAGATTATTGCATATAATTTTATTGAATGGTGGGCCTCCCTCTTTAGTCTTTCATAAATCATGCTAAATAAAGCTAAGCATGTCTTTTTCATATCTTAAAGTCATAATATGACACAATAAGTTATAAGTCAATGTCTGTGGATCTTGCTCTTTAATGGCATTCTACCTAAAAATTCTCCATGTTTTCTATAGATTTATCAACGCATTAAAACCTTATATTATCATTGTCGTTGCCATCGAACTTGATTGTCACTGTCATTAATTCTCAAAGATGCAATGTCAATTATTCAATGATAAATTCGTAAGGCAGGAATTATATACTTGATTTCTATTTAGGTTCTTATAGTCATTTGAAGGATTCTTTGAATCAATAAACTTTCGATAATTTAGTTTGCTTTGTCACCAAATGTACCATTTTATGAATTATGAATGATTTTGCTATTGAGAACTATTGTTCAACTATAGTATAGTGGATTATTGGTCACACCAACATGGATTACTTCGTGTTGGCATTTCCATGACATTGCTCTGGTATAACTATAAACTTTCTCCTGGTATTTAACAATAATATTATGGAAAGAAGCTAGATCTAACATAACATCATCAAATTACAAAAGTTTAACTACCTAATTTAAGTATTTAGTAAAATAGATGTATAATTAATACAATTAATTATACATAATATTTTTGAATTTCAAAATCCTCAGTAATATCTTCTGCATAATAAATGAGAAGATGTACTAGTGCACTGATTTGTTACAAATTTTTACATCATAAAGGCAATCATCTAGAAATTTACAAGACAATGAGGTTATATACAAATGAGGTTAATCAATCGATTTCTCCACTTGCACAATGGTTCTAAGTCAACTATATTTAATATAATTCTTTCATTTGAAATTCGATTCCACGAGACTCCACTGGGGACAAGTGGATCAACTACCGAGTTTCGATGAGTTCCACCTCGACGACTAGTAAATCTAGTGTTAGGCATCGAAGCCACTAGACTTGATAAAAATCCAATTAGAAATACGATAGTCAACCACATGCTTCCAGATGACTTATATTCAATAATGCAACATCATGAATATCTTAGGAGTAGTATTCGACGATATGACAAGGAAAATATATCAATAATAAAATTAAATATTTTTGTCGTAATACATGTTTTTAGGAAAAGATTGCTCCACGACTCTGAACCATACAAAGAGTTAATGAAGTGTTGCACAACCTACCACCCCCACCCTCTAAGATTATAGAAAGGGTGCTTACCAAGGCATGATCACAAAATTGAAAGGGAGATGTCTCAAAACATCAACCAAAAGAATCAAATGACCAAAGAGAAAAGAATTGGGTTGATAGGACAATAAAACAAGCTTTAGCAGGTCTCACAGAAAAGTCATTCCTTCTAGCTGATGCTTGGATTCAACTAACCGGAAGGGAAATAAAAGAGTAATCAATTTGGTAGATATTGGTTCCCACACACAAGCTGGGGACATTCAGTAAGATTCCTAATTTAAAATTCTTATATTTCTAACAATTACTAACTCGAGCTTTGGAGGGTCTTTGACAAAATTGAGGATCACCCTAAAAATTTATGATATAGAGTCATGCAAAATATAAGTCTAAATTCATTTGCACTTCAAGCAATTTAGCTCTGAAGAGACATTATTTTTAAACTTTTCAAGGGGATTAGAATTTTTTAAGTAGATACTCTTTTTTCCTTGTTAGTTTTTATCTCATTAGGTTTTGTTAACAAGGTTTTTAGTGAGGTCTACCAAGGGGGTTCGTCAAATAGAAATCAACCTCCATTCTTGTCTGAATGCATCATAATCAATAAGATATTAGCCTCGATTAATAGTTTTTCAATAATGAGTCCATCATGACGATCAACTTGTGGTTCAAAGAGGATAAGACAGTACTCAGCCTCAACCATACAAACAAGTTGGTGGTTCAACGGGGATACAACAACACCTAGCTCTCGTCATGCACTTTCAAAAGTCGTTCTCCATAAACACACTTTCAAAAGTCGTTACCCATGAATGCACTTTCAAAGGTAGTTCCCTATGAACTCATTCCCCATGAACGCACTATAAAAGTTGTTCCTTGCGAACGCACAATCAAAAGCCATTTTCAATGAATGCACTTTCAAAAGCCGTTCAACATGAATGCACTTTCGAAAGCCATTCGCACTAATGCAAGGCCAAACATACTCACTGTTCCTTATAAACACTTAATAGTTTGTTTGCATTAATACAAAAGTTGAACACATTCCTAGCATACCTAACAAGCCTTTTTTTGACAACATTGTTCGACTTTCTCGTACTATTGGCATGAAAGCTTTTTATCTCGAATACCCTAAAACTTGAATTGTCAAACAAGCAATCAAAATAATGCTTGTCGATCAAATCACATTTTTACCATATGAAGTATGGAACTTAGAGATAACTCTTAGTTTTACGAGCAACTTTGATGAAACATTAAATATTTATGTTGACCTCAGCATTGATAGGATTAACATTCTCCCCAGTCACATTATCTCTACTACATCATTTTCAGTTTCTTTAGCAACTTCATCAACTACATCATCCGACCTTTCCACTGTGTTGATCATTGCAGCTTGAGCTCTAAGGTCATCCATTTTTAGCTCACCTTAAGTGCTTCCCAACTATTGACAAACTTCTGCACGTCTCGATCCATGTAGTTTCCCTACAAGTTCTTCTTTGAGTGACACCTTCTCAGTTCACCACTTTTCAACTGGATGGCTTATCATCTGTTCCAATTTAGATACCCTGTCACTAGTCGCAGATGTAGCCCTCTCTGCAGTGGCTTTAGCTTTCTCGATAGCATCTTTTGCCTTATCGACATCCTCAAGCTTGCTCTTAATAGCCTAGGCTTCTTGAATTACTTTGTCTCCTTCCTAGACTTTTCTATTGCATCCTTGAAAAGGAATCAACATTTGTTTGACAACATACTGTCAATTCAAAATGTCAAATTTTAGCATTGCTATTCTTAGTAATAAAAGTGTTGAACTCAAAAAGTCATTCAAACTAATGTAAAATCGAACGTATTCAAATTGTAGTGTTCAACTAAGAAATAGATTTCCAGCCAATTGAGCCCGCTAAAAAGTGTTGTATAAGAAATACTATTCAAGTACTACTCAGATTACAAGCATTTAAATTCAACAATTCAAAAAGTAGTGGATGTAAAACGTTACTAAGACACATCTTCGATCTGGTTAATTAAAGCAATGCCTATCATAATGATTGGTATAACTACCCCTGTCCATTAATCTGTCGAAATTTTGTATTCTAGTAAGCTAGTTGAGCCATGAGATTGTTCGACATGGTAGCACCTAGCGTTTAATGTCACCTTTGACTACCTAACAATGACATTAGACAACTAATGAAGGAACAAGTCAATTAGTAGAACTTTCACACCTCTGATTGACTATGTCGACTGAAGCAGTGAGGGATAAATTGTAGTGGTCAAAAATTTCTAGGCTTAAAATGTAAGTTGAAAGCTAGTTAAGATAGACTAGCCTAGTATGCTGATCGACCCACGCTAATGGCCCAACATATGTTATAAGAGGATAGCCTAGCAACTTAATTGATCTAGCCCAAGCAAGTTCCATTTCCTTAAATAAGGATTAAATGCATGAGGTTTAAATCAATTGTCATATAAGTTATATTAATTCAGTAACCAACATGACATTTACCATGTTATTTACTCTATAACGACATTGCATTTATTCTGTAATAAGTTCCCATGACGCATTTTCCATTTATAAATAGAGCCTTCATTAGAAAGAAGAGGGCATCCTAACCTCTCTTTCCCATCTCTTGCAAACCACTTGAAGTTTCTCTTTTTCTCTCTTGTGTCGTCATTTTTCTATTATAGATTTAGAATTCCTCTATGATAAATCCAATTTGATGGCATGAAAGTGCATGTCTAGGAAGGGTTCTGACTAGGAAAAACTTGGTATTTAACTGTATTCATTGTGATCGACCTCTCTTTCTTAGAAATTTACCTAGTATGCTATTCACAATCTACTTGTATTGTTTTATTATACAAGGTTTTGCCCATTGATACTCAATATCTTAGTATTCCTACTTCATCCAGTCTTTAAGTCAAGATTTCGATCATCTTCCGTCCTTCTCCTTCTTCGGTACACTCCCTCTAGTCTAACGACACTTCACAATTATTGCACTCTCGTACATTACGATCAATTTACTAACTTGAGCGTCAGAGTATCTTCAGCTGACACCCCACCGGTGTCAAGATCATCCGCGCTCTTTTTGTTTAATTTGTGCAGGACATAGGTTGCTAAGTTCCATAAAAGTTGACCGATGAGGCCCATTTAAAGTCAACATATTGTAGAATTCACCCACTACAGAAATATACAAGGTAGTTTCTTGTTGATTTACTTTTAAGAGATTGAAAATTCCACATATTTTTTTCACACTTGGACTTAACTTTTTGCTCATTTTTCTAAAATTAGTCCTTTTAGGAAATTTCTGCTATGTTCATGACTTCTGCTTCAATTTGTCTTATAAAAGCTCTCTTCCAAACTCGGAAGTCAAGAGTCAAGCCTAGTTGTCTTTGATTAATTGACCATTTAATATTTGTATTGATAGTTAATAAAATTAAAAAAAAAAATTATTGTGATGAATTCTATTACTACAAATACATGTTCATAGACGTGGGATATATATATGTATGTATGTATGTGTATATTATAAAGCACATTTTAGTATACACTTGGGTATGCATACACTTGTCCAACAAAAAAAGTGTGATGATATTCTAAAATATGTGATTATAATTTATTATATATGATTACAACTAAACATATGAGATTATAATCAGTATATATGATCATATTTACTAATTTACTGATTGTGATCACATTTACTAATTATAATCAAATATATTTTGTTGTAATCACATATAATAAATTAAAATCACATATTTTAGAATGCAATCACGCATTTTTTTTGTCAAGTGTATTCATACCTAAGTGTACCCAAGGGAAACCCTATATATATATATATATATATATATATGACATATATATATATAACACATTCTAGCATACACCAAGGGTATACATACACTTGATAAAAAAAATGTGTGTTTGCATTTTAAAATATGTAATTATAATTTATTATAAATTATTACAACTAAATATGTGCGATTAATTATAATCAATAAATGTGATCACATTTACTGATTGTAATCACACATATTTAGTTGTGATCAAATATAATAAATTACAAGCATACATTTTAAAATGTAATCATACATTAACGCAACCAAACCCGGATCTCTCTAAACTCTTATCTGGTAGGCCTTACCTAGGGATCCCTCCTAAGCCCTAGTAGGCGAGCTAAGAGAAATTCGCAGAGCGAACCCTTAAACCTTCGCTTTTAAACTACTTTGCTCAACTCTCTTTTCTTGAAACAGTTGGATTGGTTTCGTTTTAAAACTCAAATTTCCTTTCAAATTTAAAAACTCAAATCATTTTATAAAACTAAAAATCCAGCAGCATAACGGTTGTATTATTAACATTGCCAAAGCCTATAAAAGAAATTTACACTCCCAAAATAGTTCTCAAATACCACCCAACTTTTTTATCCATAAACATGTATTTCAAGTCACAATTCCATATTATCAAAAGTAAAAACATGAAATTGCACAATTGCTTTAAAGAAACCCAAACTTTTCATCTCATGAACAAACATTTACCACTCATTTACAACTCAAAAATATGTTTACAAATGATTCCTTTAAGCTACAAAATATGCAAAATGTAAACTGTTCAGAAGCTTTGTCGTGTCATGCCCATCTAATCTTCCGGAGGAGTTCTCTTTTCTCGGTCACCCACGTCAACCCCTGAGGAGGTTTTTAGAATAAAAACAGTAAAAAAAACTGTGAGCTTTGGAAGCTCAGTGAGTGCTTATGATTCTTTCTCAACTAAAATCTTTCATTTCTAAAATACCTCCTTAAAACTTTTGGAAGTAATTTCTATTTCTTAAAATGCTCGAATATAAATCTCATTTAAATGCAAAACATTCATAGAGAATTTATAAAATTCATATATCAATAAAACTTCATATAAAGCTTATAAATTTTAAAGCATACAAGATGCCAAACAAATTCAACACTCAAAATAAAAATCTAAAAATGCATTTTGAATCTCAAATGCTAACTTTTCTTTCTAAAAGCACCATTCGTACCCCTAAATGCTCTGATCACACGGTGACTAACTAATGTCGCTCGTTGTGGTAATGTCACATTGTGATTTTAAACTGACACCAACCGTGATGCTATCTGAGACATCTCACGACTGTGTGTGAAATTCTACATAACTAACCATAGTGCAAGATAATATCTCACACAAGTAGAAGCGACACGACAGGCTCAATTTTCCCCCAAGTTAGTAACACATCCCCCCAGGACTTTGCATACTAGTGTAGGATATACCGGTCTGGTCTAAATCCGAAAATGTAATCTGAGGGTATGCTCATGATGTTTGAAAACTCTTTTTGCTTTAGCTTTCTAAGTGCAATAAACACAAATTCTCTTTTCTAGGTGCATTAAGCACCAAATCCCATTTTTAAGTGCATTAAGTATTAAAACTCATTTTCTGAGTGCATTAAGCACGAAAATGGCCTTGCTAAGTGCAAGAAGCACAAAATAACTTATTTCAAGTTCTAACGTGGCATGTAAAGTTACCAAAAGCTTAAACATTTCAAATAAACATAAAACTTTTATAAAATTAACTTAGCACTCACTTGGATTTCAAGCTTGGTATATGAAGCTTCAATTGTCTTCTCTTGCCCCTCTTGCTTCTTCTTCATCTACACATGACATTCTAGGTTAGAATATGCTAAATTTAGCTACACAAAACTCATTAAATAGCTTCTAACTCAACTAACCCATTAAAGGGGTATTTTCACTACAAGCTTATTTTCTTAGTCTCTACTTAATCAAAGCTTTCTAATTATGTTTTCTTTCCATAATTCTCACTTATTCTCACCTAGGAACACATCCATATACACAAAATAATTTTCTAAAGCTCGAAACAAAAAATAACATATTTAAACCCCACTTGGCCGAATGCGATACAGCCCTCACCCCATTGATTTTCTTTCATCAATTCTTGCTCTATTCATCTCCCTAACTCGCATTTAAGTTTGTCCAAAAGTCAATTTAAAAAGAAACGGTGGTTGAGTGAAGATTTCTAGCTAAAAAGCCTTTTTTTCGCCACTAATTTAAGGGCAACTTTTTCATTTTTCATTTCTAATCTCAATTCTCTTCTCCTTAGGGCTATACATGCTCAATTATACTCATTCAATCCATTTAAACACATAAAAGAAGTGACATTACATAATAACCACTAATGTCCTTCATTTAGGCTTTATAATGCAAGTTGTCTAATTTGTTCTCTAACATTTTCATGAGTTTATCTAGCATGAAATCATGCTTAAAAACACTAAATTTCATTGGAATCATACACCCCTCACTTTAGCGTTGTATACACTAACACACACTAAGTTCATTTCATTCAAGTTTTTTATGTTTATTCTCTTAGAAATTTCATCAAACACCTAATCTACAACACATTTCATATAATTCAATCTTAAACCAAACTTAGGGTTTCTCTCATATAAACCTTAACTCATCAACCTTGAATAACTCTACTAGATTTCGTCTTGCTTTATGTCTCTAAATGCTCAAATCATAATTATACATGAAAACCTCCATCAAATACCAGCTCAAACATCATCCCTAACTACCATTCAAAAGAGTTCAAAGTGAGAAACTAACCTGTTTTTGGCTTGAATCTTGTTTTAGACTTGGTCTTCTAACTTAGGTTAGCTTGAACTCTTGATTTGGAACTTGAAAATTGATTGAAATCACTTGATCCTCTTCTTCCCTAGCTTGGTCGAACGTTTCTCACTATTTTTGCTTTCAATTTTGTGCTAAGTGTTGAAACACTTCACATTTTATACTTCCATCTTTCTCTAAATGCCAATTGTGTCCTTGAAAATTTGATTTTTGTCCTTCAACTTTTGATTAATTCTATCTTGACCCCAAATATGATTTATTTGCTTCTAATTAGTCCCTATGTCACACTTATTTATCACTTAATACCATTTACTAATTACCCTTCTATTTATTCTATAATTTGGTTCAAACATTTCTCTAAAAATTCTCTATATTCTTAGACACTTTCATTGATCATTTAGGATCTCAAAATATCACTTAGTGTCTAATACTAGGGAAACTATAAATAGAATTGAGGGCTTACATATATTTTTTTTGTCAAGTTTATGTATACCCCAGGTGTATTTAAGGGAAATATATATATATATATATATATTAGGAGACTCCTATATATATATATATTCCCCTTACGTACACCTGATATATGAATACACTTGACAAAAATAATACTTGATTGTATTTTAAAATGTGTGATTGTAGTACATTATGTATGATTACAACTAAATATGTGTGATTACATTCAATAAATGTGATCATATTCATCACATTTACTAATTATAATCACATATTTAGCTGTAATCATATATAATAAATTACAATCACACATTTTAGAATGTAATCACGTATTTTTTTGTCAAGTGTATGCATACTCTAGGTGAATGCTAGAATGTGCCATATATATATGTATATATATGTATGTATACATATATGTATATGTATGTATGTATGTATGTATGTATGTATGTGTATGTACATATATAAATTGAGTCCAAAGTCTTAATATATAAAAGAATTCTGTTTGGGAGTTGGTTCCTAAGCCTGAATACCAAAGACTTTTTGGCTACAAATGGGTATTTAGGAAGAAAGAAAGCATTTATGAGAATGAAGCACCAAAGTTTAAAGCACAATTGGTTGCTAAAGGGTACTCACAAAAGGAAGACATTGATTACAATGAGCTTTTCTCACCAGTGGTAAAACATATATCTATCTGGGCATTATTAGCCTTGATAGCGGAATATGACATGAAGTTAGAGCAACTTGATGTGAAGACAACATTTCTTCATGGAGATTTGGAAGAAGTCATTTACGTGGCTCAACCAGAAGGGTTCAAGGAAGTGGGAAAGGAGAACCTAGTTTGTAGGTTGAAGAAGTCTCTTTATGGACTCAAGCAATCTCCAAGATAATGGTACAAGCGCTTTAACTCTTACATGTTGAAAATTGGCTGCAAAAAAAAATGAGTATGATTGTTATGTTTATTCTCATGTGTTTGATGATGATACAATTATCTTGTTGATGTTATATGTGGATTACATGCTTATAGCATGTCGGGATATGTCAAAAATTGATGAACTTAAAGAAATTAGGTAGAGAATTTGACATGAAGGATTTTGGAGTTGCTAAAAAGATCCTCGGAATGAAGATTAAAAGGGACTAAAAGGTGGGGAAATTGTGGTTATCTCAAAAGAGGTACATTCACAAGGTGCTTAAGAAGTTTAGCATGCTTGATACTAAAGCTGTGTGTACTCCATTTGCTTCACATTTTGCATTGAGTGCAAAGCAATGTCCTACCAATTCCAAGATAGAAAAGATGATGAAGGTGTTGTATGTAAATGCAGTTGTTTGTTTGATGTATGCCATGAAATGTACAAGATCTAAGTAGTGTTGTTTCCAAGTACATGGCGAATACAGGTAAGGGCATTAGAAAGCCATTAAATGAAAGGGTACTAAAGAGTTGGGAATTATATTTGAAAGAAAATATGATGAAATTAATGTTGTTGGGTTTGTTGATTCCGACTTTGTGAGTGACTTAAACGAAAGGAGGTTTACAACAAGGTATGTATTTACATTTGCAGGTGGACCAATTAGTTAGAGATCTATGCTCCAACCTATTAATGTTTTGTCTACTATCGAAGCAGAATACATGGCAATCACAGAAGCATCAAAGGAAGCAATTTGGTTGAGGGGCTTGGTGAATGATATGAAAGTTAAGCAAAATATGGTGTTGCTTAAGTGTGATAGTCAAAGTGTCATTGCTTTCACAAAGAATCAAGTGTTCCATGCAAGAGCCAAGGACATTGACATCCGATTCCATAGAATTAGAGATTGGATTGCCTCGGGTGAAGTCTCCATTAAAAAGATTCACACGGATGAAAATGTATCTTATATGCTCACCAAACTAGTTACAAGAGACAAGTTTGAGCATTGCTTGAGCTTGTTAAACATTTGCTCTTATTAAATTCAATTGGTCACCTTACCACTTGAGGTGTGTTGAGACGGGGGGTTTCTCGTCAAGGTGGAGGTGTGTTATCCAATAATTTTCAAGGGTTGAAGTTTCTTTTCGACAAGGTGGAGATTGTTGATGTATGTATCAAAGTAACTTCAAATGTGTTAGTATTTTGGGGCTATTTTGTAATTTCAAGTTTGGGTGGGCTTTGTTGTAATTTTAGAAAGTCTTTTGACATATATTGTTATATTATTGAGAAAGTTGATGTGTGAGAGTAAAAAGTGTAAAGTGAAAATTTGTGAGAGAGTTGTGTGTCTCTACAAATTGTGAGAAACAAAGAAACCCTAACATTGAGAGCTTGTGAAGTTGAAAGATTGAGATTTAGTGGGAGAAGATAGCTTGTGAGTAGAGGTAATCTCTTGTAACCTTGTTATTTTCATACTAGTGAAATCAGTAACTTTTGTGGATGTAGCCATATTGGTGAATTATGTAAAAATTTTGTATTGTGTTGTGGTTTGATTTGCTCGTAGCTTGATTGTGTTCTTGCCATTATATTTGTGTTACTTGTTGTATTTGTGTGGCCATTCATGTAAGATCTTAGGTGTTACTTGTGTTGTTAGGAGTTGTCCACTAAGTGTTCGATAAAAGTCTTAAGAGAGCACTGGTGTGTTTGATTGTTGTCGTGCCTTTCTCCTACAAAGGCTTCCATGTTGACTACAAACATCTATAAATAGAAAAGTGCTTTCATTTGCAATGTGTAAAGTGAGTGAAAACGGGTCGCAAGGTAAGAAAAGTGAAAGTTGAAAGCTATCACGTTGTAGATACAAGAGTGGCGAACCAAGTAAGTATGTGACCACAAGATTGAAAAGTGTGTGCAAATAAGGTTGTCTTAGAGTGAAGTGTGTTAAGTTGGTTAATTTTTTAATAAGCCAATTTATTAAAATCTTGCAAGTGCACAAATCATTTGATTGAGTATAGTGACAAGTAAGGGTCGATCCCACGAAAAGTTTCAACTTATTTTAGTTTTAAATTTATTTAAATCCTAAACTAAAAACAATTAAAATAAAGAAAAGGGGTTTTAAAATTTAAACTAAGATTAAATTAAAAATTAATGCACAAAATTAAATGAAGGAATATTAATAAGAAAAACTTATTTAAGACATCCTATCTACCACTAAACAAGCCCTCAATTTGTTAAAAAGATTAATAAAGTAAATTTATGATAATGAATGATGAAGATATTCACGATAATGTATGATTAACTCATGTCGTATAGATTCTTCTTTAGTTAGTATGCAAATCACATAATATCTACATAGTTGCATGTATTCCTAATTATAACCTACTATGATATCATTGGTTTAATAATTGGAGTCCATTAAACACTAGAAGAATATGAATATCACACCAATCCTAAAACATGATGTTTATCCTAGGTATCTATGAATTAATGTTATTCAATTGGTTCATAAGCAATTAATTGTTGCCAATTAAGAATATTTCTGTATGACGTGTGGTTTATAATTTTACAACATAATCCTAAAAATATGTTTCTAAGGTGATCAATCAAAGAAACAAAATAAATAGGATAAAATTAAACTAGAGACATTAATTTTATCATGCAAAACACTAAGCTTTATTAAAAAAATAAATAAATTGAGTTCATGTTTGGGGCTTCAAATTATTCCTTACTAATAAACTAACTACATAAAAATAAAAATAAAGAAAATAAAATATGGAACCAAAGCCTTCAGTCTTACTCCTCTACTTCTCTCTCTCTTCTGATGTGTGTATTGTGTTGAAGAAAATACATATTTATAGGCAAAAATACTTGGAGATCACGACAAAGAAATAGGATTTTTTTTTTTTTTTTTTTTTTTTTTTTTGAGATAAAGGAATAGGAAATTTTAGTTTGCACCAAAATCATCCAAACATGTGGGTTTGACCCGCCTGACCCGTAGGCATACAGGCTAGTCGAAACCCGACCCAAAACAACGATCACAGGAGAGAAAACACTGAAACACACGGACTTGACCCACTTGACCCAGATCCACTCTCGTGGCCCAGTCCCTGTGCAACCCAGATTCAAAAAGACGACATCTTCCAAAATATGTGGATCCTTGCATAACCCGTCAGATGATCTAGACTTGAAACCCACTCCACTCGGATCTTCTTCAAAATGCGGGCTTGGCTAGCAGTTTTACACCGTGCACCCCACGAGCACTCATGCTAAGCGTACCCACCCATGTCTGTACCAACGCCCAAAACGATAGCCTTGCAAGTGTTTTATATGTTGTAGCCTAGCAAACTGCATTTTGGTCCCCAGATTCTTTAATTGTTCACTTCGGGGCAAAAGATTCTGAATTTTTACAATTTGACCCCCATTTTAACTTTTGTCTATCGAGTTTTCTTCGGACTGGATCTCTAATTTTCTTGTGATGCAATTAATTCTGAAAAACGTTCAATTTCATTCCTTTTTCTTTTTTTAAATCTAAATTTAAACACAAAAATACGGAACAAATTAAAAGCACCAATTTCACTAAAAAGCATAACATAAATAAGAATTAAAATGGACATAAGATAATGATAATTAATGACATCACAGAAGTAATATAATCAAGTGTGAGCATTGTTTGCCAATCGTAAACATAATAAACGCAAAACATAATAGGTTCCCAACAATGATTTCTTTTGTAAAAAATAAGGATTCCTTTTGTAAGTGCTGTGTTTCCAACAATTAACAATAACAGCAAAACATAATTGAGTGGTTTTTATATAAGAAGGCTAAGGGCTACTGGATCCCCATTTCAGCAAAGACCAAGTAACCAAGTTGAGCGCCCAAGTATAAAGCTTTATGAATCAGATTAGTGCATAAATTGATATTTATAGGGAAATTTCTAAGTACAAGACAAAACCAATCCATATGTTGGAAGTTTTGAATTGAAAAACTTATGACTCGAAACAGAGAAACAAACAAGCCCAATAAGATTTTATACGGTGTAATCAGTTAAATCCTCTCTTACTACAATTCCAACACCATCATCTTAAACCAGCGATTATAGTATCATATATACAATAGAGAGCTAATAACAAAAGCACAAAAATGAAATTCTGAAAAGCTGAAAGACTTCGTTTTTTTTTCTTAAAAAAAAAAAAAAAAAAAAAAAAAAGCTGCTCGTAATCATTTCAGAACCCTGAATTGGAAAGCTGATGTCAACTGAATGTTATGAGCATAACATGCATCGACCTGGAAATATATTATGGGCCATGGATTTGGTACTTTGTTCATCATAATTCATTTGACTATAGTGATCATTGAGCACGTAGCCTGACCTCTCTTATCAACCTGTTGTAAAAGCTTTCCCTGGCTGCGCATAGCTTCGCCACAACGTATGTGTCACCATTCGATCGGCTGAAGATTCCATTTAGCAAAGAATTCCAATTCTCAGTACACCTACCAAGCACTCCTCAATTCTGGTTCTTCCTTCTCCATGTAGTCTAAACTGTTTCAATCCATCTGCAACGCATAAATTGATATTTAATTGATGATGGTGTTGGCTGAGACGTGTCTAACTTCCATAAATTTTCTGTCCAGAGGTCATCAAAATCACAAAATAAACAAGCCCAATAAGCACAAGCCTAAAGAGTAGCCCAATAAACAAGCCCAATAAGATTAAGAAATAAACATAATGTCAAGCAAAACAATCCAAAGTGTACACTAGAGCGGCACAATAAATTAATCCCAGATTTGCAAGGCCATGTGATTCGGTTTCTCACCAGCGATCATAAAGCTTAATAAACAGCTAGTACAGTTTTCCGTACAGAAAAACACAATAATTGCATTTTAATAAAAATATATTAATGCATTACAAAGTTGTTGCCTAATGTTATGGCAAATTGATCTCCGATCCCCATTTGTTTGGTCATATTTCGTTCTCTTGTTAAAAACATGCTCATTCTGCTCTGTTTGGCTGTGTTGAGCTTTTGACTACTGTCCAATATTTTCTATTTGCTCTGCTCGAGTTTTAGGCATTTATCTGTCAATTGTCAAGTCTAGAATGCTTTAACACCTTTTGTTTTCTCTTTGGCAATGTAATTTTTCAGCTGCTTAGACAAAATTAGCACTTTTTAAGTTCTTGATAACAAAAATGTTAACAATAAAAGCTTGACATGATTAGTGGTATTCATTTAGAATGGCTAAGAACCACTGGAACCTCATTTCACCAAGACCAAGCAACCAAGTTCAGTACTAAAGTTTATTTTTAGTGAAGCATTTTGATGAGCCAGAGTAGCCCAAAATTGATATTTATTAAGGGAAAATGTTAAGTATAAGACAACCAAATCATTCTCCCAAACCAGCAACTACAGTACATGCCATAACTACAGTAGACAGCAGCTATACTTAAGAAACAAGCACATAAATGAAACTCTAAAAAGCTATATACCCTGATTACACTGCATAGAATCTGGTTAAGTTTGATGGTCTTTGACAATAGTAGCATGAAAAAGCTCAACATGATACATTTGACAATAGTGATAACCAAGAATTAACCCAACATCTTTAACATATCAAATCCTACTACCTAGAAACTTCTCCCTAACAGCACACAATTTTGTGGCAACATCAGACATCTTCATTCTTTCTGATGGAGAATCCATTAAGCAGGCAACTCCAATTCTCAGTACAGCAACTAAGCATTCATCGATTCTGCCTCTTCCTTTACCTGGTAATGCAAAACTTTCAGCATTGTCGTTTCCAGCTCCTACTTCCTGCAGCAGCCAAGGTTCAACAATCTCTGTCATTCTTTCTAGTAAAGCCATCTTAACGTGTTCATGTAGATTCAGGCCATCATTAAACATGCTATCAGTCGGCTTCCTTCCGGTAAACATCTCTAGCAGGAGAATTCCAAAGCTATGCGCGTCTCCTGGCATAGCCACTTCGCTGCCCATGCCATACTCTGAAAAACCATAATTCATCTCGTTAATAAATAAATCCAATGTTATGGAGATTTAAATCTGTATAAGACACTGAAAAATTACCTGGCGGGACATAATCAACAGTTCCTTTTACCCCAATCGAGCTTGATTAAGTCCCAGAAGTAGTAGCAAGTGGGTGTTTTAAGAGAAACTTTGCTAGCCTAAAGTCACCCACATGGGCTACCATGTCATGATCAACCAGAATATTGCTTGGCTTCAGATCACCATGAACGATTGGTGGCTGACAATGGTGATGAAGCTATTCAATTGCAGAAGCCACATCAATGGATATAGCTAGTCTCTTGAAGAAACTCAACTTACCCAAGTTGAGCTGATCTCTATGATGATGCAGCCACTCTCTAAACTTCCATTTTGCATATATTCATAAACAAGAGCCTTGAAATCATCCACTTTAATATCTATGCTTGAGCAAACAGTGATGCTTTTTGTGAGATTTCGATGATGGATATTTCTTAATGCTCCACATTCAGCCATAAAACTCTTCGAAGCCCCTTTTTCTTCTTACACAAAGCAATCGAGGAGAGGACATTTTGATATCTATATATTGTTCCCAATATGATGGAAGAGAATGTTCATATGAGTCTCATACATCTCATTAGATGAGGAGTGATGGTCAACAAGAGTTTCATCCTTTTAATCTAAAGGTGAGGCATACATTACCTTCTCCCATGATCAATTCTAATTAGAGATAAAATGTCTATTTCATTATTATTTTCAGTGTAAAACTTCTTAATTTAAGATAATAAGATAAATAATAAAATTATTTAGATGGAGTTAATCAATCATAAGATATATATATATTTTGTGTATATTAATATATATCACATTAAACTAAAAGACTTTCTAAAAATTTATCTAACTTTTTTTTTTTATATCCAAATGAAATGATATGATTTCTGATCGGAAATGTTTATACATTTTTACGAAATTTAGAAGAAAGAATTGCATAACATTCCCTTGAGGTTTGTCAAAAACTAAGCGGAAACACATTTATCATTTTATCACACCAAACCCTTACGTCGTAAGTTAACTTTCGTCAACTTTAATGATTTGACTAGGATTTCAAGTTATTGAATATATTACCCTCAACATTGTAAATTGACCAGATTGCCCATGAATAACACAACATAAAAATATCCTTTAATATTTAATAGTAAAAAAAAATAAAAATTTAAAAAAATTGTAATCTTTATCGTCCAATTTTGTGATGGACAGTGCAGATGAAATAAAGCAATGAAATTGAAAAAAAAAAATGTTAAGATAATTGAAAAAATCCAAAAAAAAAAAAAAAAAAAACTGAAAAAAAAAATAGATCAACAACCCAAATCATCATCCACCCAAACCAGATCTATTGTCCATCAGTAAACCAAACCCACTACTCTTCTCTCTCTTGGTTCTTTTGTTTCTCTCATTCTCTCTCTCATCTATCAGTTATTCCTTATTGTTTCTACCGCCATCGGTTTCACTCTCCTCATCTCTCAAAAGCTTAAGGGCACCGCTACCGTCACTTGTCGTCACATTCCTTACCGTCACCATTGTCGGAGATGGATCTACTCCATCTCCATCTTAGATTTCTAGTCAAATCTAGGTCGATTTTTTTTTGTTGATTGTGGGTTTTTTAATTGATTATGGGTTAAGTCTAGAGAGATTAACTTATTGATGGAGGTTGAATCCAGAGAGGTTGAATTGGCGATGTTTTTTTTTTTTTTAATTTCTTTGAAATGTTTTTTTTTTCTTTTGAGATTTGAGTTGTATTAATTTACTGGTTTTGATGAAGATATGTTGATGTACTTGCTAGAATTTCCTTGAGCTTTTTGCATTTGTTGTCTACATAAAATATCAAAATTTGTGTATGTTTTTGTATTACTCCACGATGAAAACTTGTTGGCCTTGAAACTAAGAAGATGGATTTTTTTTTTTTTTAAATGTACTTAAAATTAAAGTAAAAAATAAAAAAGTGCATTAGAATGTAATACCATATTTTTAGATTTTACTTACATCCTTTTAACTTTCATGTTTAAGTAAATTTATAAGAACTTATCAAGATCACTTACTATTTAACAATCCAAATGTTTACTTTATAAATGAAGATAATTACTCCCCAGTAAAGGTAAAAAACTACCTACTAACCTCTTTTGCAATACATGGTTGGCAGAGCTATATTAACATATATAATAAAAGTTTATATCACGTTGATAACTTGAAAAAAGAAAACTAAACAGGCCTATTAAATTTTCCAAGCATCTTCTTCGCATAAACTATTTCTTTTGTAGTTGTGGTACAAGCATAAGATCAATAATATACTATTTTATCACTAATTAAAAGTTTGTATTCAATAAAATAAAAATGTTAATCTTTTTTTTTTTTTTGCTTTTCTTCTAAAATTGATTCCTAACATGTTAAAAAATTTTATTAGTATTAATTGAAATCAATCATTTCTTATAATTCCACTATTATTTCAGCAATGTCGTTTACCATTATCCTTTTTCTGTTTGACAGAGCTAAAAGTAAATAAATCTTTTCCTTGCATAGTAAACTATAGGGGCAAAGTAAAGTTCAACTTGGAGCTTGGAAAGCTGATGCGACTAGGCATTTATTAAATTCATGGTAGAGATATACTCAATGGTCGATTCTTCCATCAATCCAACCACCAGTAAAGGCTCCATCATGAGAAGTCTAGTAGTCGACCCCATAGATCCTTACCCAAAATGAAAGTGATTTTCATTTTGGGCCTTATGGGCCTAATTGTAGAATTATAGAGGTCGATACCAGACTTGGAAAATGTGTTAGGGAAATATTATTCTTGTTTACATAAATATAGAATATATTTTAATAAAATGACATTTCAACAATTTGGTAGGTGCTTGTTGAGGATAAAGCATGGTCCAAGAAATTGCCATAATAAGAATCTGATGCAAGAGGAGAAAAGTTGAGTAATGTAGAGAGGAAAAGAAAATTCCCAGAAGCAAAGTATATGTCAAAAGTTTAATTTGGTGTTATTAGGACATGAACATTATTGCTCGAGAAAAGCTTAATATTTTAAAATAATGTTATAATATTTTAATATGAATTTTTCTAATATTTTGGACTTTTGGATGTGTATCAGATTCGACAATTCTAACCGAATTTGGATCAAATTTGATTTTGAACCAAAGCCATCATTTAATACAAAGTCAAATTTCATAATTCACTATGAATTTGGACATACGAAGAGCACATTGAAGCTATTAATTATACTAACCTTTTTTTTGTCGTTTACTTTATGTTCTTAGGATGAAAATCGGTACCAATATTTTATTATCCCTCAAAACTTGAAATGGGTTGGTGGAGTTTATATTTTATTATTTCCCTAACAACTTTAATTACGTTTGTATAGTAGGTCATAATAATTCTACTCAAAATTTTCATATTAGTTATAAGTATTTATCATCGTTGATTTTTTATATTTAACCATAGATTTAATAACACATATTTTTAATATAAATGATCAATTATCTTCTCATTTATTAAGATCTTAGGAATTCAATTTCCAAGAAGCGCACGACTTGCATAGCTCATTTATTTTCTTATTTGTGAGTACAATAGTTGTTTTTCATCGATGATAAAAGATGTTCAGATCTCATAAATAATACTTGATCTCAGAGTACTCATCCCTCATATCATTTATGACTTATGAGAGTATATCTTTAAATTGTCTAAGTAGTGTCTTGTTTCAGTAAATTTCTAATTCGTTTAGTGTCAGTTTAAGAAAAAAAATTAGAAACAATCAAATATAAAAACTTATGATATAATAATAATAATTTATAATGTATGTAAAATTTGTTTGAAACAATTCATTTACTTACATATCATATTAATTATTTATTATATCACAAGACAGGACATATTTATATGTAAATGTGAAATACCTATAAAAAATCTAAATCTAATTGTAACTTTCATTATATACATTCAAATTAAAATTTCATTTTTTTAACACCATAAATGACATAATTTATCTTATAATATTTTTTATTTTCATTTATTTAAGAATCCCCTAAATCTCCACTAAATTTACTTATGATTTTCGGGTATTTTATTATTTTTACCATTTAACATGATTTATTTAGTACATAAAATTATAATATTGTAGTGGGTATTGACTGACATATTGACTGACATGGTTTTTATCTTTTTAATTTGAAAGTAACATAAAAAGACGTAAATTTTTATAAAAAAAATTGTTATATATTAAATAAATGATTATTTTTCAACTAAATAATTTATCGGAACTTGGGCTGCAAATGACCCAAAGTACTTATAAAATCCAGAAATTTGAACGCATTATTGTAGTAGGTGTGACTCATTACCTATTGTTTCAAGATCTCAAAAATTATGATTTCATCAACCAAATGACTCATTACCTAGCTTGTTATGTTATGTTTTGTTTGATTCCGATCTATGGTTCTTAAATTTATTAACAATTGAATTAATAATTTGTAGATAATACTCCCTTTTTATTTAATATTTGTACATATATACATAACAGTACTTAATTCAATTTCATCTTATTTTAATTGCTTGCAATATTATTGTCATTTTGTATACTTGATAAACTAGTAATAGAAGCAAATTCACTCATATTAAACACCAAATGTGCATTTACTAATAATATCCCCTAATTGTAACTTTCATAACTTTTTAATTGTAACTTTCATTATATACATTCAAATAAAAATTTCATTTTTAAATACCATAAATGACATAATTTATCACATAATATTTTTTGTTTTCATTTGCTTAAGAATACCCTAAATCTCTACTAAATTTACTTCTGATTTTCGAGAACTTCATTATTTTTTCTATTTAATATTATTTATTTTATTATATAATATTATAATATTGTAGTAGGGGTTGACCAACACGGTTTTTTTCTCTTTCATTTGAAAGCGGCATAAAAAAACGTAAAATTTTATAATATTATAAAATTATATTAAACTAAATAATTTATGGAAACTTGGGCTGCAAATGGCCCACAGTTCTTATAAAATCCAGAAATTTGGATGCATGACCGTAGTAGTGCGACCGACGCGGTCAATAAAAATAAGAAAAAAATTGTCCAGGGCCCAAAGAACAGAAATTGGGCCTTATGAGCCTAATTATAGAATTATAGAAGCCGACACCAGACTTGGTAAATGTGTTAGGAAAATATTATTCTTGTTTACATAAATATAAAATATATTTTAATAAAATGAAATTTCAACAATTTGGTAGGTGTTTGTTGAGGACAAAGCATAGTCCAAGAAATTCCCATAATAAGAATTTGATGCAAGAGGAGAAAAGCGAGTAACGTAGAGAGGAAAAGAAAATTCCCAAAAGTAAAGTTTATGTCAAGAGTTGAATTTGGTGCTATTAGGACATGAACAATATTGCTCGGGATGAACTTAATAGTTTGAAATAATGTTATAATATTTTAGTTTGAATTTTTCTAATATTTTGGATTTTTGGATGTGTATCAAATTCAATAATTTAAAACTGAATTTGAATCGAATTTGATTTTGAACCAAAGCCATCATTTAACATAAAGTTGGATTTCATAATTCACTATGAATTTCGACATGTGAAGAGTATATTAGAGTTGCAGTGGCATGAGGCAATGCAAGGAGGGCACAAAGTACTTTCATATGTGTTATTAAACATACTAACCTTTTTTTTTTGTCGTTTACCTTAGGTTCTTAGGAGGAAAATCGGTACTAATATTTTATTATCTTTCACAACTTTAATTGGGTTGGTGGAGTTTATATTTTATTATATCCCTAACAACTTTAATTAGCTTAGTGCGGTAGGCCGTAACAATTCTACTCAACTTTTTCATGAAAGTTATAAGTCTTTATCATCATTGACTTTAATAACTTAACCATAAATGTAATAACACATATTTTTAACATAAATAATCAGTTATCTTCTCATTTATTCAAATATTAGGAATTCAATTTCGAAGAAGTGTATTGCTTGACTAACTAATTTCTTTTCTTATTTGTGAGTGCAATAATTATCTTTTATTGATGATAAAAGATATTCAAATTTTATGAATAATATTTGATCTCATAGTACTCATCTATTATATCATTTATGACTTATGAGAGTATGTCTTTAAATTATGTACGTAGTGTCTTATCTTAGTAAATCTTTAATTTGTTTAGTGTCTGTTTAAGAAAAAAAAAAAAAAAAGGAGATACAATCAAATATAACAACTTATGATATAATAATAATAATAATAATAATTTATAATGTTTGTAAAATAAAAACACACAATTTAAATAATTATTATATACCATTAATAAGATATATTTTGTTTCTTATTTTTCTCTTCCTGTAAATTTTCATTATTTCTTCTCTTTTTTTTTTTTTCAATTCATTCATCTTCTTTACATTAAATATATCTAATTTTATAATTTGTTTGAAACAATTTATTTACTTACATATGATATTAATTATTAATTATGTCGCAAGACAGGACATATTTATATATAAATGTAAGGTACCTGTAAAACATCTAATCCTAATTGTAACTTTCATTATATATATTCAAATAAAAATTTCATTTTTTTTCAACACCACAAATGACAAAATTTATCTTATAATATTTTTTATTTTCATTTATTTAAGAATCTCCTAAATCTCTACTAAATTTACTTATGATTTTCAGAAATTTTATTATTTTTACTATTTAATATTATTTATTTTATTATATAATATTATAATATTGTAGTAGGTGTTGACTGACCGGGTTTTTGTCCCTTTAATTTGAAAGTGACATAAAAGAATGTAAAATTGTAAATGGTTAGTTTTTTAATAAATACTATTTTAATATTATATTAAACTAAATAATTTATGGAAACTTGGGCTGCGAATGGCCCAAAGTACTTATCAAATCCAGAATTTTGGATACGTGGTTGGAGTAGGTGTCATCGACATTGTTAAAAAAAAATAAAAAGGTGGCGATGTTTCAACCCTCAAATATGGTAGGTACATTCGTTTTGTTTGCATATTCAGTAAAAAATTTAAAATTTTTCTAATTTATTTTTAAACCTCACTTAATATCAAAACTACATTTTTCTCTTAATTTTATTGTATATATTTTTTATAAATACATCCCTTAAATCAACCACAAATAATATAATATGTACTAAAAGTAGATCTGATATAGATTATTTTGTTATCACTTGCTAGGAAATTTTTATTTTACCATTTAAATTTTTGTTAACACTTTCATTTTATTTGAAATTAAACCTATACTAAACAAATAATTTAATATAAATTCACTTAACCTATTAACTTTTTTTTTTTAATTAGACATTTATGTATAAAATAATATCTATTTTACCATTTTACTCTCTCAAACCCTAATTTTTCATTTATATCATAAGACTTGCGTTTTTAATTAAATTATGATTGTTTGAATGATTGGAGACTTGCATAAATTATTATAGTTCGGGTTTGATGATGACTTTTTAATTTTTATGATTAAAGTAATAAACAATTTTTACTCTCTCAAACCTCAATTTTTCATTTATATCACAAGACTTTTATGAATAATTATCAGCCAATTTTGTAGAACCTTGGTAACAATTTTTTGATAATGAATTATGAATATCAATTTAGATTTGTAGTTTTTAGATGATTTGAATTGAATTGTACCATTTTATCTGCGTACTGATATGATAAAGAAATTTAAAGAAATAAGTGACATTTTTGTTTGGTTTGTAAGAAAATGGAAAATGTTGATGTGATAACTGAATGTATGATAATATTTTTTATGATTAAATTAGGATTATATAAATGATTCAAGACTTTTTAATTTTTGATGGAAAAAACTTAGGGTTTGAAAGAGTAATAAAGAGTAAAATTTGAGATTGAAAGAGTAAAAAAAAATTATGATATAAATAATATTTTAATTAATAATTTATGGATGTATTTATAAAATATTTATCTTTTTAATAATTTTACTTAAAGATAATATCATATACTTAAAAAAAAATTCTAATTTGGAGTATACATACGATTCTTGAGGGATGGAAATATTGCCACCCAATAAAAAAGAAAAAAAAAAAAATCTCCAAGCCCCAAAGAACAAGTTGAACAACAATCTATTAAAAAAAGGTAGCGGCTTCACGCGGTTTATTGATAATGGGACCGGCCCCGGCTACTAAAAAATTCATTCTATACTAAAAGACTTTTTAACTGTTCTCAAAATATACTTTTAATATTTCACACTTAATGTCCAACCAATTAGTTTAATTGCGTTAGAGACCCCGATTTTTCAGCTATTTATCAAATTACAACCGTTTGAATAGAAAATGCCAAAAATACCTCTATACCAAATTGGAATGAGCGTTTTTAACTCTTATTCTTAAAAATCAATTTTAAACTATTTAGTAATATTTTGAATAAAAAATTAATAAAATTATTATAAAATACATAAAATAATTATTAGTAAAGATAAAAATATCAAATTAAAAAAGGGAAGTGAAAGAGGGCTTTGGAGGTTTTCCTAGCGGAAGACATCGTGAGCCTTCTCTATCTTGCAATTGAAAAGGTGTCATACCTCCTCCATTTGCTATGGTGGATTAAATTAATTTAATAGTATAATAAATTGATTATTAAATAATATGTAATGAATTTATATTTTTCCTTTTTTTTTAACAAGTAGTGAATTAATTTTTAAATAATTTAATATAAATAATAAATAAAAATACAAATTAATTGAAGATATGATAATAGTAAAAAAACCCCACTTGTTTGGGATTTGCGAGATCCATCAAAATGGATGTATTTACTAATCTCATATAAGTGGAATTTTAATGTGAAACCCATATGGGTTTGAAAAAATTTTTCCCTTACATCCTTGCTCCCAAACCCATGTGATTTCCAGGGTATCAAATAGGGCTAAATGTATTCGCTTTTCAAAAAGTGACTAAATAAAATATAGGTTTCGCTCTTTGGTAACTGCACCATTTCCGTTGTCCCTACTTAGAGTGTAAGGTTCAAACACTTCTCTTATCTATGTGCGGGTTATGTTTGAGGCATCTTCTCATTTGTGTGTAGACTCTCCTTTCAGCTTATGAGAGTTTACTTCAGACTGTGCCTTAGAGTATATATCATAAGGTCCCGGATATAATATATCCGTACTTGTAATGTGTATTTATTAAAAAAATATATAAATGAAGAAGAATATAGGCTTCTTCATATATCTGAAGGCTGAACACATATGTACATCCATAATTTCTTTGTAATGAATAATTGAATGTGGACTCAATTAAAATCTAGGAATGTGAATGAATGATTGCAGTTGTTGAAAAGTGTAATGTGTTGGCCGACAAGTAACTATAAATTTCACGCAGTTTTTGTCTGTTTATATTGAAATTGAAGCCCAAAGGATTATAATACAATGAAAAATGTAAGGTGTGTATTGCTTTCTTGCTTGTTAGTTTTTACAAAGTGGAAGAAATGATGTTCTTTCAAACAAAAAATGGAAGAAGTGATGCATCATTGTAATGGGACCCCTACTATGACTTTTCTATTATTCTTAAAATATATTTTAAATAAATTACAAAATTTTATTGAATTAACTATATCATTTAATTTTACATACAATATTTAAGTAAGTCCGTATTGAGTTCACTTTACAAAATTACTTTTAACAAATAATACCAAATACATTTTTACATATTAAAATAATCATTGTTTTAATATGAATATATTTTTATTTGTAATAAATATTTCCTAGAAACAAAACTGATGCACTGGAGATCCCTTGAAAGCTTTTTGGTTCATAAATAAAATTGATTTACAAATATAAAAAACGAAGCACAATGTCTTGAGCTTTTTTTTTTTTTTTGCCTTTTAGGAAGTATTAAGTTTGCCACATTACGTTTATATAATTCAATTTTTTTTTTTCCAGTAAATTATATTAAACAAAGCAAGTTCTCATTTTCCCCCAGTATAAAAGCATGTAACATATGCCAACATTTTCACATCCAAAAACTCAGTTTCTGCTATCGTAATTATCATTCAAATCACCATCTCTCAACTATGGCCGATGCAATTGTTTCCGTTGTCTTGGAACAACTAACTTCAATCACTCGTCAACAGATTCAAGAAGAAGTTACACTAGTACGTAGTGTAAGCAAAGAAGTAGAAAGGCTGACTAGCAATTTCCAAGCCATTCAAGCTGTGCTCGTTGACGCAGAGCTAAGGCAAGTGAAGGAGACAAGTGTCAGACTCTGGTTAGATAAGCTCAAAGCTGTATCCTATGATGCAGAAAACTTGTTGGATACGTGGAACACTTCCAAGCTGAAACTGCAAATTAAGAAAGCTGAAAATGCTCTTACTCTCAAGAAGAAGGTATGTTCCTTCTTTCTCTCTCCTTGCTTCTGTTTTAAGCAAGTTATTTTGCACCGTGACATAGCTCTTAAGCTAAAAGAAGTCGATGAGAGTCTAGATGGAATTGCCAAAGAAAAAGATAGGTATTCTTTCAATACAATTACAAGTGGTGAGCAATCTCGGGGAGTAGAAACCACCTCTTTCATTGATGAGTATTTGATATGTGGTCGAGATAAGGAGAAGAATGAATTAATGAGCAAGTTGTTGTGTGAGAGTAGTGATGAGCAAGAATGCCTCAATATCATCTCAATTGTAGGGATGGGAGGAATAGGAAAAACAACTCTTGCTCAACTTGCATACAATAATAATCAGGTGATAAACAGCTTTGAAAAAAGAATATGGGTTTGTGTCTCACACCCGTTTGATAAGTTAGGGGTTGCCAATGCAATACTTCAATGTCTAGAAGGTCAAAGCTCTACTTCAACCAGATTGCAAACTATTCTAGAAAATATTCGTCAATCTATTATAGGAAAAAAAAATTTTCTTGTATTAGATGATGTGTGGACTGAAGACTATAAAGATTGGGAACCATTGTACAATTGCCTTAAGAATTGTCTCAATGGAAGTAAAATTATAGTCACAACACGTAAGGAGACTGTTGCTTTTATGTTGAAATCGATTGTTATTCCCATCAAGGAATTGTCTGAGAATGAGAGCTGGTCATTGTTCAAGCACTTTGCATTTCACAATAGGTCTCATAAGGAGTGTAGTGAACTAGAAGGTGTTGGCAAGGAAATTGTGAGCAAGTGCAAGGGCTTGCCACTTGCAGCAAAGACTATAGGGAGTCTTTTGCGCTTTAAAAGAACTAGAAATGAATGGAAAATTATCTTAGATAGTAAGATGTGGGTACTTGAAGAGTTTGAGAAGGATGTTATTGCTCCTTTATTATTAAGTTATAATGATTTGCCTCCAATGGTTAAAAGATGTTTCTTATATTGTGCCACTTTTCCAAAGGACTACCAATTAGATAAAGATGAGTTGATTAACTTGTGGATGGCTCAAGGTTATCTAAAATTAGCAAGAAACAATAAGGAGATGGAGATGATAGGTGAGGATTATTTTAGCAGTCTAGCTGCACGTTCCTTTTTTCAAGAGTTCATAAAAGATAATATTGGTGACATTATAGGATGTAAGATGCATGACATAGTGCATGACTTTGCTCAGTTTCTTACCAATAATGAAAGTTTTACAATGGACAAAGATTTTGGACTATCAAACATTGACATTTCATTTGAGAAAGCTCAAAATTTAATGTTAATGGTTGACGAAAATAGTTCATTTCCTATCTCCATTTGTAATATAAAAAAATTGCGGAGTTTGTTGATTAAATTTGATGTAGGCACATATTCAATAGATGGAGTGTTGCTAAAGTTATTGACCCAAAATACATGCTTAAGAGCGCTGACATTGAGTGGCACTACCAAGGAAGAAGTAACGATTGGTAGGTTATATGTATACCCAATAACGTTAGAACAAATTCCTAAAGAGATAGGGAAACTAATACATTTGAGGTACCTTGACTTAAGTTGTAATTCAAGATTAGAAATGTTACCGGAAACATTATGTGAATTATATAATTTACAAACCTTAAATGTTTCTTGGTGTTACAAACTTAAGGAACTACCTCAAGGGATAGGGAAGTTGATCAATCTAAGACATTTAAAAAATAATGAGACTGATTCTCTTAAATACATGCCGAAAGGAATTGAGAAACTAACATGTCTTCGTACATTAAATGAATTTCATGTGAATGAGGCTGGTTTTGGTAGCAAAGCATGTTCACTTGAATGCTTAAATAAATTTTGCCTTAGAGGAGCTTTTGGTATAAAAGGTTTGGGAAATCTGACAAATGCGAGTGAGGCTCAGAGAATACAACTTGCAAATAAGACAAACATTTGGAAATTGAAATTAGGCTTCCGTGGGTCGGGTTCGATGAACAATGAAGCAATTCTTGAAGCTTTACAACCTCCTCCAAATTTACGAACTTTAGAAATATCAGAGTACGCAAGCAACGCAGTGTTACCAAATTGGACAGAGTCTTTTACCAATTTGAGAGCATTAATTCTAATAGAATGGATCAAGTGTGAGCAACTTCCTCCACTGGGAAAATTGCCATCCCTTGAAGCACTTCGCATAGAAAGAATGAAGAGAGTAAAAAGAGTGGGTAATGAACTATTAGGACTAGAAAGTGGTGATAATATTTCCTCTTTATCACTTACTATTTTTCCCAAATTGAAATATCTCTGGCTCTGGTACATGGAGGAATGGGAAGAGTGGGATTTTGGGATTGAACATCGTAATAAAACAATCATGCCATCTCTTCATACCTTGGAAATTAAAAATTGCCCTAGATTGAAGGCATTGCCGAAGCAAGTCCTTCAGGCACCACCACAAGTTTTGAGTATAATTCGATGTCCTATGGTAAGAGCTCGCTATGGAAAAGGGGAAGGAGAGCACTGGTCTGACATCTCTCACATCCCTTATATTGTGATTGATGAAGAGTATGTGAAAAGAGGCGGCCTTGAACTCTCCTAGGAATGGGACAAACATGCATTCAACACGAGGTATTAAATTCTCTATCTCTTTTACTTCATTGTTTTTTCTTTCAACAGTTTGTTATATTTGTTGAAATCTTTAGGTTTCTTTGTATTGATTTACTGATCATAAGTATTTGATTAATATTTATACACTTGCAGTGGCAGGCTTCAGTAGAAAGTATATGTCAAATTGTTAGAAATCTGGTCTGCATTGGAGAATGCAATTATCTAGGAATCAAATTATCATGCCATGATGCATTGAGAAGATAGGTTAGGACCAATGGTCTTTCAATCTGTTAATGGGTATTTTTAGTTTTGATGATGTAGACTTCTTAATGTTTTGAAATTGTGCAATATTTGTATATTGTCAAGTTTATATAACAGAAAGAAAGGTATATTGGATTTAGGAGACATTTAAATTTCTTGTCTTTGTCTGTACTTGGTGTTTCGCTACATAAAAAGAGGCAAGAAGAAGAGATTCATTATTAAAAGTATTGGTCTTAAACTTTTGGGTGTAGGAATGCAACAGCAGTGAATTGCCTTTCTCAAGGGACTCTAGTTTCAGAGATTGATATGCCAGGACATGTCCGGAGGAAGAATGAAATAAAAAGATTTCTCAATCAATATTTCCATTCTGATGTGACCAGAAGAGGCAGAGTTTCAATAAGTATTACAGAAGAGGCAATCTTTCATGTATTTAAACGTAAGAGGCGAGAAGACTGAGAGTTTCAAGAGCTGTCCCAAGTCTGCTGCCTCAACAGACACTGGTTCGGCACAGATCCATTCTGATCAGTAGTATGACTTGATTACTCAAATATATTCCAAATCTCCTTTGTTTTTGTTATCTTATTCTTTTGTGTTTTCTTTTGACTTTTCTATTCAAAGCTTCTTAATTTTGATAACTTTTAGGTATAAGCATAGCGTGCCATTGTTATTGTTTGTGTATGAGCAAAGAGATTGCCATTGAACTTCCCAGTGGTTTCAACAAACATCAAACTGCAGGTATTTACTACTCCATTTTTTAGTTCATTGTTATTGTTTTTAAATTTATCAATATTTATAGATGAAGCCAAATCAAATTTACTGTAAACTAGGACTTAATTGAACATACATTTGGAAGCTTAATTTTAATGTTACATTCACAACTATTTGAAGTAAGAATTGTCAGTAAACCATGTTTATCTTTGGTTCATATTTGATGTTGGTACATGAATTATGAAACATATAATTGGCTCTCTATTTTTTGATATTTTGCATCAATTCACACATATTTGCTTATTATAATAATTTAATGCTATATAAGTAAATATTTTATTTGAGAAGCTAACATGTACATTTCTTGTCAAAGTGACTTTGGTGGTTGGTGGATATGCATAAGATAGAAGACTGAGTTATGCATAAATCTGACAAATGTGAGAGAGGCTCAGAGAATACAACTTGCAACTAAGACAAACATTTGGAAATTGAAATTAGCTTCCGTGGGTTGGGTTCGATGAACAATGAAGCAATTCTTGAAGCTTTACTACCTCCTCCAAATTTACGAACTTTAGAAATATTAGAGTATGCAAGCAACGCAGTGTTACCAAATTGGACAGAGTCTTTTACCAATTTGAGAGCATTAATTCTAATAGAATGGATCAAGTGTGAGCAACTTCCTCCACTGGGAAAATTGCCATCCCTTGAAGCACTTCGTATAGAAAGAATGAAGAGAGTAAAAAGAGTGGGTAATGAACTATTAGGACTAGAAAGTGGTGATAATATTTCATCTTTATCACTTATTATTTTTCCCAAATTGAAATATCTCTGGCTCTGGTACATGGAGGAATGGGAAGAGTGGGATTTTGGGATTGAACATCATAATAAAACAATCATGCCATCTCTTCATACATTGGAAATTAAAAATTGCCCCAGATTGAAGGCATTGTCGAAGCAAGTCCTTCAGGCACCACCACAAGTTTTGAGTATAATTCGATGTCCTACGGTAAGAGCTTGTTATGGAAAGGGGGAAAGAGAGCACTGGTCTAACATCTCTCACATCCCTTATATTGTGATTGATGAAGAGTATGTGAAAATAGGTGGCCTTGAACTCTCCTAGGAATGGGACAAACATGCATTCAACTCGAGGTATTAAATTCTCCATCTCTTTTACTTCGTTGTTTTTTCTTTCAATAGTTTGTTATATTTGTTGGAATCTTTAGGTTTCTTTATATTGATTTACTGATCATAAGTATTTGATTAATATTTATATACTTGCAGTGGCAGACTTCAGCAGAAAGTAGATGTCAAATTGTTAGAAATCTAGTATACATTGGAGAATGCATTTATCCGGGAATCAAATTGTCATGCCATGATGCATTGAGAAGATAGGTAAGGACCAATGGTCATTCAATTTGTTAATGGGTATTTTTAGTTTTGATGATGTAGACTTCTTAATGTTTTGAAATTGTGCAATATTTGTATATTGTCAAGTTTATATAACAGAAAGAAAGGTATATTGGATATAGGAGACATTTAAATTTCTTGTCTTTGTTTGTACTTGGTGTTTCACTTCATAAGAAGAGGCAAGAAGAAAAGATTCATTATTAAAAGTATTGGTCTTAAACTTTTGGGTGCAGGAATGCAACAGCAGTGAATTGCCTTTCTCAAGGGACTCTAGTTTCATAGATTGATATGCCAAGACATGTCCGGAGGAAGAATGAAATAAAAAGATTTCTCAATCAATATTTCCATTCTGATGTGACCAGAAGAGGCAGAGTTTCAATAAGTATTACAGAAGAGGCAAACTTCCATGTACTTAAATGTAAGAGGCGAGAAGACTGAGAGTTTCAAGAGCTATCCCAAGTCTGCTGCCTCAACAGACACTGGTTCGGCACAGATCCATTTTGATTAGTAGTGTGACTTGATTACTCAAATATATTCCAAATTTCCTTTGTTTTTGTTATCCTATTCTTTTGTGTTTTCTTTTGACTTTTCTATTCAAAGCTTCTTAATTTTGATAACTTTTAGGTATAAGCATAGCGTGCCATTGTTATTGTTGGTGTATGAGCAAAGAGATTGTGACAGGACCCAATCCGAACATACTGTACTCGTATCCGGAGGGCCCTGCCTGGCACCCCACGGGATCCTCCTAAACCCTTTCAATTGGTCTAAAAGGAATCCGTGAAGCGAACCCTTAAAATCTTTCATTACTTATAAACAAGATTGGGTTGGGGTTTTTTTTTTTTTTTTTTTTTTTTTTTTTTTTTTTCAAATGAAAATTCGGCAATATAATATTTGTATTTTTAAGGTTCCAAATACCTGAAGGGTTAAAAATACACTTTGACTATTTTCAATATCCAACCTAACTTCTTTCACAACTTCTTTCAAAGGATAATTTCCGATTTCATACAAAATAGTTGAGAAAACTGTAAACATAAATCATAAGATAAAAGCCAATTTCATGTAAACAATTTACCTAGGAAAACAAATGTGTTTCATAACTTAACTGACATTTACAAAACCTTAAACACTTTAATATACATATGAGTAACAACTCTCATTTTAAAAGCCATTCAAAATATCTCATAAAATGCATCACAAAAGTGGCTTTTCAACTTTCATATGTATGCAAAATGATTATACAAGTGAAGCATTCGTCGAGCCGACGCCCACCTATTTCAACGGAGGGTACCTTGTGCCTTGTCACCTACGCTAGCACCTGAGGAGTTTTTGATATAAAACAAGAAAAAGTGAGCTTAATGAAGCTCAGTGAGTGCGCGTACGTTATAAAGTAATATCATATTTCATTGTAAAATACCTCCTTAAAACATTAAAAATAGGTTTGCATTTCATCATCATTCAACTTAAAAGTTCATAAAAGTTCACGCTTGACATAATAAAATCATACAAGTCCCAACATAAGGGATACATAGAACTTTTCATAAACTTAATAAGCAATAATATCATTCAAGCGGAATTCACTTGTAAGGCTTCCTTTCGAAACATAATTATAATCAGATAAAATAGTTACTTTCGAACTTACATTCGCATTTTTAAATGCACCAATGTTACCCCTTAAACTTACATGGCTTTGCCCTCTGGCATCCAAGATACCTCAGACGCAAGTCTTACACGCAGCCTCTCGGCTTGCGCAGCCGACACAGGAGACCAACCTGCATCGGACGTGTCAGGGTAAGAGCCAATGCTCACACTGTGAGAACCCCTGATCACGTGGGCCGAATTTACTTGGTCCTCTTCCTGAAACTTGCTCTGATACCACTAGAACGTGGAGTCACGAGATGATTTGGCCATAAACACCATCTGTGACACTTACAAAGACATCCCAACAACTACGCGCGGAATTGTGCATCGCAAAGCGTAGAGTAGGACAACATCCCACACACGTAAAGGCGACACGACAGACTCTATTCCTCCAATGTGAGTGATGCAATAACCCCCCATACATTGCCACACACGTGTGGGACATACCGGCCGGGTCTACATAACTTACAAGGGTGGGCAAACAATTGGCCTTTGAAAACATATTTAAACATATACCATTTTTGCATCAACCGTATATCAAACAATGCTTAAAACTTCGAATTTCATTTCAAGATAGTTTTTGCACTTGTAAGCACATAAAAGGTAACTTTCATACAAAACATAGTATTCATGAAATCATCTGTTTGAAATCATAAAATCACAACCATACTCAAAAATACTTGAACATGTCAAAACACATACATTTTTGCTAAAACCATTTTGCACTCACTTTGCTTTCAAACTTCCCTTAATAGCTTCGACGGTCCTCTCCGGCTCCGCTAGCCTCGCCTTCACCTACACATGATAAGCACACTTAGAAGGTGCTCAATAGACAAAGAGCAAAGATGCACTCAACTATACTAGCTTTATAACATTCTCTCTACACTAGTAGCTTCTCCTTTCAATTTCTCTTTGATCCATGCTCCAAATTCCCAATTTCTTTGCATGAATCCTTCATATATGCCCCAAGGGACGTTCCCATATGCTTCCCATCATAAATTGAAGCTTGGAACCCAAAATGACCATTTTAGACCTCTTAAATCCGAATTGAATGCACAGCCCAAATCGTGCATGCTTTTGCTCCTATTCTTTCTTCCACACTCTTCTTATCTTCCAATGCAACTCTAACATTTTTATAGGATTATAGGTCATCTAAACAACATGGAATCATAGTTAAAACACATCAATTTCATTGGATTCCCAAACCTCTCCATAAAGCCTTACAAGCACTAACTTAGTCTAAGTCCATTTCTTTCAAGTTTTTGATGTTGGTTCTTTTAGACAAATTATCAAACATCTTGTCTACATTCTTTTCATTTAGTTTCCAAACCAAAACCAACTCAAAACTTATCTCATGCCAACCCTAGCTCATCAATTTTTTGTAGGTTTCTATGCCATCTATACAAACCTTTCAAGTCCCAAATAAATCATCTCCTAACATAGGTAAAAACTTCCAATCAAAACCCACTAAAACACCATCAAAATAACCAACATCAACATCACCACAACAAGCTCAAAAGTAAGTGAACTAACCTTATTTGGCTTTGATCCTTGCTTCAAGTTTGATTTCCTAGCTTATACAAGCTTGCTTGATGGATTGAGATGCCAAAAAGTGATTGAAACTAGCTTGATCATCAATTCCTAGCCTTGACCTAACCAACCCACACCTTTCTCACGTTTTCTCTCTTCTTTCCTTTGATTTCTTTGTGTTTGCTTTGTGAGTGGCGTGAGCTCTCTTCAAAATTTGACCAAGTGTTGTTTTTATACTTATGACAATCCCAAAATGACCATTTTGCCCCTTAAATAATTTCTTCTTGGTCTCCACATAATTGAGAATGGTCAGGCATAAACGATGGGTTGACTTGTGACAGCTCGCGTCGAGTCATTTGTTTGAGTTACGAGAGCTACAACCTATCAAATTGAAGCTACAGATGTCTAGTTTCCATAGCAACTGACGGTTCATGAATCGGAGGTCTGTAGAGAAAGTTATAACCAATTTAATGACCAAAGGTCAGTGCTGTCGGCGACCTGCGCGTCTGCGCGCCACCCAGCGCGCGTGCCAGCGCGCCTGCACTTCTCCAGCGCGCCTACCTGCGCGCTTAGCAGCCTCTGAGCGCCCAAGGGAGTGCCACACACTGTTCCAAGTGCGCTCACTTGCGTGCTCAACAGCCTCTAGGCGCCCAAGGGTGCGCCACACACTGTCCCAAGTGCGCTCCCTTGCGCGCTTCCTCCCTATTGAGCGGCCGGGTGAGCGCCAATGCTGAAAAAAAGACATTTTTGAATATTCTAACCCATTTTTCATGCCTCAACTCTCCAACCTATAATTGCATTAATCTTCACCATTTAGGAATGATTTGAGGGTCTAAGAATGGAGCTCTTTTTAAAATATCTCTTAGTAAAAATACTAGGGATACCATAAATAAACATTGAGGGCTTACAGATTGCCATTGAACTTCCCAGTGGTTTCAATAAACATCAAACTGCAGGTATTTACTACTCCATTTTTTAGTTCATTGTTATTGTTTTTAAATTTATCAATATCTATAGATGAAGCCAAATCAAATTTACTGTAAACTAGGACTTAATTGAACATACATTTGGAAGCTTAATTTTAATGTTACATTCACAACTATTTGAAGTAAGAATTGTCAGTAAACCATGTTTATCTTTGGTTCATATTTGATGTTGGTACATGAATTATGAACCATATAATTGGCTCTCTATTTTTTGATATTTTGCATCAATTCACACATATTTGCTTATTATAATAATTTAATGCTATATAAGTAAATATTTTATTTGAGAAGCTAACATGTACATTTTTTGTCAAAGTGACTTTGGTGGTTGGTGGATATGCATAAGATAGAAGACCGAGGTATGCATAATATAACATCATAACATGTAGTGATTATTTAGATTTTGAAAATCTTGTCCTGTTGTTTTCTTTTCTTTCTCAATCTTGTCCATCTATGTTCTTTTCTTTTTCTTGTTTTTGTAATTTTTCTGTACAAACCTTCTTGATTCTGATAACTTTTCATGTATAATCATAGTGTCATTGTTTTCTTTCTTATAGTCTATACTTAATATTTATAGAATAAGAACCTATCAAATTGATCAACTTTTGCCGGCTTCAGCAAAAGCTTAACGTCAAAAACCTAGGGAATTTTGGCTTTTTTCAATATTTGTGTGTGTGGAAAATGACATAGATAATCGGTTGTAGAGATCTTATCCAATTTTCTATTATTTCAAGTGAGCTTTGTTGGTTTTTTGATTAAATGTTGATAGGATTATATATATATTTAAAAAAAAAAAGCACTTAAATTTCTTATTAAATTAGCTTTGGTGGTTTGTTGAATACAAGAGAGTGAAGAGTAGGACAAACATCATAGATGGCTAAGAGTTAACAATCAAATGAATAGTGTAGGATTTTTCCCTTCAATAAGAACAAAGTAATTGACATATTTCCATCTAATCTGATCTTCCATCCATGTTCTATATTATGTTAAATTAAGTTGTCACATTTGTTTTGTGGTTCATGGCAACTGGAGTAGTCAAAAAGGATTTGCCTAGGATATTTGGTTTTTTCCCTCAAGGATACAAGTAAAAAGTTCTACAAGCATATATTCTTTGAAATAGCAAAATGATTTATTTTTTGTCATAAGCAAAAGGGTATTATTTTCTGTCATAAAGTTTTTGACAAACTGTGTTTTATTCCGTATGTTTAATAAATACTACTTTATTTTCTGTCAAGTGAATTTGCACCACATACTTGATTTGTGTTTTTTCAAATTAATGTTCTAATTATCTGTAATACAAACCGACACTGATGGTCCTATGACAGGTTATACACAACCTTCACAATTTGCCTTGTTAATGGTAGACATGATTAAATATCATTCGATGTAAGTTCCTTTCTAACTAAAAAAAAAGAAAATGTTGTATTCTTTTATTAATTGTTGTTTATATGTGCAAAACTAAAACAAAGAAATCAATCATATAATGTCTCCTATTCACAAGTTATCTAGTGCCAAGACTATCCTTAAATTTGATTAATATGCCCCATTATTTAAAGTCTCAAATATCATAAACAAGTTTCCCTTAAATAATAAACTTCTTGTTATGTTCTTTATCTTATCTTCTATCCATATACTCTATCATTTCAATTGTACTTGTTAACAATCTATATATGTTTATTGAGGCAGTAGCTTTAGTGTCTTATGGCAAATGGAGAATATGAAACTTTTGCAATGATATCTTTTGCTTGATCACCTTTGAGTTCTAGTTTGGTTGTCTACCTTATGATATGATAAGTTTATTTTTTATATTGAATATCTAATTTAAATGTAGGTTAGTGAACAAAATCTTGTAGTTCAAAAGCAATTTACATCCTTTAAGAGGCATCAGAACATTTGACAAGGTTAGGTTTTTTTAATAGATTTCATTATATAAACAAACCAAATAAGATCAAATTCTTGATGTTTGGCACGTGAACTTGACCGTAATACATTGTTTCCCTATTCCCTAGCATGGAATTTGTCATTGAAGACACATGGTTACGTGATTAAGGCCTATTAAAATTGTACACAATATCATTCAAAGCAACTTGAACCATCAATATCAAATGTAGGTGCATATAAATAAATTAGTCTAATGACTTCAAATATATATTAATGGTTTTCTAACATAAGGTGATTACAGAATTTTTGACAATTTATGTTTTGTTTTGTTTTTAATTCACTATTGATTTGCATATACAGAGTTTCACCATGGCAGTTTAAAGCAGGCATCAAGGTCCAATTGGGGATCTTGATTTAGGATGAATAAAATTTTCACCTTTAGCCAAGAAAGGTAGAGGACATTATCCTATTGATCTTGTTAGATAGTCTTACATTGGTTGAATAAATGAATTTATATTGATTTATAAGGCAAAGGTAAACCTCTACTAATGAGCTAGTTTTTATGGTAGAGTTAGGCCCAACACCTATTTCTGTTATGGCATTAGAGCTTAGGTTAGGTTCTATCTAATTTGCATGGCCCACATTTGTTGGCATAGGTACATGTGCTATCGAGTGGACACGTTATGCATGAGAGAGAGTGTTAGATAAATCTCACATTGGTTAAAGAAGTGAATTTATATTGGTTTATAAGGTGAGGGTAAACCTTCACTTATGAGCTAGTTTTTATGGTGGATTTATGCCCAATACCCTTTTCTGACATAATGTTAGAGCTTGGGTAGAGCTCTATCAAATTTGCATGGCCTAAACTTATTAACATGGTGTAGATACTGTCGAGTGGGCATATTGTGTGTGAGGGAGAGTGTTAGATAGTTTCACTTTGGTTGAAGAAGTGAATTTGCATTGGTTTATAAGGTGAGGGTAAACCCCAACTCATGAGCTAGCTTTGTGGTGAAGTTAGGCCCAAAACCCTTTTCTTACATGGTGTCAGAGTTAGATTTTGTGATGGAGTTAGGCCCAAGACCCCTTTTTTGACATGGTATTAGAGCTTGGGTTAGGCTTTATCTGATTTGTATGGCCCAAACTCATTTGCATGGGTATAGGTGCTGCCGAGTGGGCACACTGCACGTGAGAAAGGGTGTTAGATAGTCCCATATTAGTTGAAAAAGTGAATTTGTATTGGTTTATAAAATGAGGGTAAACCTCCACTTATGAGCTAGCCTTTGTGGTGGAGTTAGGCTCAAGACCCTTTTCTGACATGGTATTAGAGTTATCTTTTGTGGTAAAATTAGACCCATGACCCTTTTCTGACATAATATTAGAGCTTAGGTTAGGCTCTATCTAATTTGCATGGCCGAAACTCGTTTACATGGGTGCAGGTGTGGTTGAGTGGGCACGTTGCACTGAGAGAGTGTGTTACATAGTCCCACATTGGTTGAAGAAGTGAATTTATATTAGTTTATAAGGTGAAGGTAAACCTTCACTCATGAACTAGCTTTTGTGGTGGAGTTAGGTTCAAGACTCTTTTCTGACAGATCTATAATGGACATTTTTAAGTAATTAGTAGCATCTGATTGATAATTGAAATTCAATGCAGGAAACTAGGTATGTGCTATTGAAGGTATTAATTACATGCCTTTGAATGTTAAAATCATCTTTATACAAAACTTCCTTTTGTCAAATGTAAAAAATCAAGGCATCAAATTTAAATGAAGATGACCATTTAAGAAGGAAGCAAGTTTTGTTCTAAGATACTTAGTCAAGGAAGGTTAAGGACAACATTTAGTTTATTGAAATTTTGTGGACTTGGCAACTTTTGATTAATAACAAAAAATAAATTTAGGTAACTTTAACCTTAACATAGTTGTAATGTCGTGCACATATGCTTCTCAATGTATACATTTGTGTTAGTAATTATTGGGTTTAACTGTCTCTAGGAGAGTTAAAACATGTAAATTTTCTTGTCTATCTGACCTAAGTTTGCAGCTTGAGAAGAGGCCAAAAAATGAGACTGGATATGACTAGCGGGAAGTCGTAGTAGTGTGGCTGATGAACAATGAACAATACCTCAATCATACATGAATCAATGGGATGTTGATGACTGGCTACCGGTTGTATTATTAGTTGTATGTATTTTTATTTGTTGCAAAGGATGGTTTAAATTTAAATTAATTTTTTTAGCATGTCATCAAATGTTATACTGGACATATGCTTAGTTATTGAAGGTATGGGCAGATTTTTCATCCTGAAGATCTATGCAATGGACAGGATTTTCAATCTCATGATATCTACACTACAGACTGTCAAGATGCTTTAGGAAACATGCTAATTCAAATGCAGGTCTTGTACACAATTTTGTTTCCTTTAGTGTCAGATGTGTTGTTATCCATGTTTTGGAAAATTCTAGTTCAATTCATGCCAATTTTATCATAAGTTTTTGCGATGATCAAATTAACAAATTAACAAACTCATCATCAGCTTATGCATTTGACTGTCGTTTTTTGAAGATGATAAATAAAGTCAATCTAGTGCGTAGTAATCCATGCTAAATGAATTATTTTGTTGCCATTTGTATTAAATGTTGCAACCAACCAAAGTTTTGCTCTCCTTACAGATCCACACATAGTCCTTAATATTCAAGCACGATATGTGATATTCTATAACACAGACTGTTACTGACTGTGCCGCTGATGGTTCAATACCAATGTACACAAGTTTTGCAAGTGGTGTTAATCTAAGACATCATCATTACCATTCCATGTAAGTTACTCCCTAATTTACAACCACAAATATATTTTGAGTTAACAGAATAAGTAATTGTACTTTATCTTTTACTAGTTAAAATGCTTAAATAGGTTCTAAATTTCCTGTTTAGGTTTGAAGATATATTTTCAACCTTCTCTGTCATTTGAAACAAAAGAATCTCAAATAACATTGTCAAATAGGCGGAGCCAAGCACAAGAAATAGTAACCAAGTAAAAACGACCACTAGTAGCATAGAGCATAGACAAAATGGTGCAGCCTGTTGGGTCCGCTCATATAATAAGCTTGGACCAAGTAAGGGCTTTTAAGCCTAAAGCCACTCATAACGGGGAAAAAAAATGTGAATGGAAACTTTGCCTCATGTGCAGCACCATGTATATCAAAAAGAAAAGAAATGGTAGCTACTAATTGTGAGTGGAAAAAACAATGAGAGAAAGAAAGTGAAAGTGGGTTTCGAGTTTCTTGTTTGAAGTTTAAGTAAAATTTAGCCCAAATTTCAGCTAGAGAATCCTCGCAAAAACCTCTATAAATCTACTGGTTGAATGTTCCAGTTATCCTCTCTATGATATTGTGGAGCAAAGAATATTTGTTCTTGATGCTATTGTAAGCCTCTATTTATTCTAGAGAAAACCTATTGTAAACTCATTATTTTATTGGAGATAATGGAAGTTTTTGAAGTCGACTACGGTCACTGTGATTTTTCCCACATTGGGTTTTCCACATAAAAATTTGGTGTCTTATTTTGTGATTGATTTACTATTTTAGTGCTTTGGTGCTTTGGTTGATTTATTACTATGTTGGATATTTGATGAGAATCCTATTTTAGACACAAAAAGGGGAAAAGATTTATTTGTTGCATTTTATCATTGTTGGTTTTTCCCAACACAGCTAACCTTAGAAATGGTTTTCTGCTTAATCCAGAGCCATTATAAATTAAGTTATGAGTGATCATAATACTAATATCATTTAGTAGGAAGAAGTGTTAGAACTCAACAATGAAGAAGCTCAGCACAATGAACTTGTGAGTTGATCAATCTTATCTATATACTAATGATTGTATAGGAGTTGTAAATCCTAAAATTGCATGATTTTTTGGATAAGTTATTTTTAAAGTCATACTTCTTCTGAAGTAAGTATCACCAACACACTAAGCAAATTCTGAGCGATAATGTTTGTATCATAGTAGTGCCAAATTAAAATCTTGCCTCAAATTTTACTTATGGGAATCTTCTTTTCATTTTTCCGTTACTTGCTTTCCTCCTCTTGCATCATATTAAATTCTCATTGTGGGAATTTCTTGGACAATACTTTGTCCTCAACTAGCACCTATTCCAAATTGTTGCAATTTTATTTTGTTAAGATTTATACTAAATTAATGTCAACAAGATCATTATTTCCTTATAGTCAATAAAAAATAAAAATAAAAAAAGATAATTATTTCCTTAAAACATTTACCAAGTCTGCTATTAGCCACCTAAATATACTGTATAGGCCCTTATGTTGACTGAAAACCCACAATCCAAATGACTTAAGATTTATTGATAGGACCATCCCGACTCCTCTTTTGAGTCTAGGAAGATCCTGTGAAAATTAAGGTATTTTTTATTGGAATCTAAAATTTCCAAAAACCTTTTAGAAAAATCACTATAAATCTGATGGTCGATTTATAAAATTTAATCTGAACCAATCAAACTTATTTACATTTCTTATGTTGGACTCATTTACTGAATATATAAAATATTTACAAAATATTTTGGAAATGATTTTTCTTCTGTAAAACTATTTTAGAAACACATTCACGAAATCTGATAAATAAAAGAAATAATATATACAAATACAATTGTTCATCATCATATGGCCCTTCTCACGATCTGCAATAATCTGTACGAACCTGCAATGGATACCTTGAAAAATGGATTTTATAAAAGAGTGAGCGCTAACGCCCAGTGAGTGGATATAACTTTTCTAAGAATATTTCTAATAAACCATAACATATTTTTTATAACAATAAATAATTCTCATATCATAATAAAACTATAAATTTGTATATATCATCATTATATCTTTAATAAAATATATTCTGAAACTATTATTTGTATAAAACTTCTCTAAAACAAGAAGAAATCATTCTGAATTTGGTTTGCAAAACATAAGCTAAACTTATTAAAACTTTTTTCTGAAATCTCTTTCGAATACTGCATAGGCTTCTCTCATTTAACCACCATGCTTCAAGCCTCCATTGAACTTCTATCCACGGACTTATAGCTCTCATACACATGTGGCCCCAGTCTTATAATAAAACTATAAACATCTGTAATATGAAAATCTACACCAATTAGTACCCAGAAAAATTTATCATACGTAGTAGAGATACTCAACACATACACAGAGCGAGGAATAACATCTGTCATACACGTGCTGGACAACTCAATGACTCTCCTGACAACTCAGTAACTCTCCTGACATCTACCATACATGTGTTGGGCGAATCTAGTTCTCACAGAAATGTAGTCTATCTAACCATTAGAGGGTTGGGTACACTTTGTGCTTTTTGCACTTAACCAAGCTATTTTGGTGCTTAACGCATCCAGAAATGAGTGTTAGTGCTTATTACACTTAGAAATATGAGTTTTAGTACTTAAAGCACTCAGAAAAAGAGATTTGTGCTTATTACACTAGAAAGCTAAAGCAAAAGGAGATTTTCAAAGACCATAAGTATACCCTCAGATTATGTTTTAAGTTTTAGATCCGGCCGGTATATCCCACATTAGTATGACAAAGTCCTGGGGGGGATATTTCACTAACTTAGGGGGAAATCGAGTCTGTCGTGTCACCTCTACTTGTGTGGGATATTATCTTGCATTATGGTTAGTGATGTAGAATTTCACACATAGTCGTGAGATGTCTCAGATAGCGTCACAGTTGGGGTCAATTCTAAATCGCCACATGACATTGCCACTATGAGCAGCATTAGTTAGTCGTCGTATGGTCAGATGCATTTAGGAGTACGAAAGGTGCTTTTAGAAAGTAAAGTTAGCATTTGAAAGTTTGAAAGCAAAGAAAAATATATTCAGATTTTTACTACAAGTAATGCACTTGTTTAGCATTTTTGTATGCTTTAAAAGTTACAAGCTTTCTATGATGTTTTATATGCATACGAGTTTTATAAATTCTCTATGAATGCTTTGCATTTAAATGAGATTTATATTTCAGCATTTTAAGAAATATAAAGTTATTTTTAAATGTTTTAAGGAGGTATTTTAGAAATTAAATACCTTAGTTGAAAAAGAATTATAAGCACTCACTGAGCTTCCACATCTCATAGTTTTCTGTTTTTATTTTAAAAACCTCTTCAGGTATTGACATGGGTAACCGAGACGAGAGAGCTCCTCTTGAAGATTAGGTGGGCAAGACAAGACAATACTTCTACATAGTTGATTCTTTTTCATATTTGTAGCTTTCAAAGAAAGTGTTTGTAATATAATCTTTTGAGTTGTAAATGAGTGGTAAATGTTTGTATATGAGATGCAAGTTTTGGTTTCTCTTAAAGAAATTGTGCAAATTTGCAAATGGTTTGATTTATGATGTCATACTTTCCACTTTGATGAAATGAAACTATGATTGAAATATATGTTTGTGGATAAAGAAGTTGGGTGGTGTTTGAGAACTATTTTGGAAGTGTAAATTCTCTTTTACAGGTTTTGAAAATGTTAATAATACAACCGTTATTCTGCCGGATTTTTATTTTTATGAAACTCTTTAGATTTTAAATTGAAATGAAGTTTTAGTTTTAAAACGAAACCAACCCAACTAGTTCGGAAAAAAAGGTTAAGTAAGTTAGTTGATAAGAGAAAGTTTAAGGGTTTGCTCCGCGAATTCCTCTTAGCCCACCTAGTAGGGTTTAGGAGGGATACATTGAGGTGTCAGACGAGGCCTACGGAATAAGAGTTTAGAGAGATCCGAATTGGGTCGCGTCAGCGTGGTATCAAAGCCCGAGTTTTGTAGAGTTTGAGAAAGATTTTAGAAAACTTTAAGGTTATTTTCATGCATTTCATAATCATTCATTCATATTTGAATTTTTCAGAACCATGCATCGTCGTGATCGCCCGAGAACAAGGAGAGCAGTAACAGAGGCACCAGCATATGAGGAGGCGCACTTTGATGAGTCTTTTAACGTGTTAGAAAATTAGCCCCAAGTAGAACCATCACAACTAGAAGGGTTAGGTGGTGCATAACTGAACATAAAACAGATGGCTCAAGTGTTAGCAGTAGCCCTACATTAGCCTCGTGAGTTGGAAGCATCCATAGAGCGCGTACGAAAGTTGGGCACAAAGCCATATGATGGCACCGGAGAGCCAAAGCGTACGCTATCATGGTTAGAAACAAATGAAGAAATTTTTCAGGTTATGAGTCGTATAGAGGACCAGATGATCTCATATTCAACCTTCCTACTTAAAGATAGATCAAAAGATTAATGAAAGGCACTTTAGAGGAGGCACGTTGATAGGGTATCATGGGATGTGTTCAGGAGAGAGTTTTTAGAGAAGTTATACTCCAAAAGCTACAAGAAGGCCAAGATTGAAGAGTTCTTCAAGTTAGAGTAGAGCAACCTTTTAGTAGCAGATTATGAAAAGAGGTTTTCAGAATTAGTTCTCCTTGTTCCGTCCATTCTAGATGATGGAGAACAGATATGAACAAGTTCATGTTAGGCCTTAACCCAAGAATCAAGACATATGTGGCATCATTTGCGCATACAATGTATGAGAAGTTGGTAGACGTAGCTACCAGGGTTGAGAGGAGCATAGAGACCATTCCCCAGCTGAAAAAATTTAGCCAAAAGCGCAACTGGACAGGTAGCCACCAGGGAGGATCTAGTAAAGCTGCCAAGAGTGGAGAGAAATCTTCCTGGTTAGATAGTAGGAGGCAGAGTCAGGGGGCTCAAAGTAGTCAGAGTTCAGTGAAGTAGTCCATTGGGTCCAGAAGCACCAGAGATAGCTAGAGGGCACGATCTACCTACCAAAAATGTGGAAGAAATCACCTAGGCGAATGCTTTATAGGTAGCACTAAGTGTTACAGGTATGGTCAACAAGGACACTTTATGAAAGACTGCCCAAGTGTAGTTGTATCAAATAAACCTGAGGGGCAGGACTACCACACCAAGACCAGGACAGAGTAGTAAGGGTCATGGACCAGAGAGGAGAGATCCCCAGATTAGACTAGCAGCAGGCCCTGAGCAGCCTAGTGGTGGATCCAACAGGGGAGTATCACCCAGATGACAGCTTGGAAGACCCCTTATCCAGGCTAGAGTTTATACAGTTACCCAGCAGGATGCAAATGTAGCCCTAAATGTGGTTACAAGTATCATTTCTTTGTTTGATCTGAATGCCCATGTATTGATTGACCTAAGGGCTACATATTCTTTTATGTCAATGGGTTTTGCTACTAGAGTTAAAACAAATAGGGAACCCTTCAATTGTAGTATTCTAGTATCATTGCCCAAAGGTGATTTGCTTATAGCAGATAAAGTTTATATGGATAACAGGATGAATATAGTAGGTCAAGAGTTTGAAGCAGACCTGATTTTATTGGATATCCATGACTTTGATGTCATACTAGGCATGGATTAACTATCTAAACATAGAGCCACAATGGATTGTTACAGAAAGGAAGTGAAGTTTAGCAGACCAGAGGAACCAAATGTAACCTTTTGTGGTGTGAGAAAGATACTTCCCACGAGTATGATCAGTGTGATGAAAGCAAATAAGATGCTGAGAAAGGCGTGTCAAGTATGCTTGGCCTATGTAGTGGAATCGTAGAATGATGAGTTGAGATTAGAAGAGGTTCCAGTAGTTAGAGAGTATCTAGAAGTCTTCCTAGAGGACCTACCAGGGCTATCACTAGACAGAGAGATAGAGTTTGAGATAGAGTTAGCTCTTAATACAAAGCCTATTTCCATAGCGCCATATCAAATGGCACCAGCAAAGCTAAAAGAGTTAAAGGTCTAGATGAAAGAATTAGTAAGTAAATGATTCATTAAGCCGAGTACTTCGTCTTTGGGAGCCCCAGTGTTGTTTGTAAAAAAGAAATATAGGAGCCTTAGGTTATGCATAGATTATAAACAACTGAACATAGTCACTATCAAGAATTAATATCTGTTACCACGGATTGATGATCTATTGATCAGCTTCAAGGAGCCAAGATGTTTTCAAAGATTGATTTGAGGTCAGGGTACCATTAGTTGAAGATCCGTAGAGAAGATGTCCCTAAGACGGCCTTTAGGACTCGCTATGAGCATTTTGAGTTTTTAGTGATGTCATTTGGATTGACGAATGCCCCAACAGCTTTTTTGGACTTGATGAACCAAGCCTTCAAGCCTTACCTAGACAAGTTTGTGATCGTTTTCATAGATGACATTTTGGTGTATTTAGGTAGTCAAGAGGAACATGTTGAGTACTTTAGAGTTGTATTGCAGACTTTACAGGAGCACCAGTTGTATGCTAAGTTTAGTAAGTGTTAGTTTTGGCTAGATAGGATAATATTTCTAGGTCATATGGTGTTAGTAGAGGGAATATCAGCAGATCCCCAAAAAATAGAAGCTATAATGAATTGGCAGCCACTCACAAACGTGATAGAAGTTAGAAGTTTCTTGGGTTTAGCTGGTTATTATAGGAAGTTTGTGAAAGGATTTTCAAAGGTAGTTACTCCTTTGATGAGATTAACAAGAAAAGAAGAGCAGTTTGTGTGGTTAGATGAATGCTAACGCAGTTTTGATGAGTTGAAGAGAAGATTGATGTTGGCGCCTGTACTTACTCTTCCATCAGGGGATGATGGATTTATGGTTTATTGTGATACCTCCAGATAGAGTCTAGGTTGTATTTTGATGCAGAATGATACAGTGATAACTTATGCATCTCGACAGTTGAGAAAACATAAACAAAATTATCCGACACACAGCTTGGAGTTAGCAGCTATGGTGTTTGATTTAAGGATATGGAGGCACTATCTTTATGGAGTACCTTACAGGATCTTCACAGATCACAAGAGTTTATAGTATCTGTTTACACAGAAGAAACTCAATATGAGATAGAGAAGATGGAAAAAGCTCATAAAAGACTATGACTGTACCATTGAGTATCACCCTGGTAAAGCGAATATGGTAACGAATGCATTGAGTCATAAGTCCACAAGTTGATTAGCCTAGCTGAAGGCAGAGTATTTGTCTATGTTAACAGAGTTGCGATCCATAGGTGTTAAATTGGAGATGATGGACTCAGGAGGCTTACTAGCAGCATTTCACGTCCGTCCAGTGTTAGTAGACCAAGTGAGAAAACTTCAGACCCAAGATCCATACTTGATGAAGCTAAGAGATGAGATAGAATATGGGCATTAGAGTGACTTCTCAGTGAGAGACGATGGGACATTGGTTGTAGGACAGAGATTATGTGTGCCAGATGTGGGAGATCTAAAGAAATAAATCATGAAATAGGCACATTTATCAGCATATGTCATGTATCCAGGGAGTACTAAGATGTATCGGACTTTGAAAGACCATTACTGGTAGAGAGGAATAAAGAAAGATATAGTAGAGTTCGTATCTAGATATCTAACCTGCCAACAGATTAAAGCAGAGCATCAGAAACTAGCAGATTTATTGCAACCCCCACCTATTCCTGAGTGGAAATGGGAGAGAATTACCATGGATTTTGTGGTAGGGCTTCTATGGACGTAGAGCGGGCATGATGCTTTTTAAGTGATAGTTGATAGATTGACGAAGTTTGCTCACTTCCTAGCCATTAAGAATACTTATTCCTTGGAAAGATTGGCTCAATTGTATATAGATGAAATCGTGAGACTGCATAGCGCACCAGTATCCATGGTTCAAACAGAAACCCATGATGTACCTCCAGATTCTAGCCTAAGTTATAGAAAACACTAGGCACCGGATTGAACTTTAGTATGGCCTTTCACCCACAAACAGACGGTCAATCCGAGAGAACAATCCAGACCCTTGAAGATATGTTAGGAGTTTATGTTATGGAGTTTAAAGAGAGTTGGGATACCCATCTACCTTTGATAGAGTTTGCCTACAACAATAGCTATCAGTCTAGTATCGGCATGGTGCCATATGAAACATTGTATGGTAGAAAGTGTAGAACCCTAATTTGTTGGGATCAGGTGGGTGAGAGAAAGCTGATTGGCCTAGAGATTGTCCAAGTCATTACTGAAAAGATCAGTGTGATTAGAGACAGATTGAAAATAGCAAGTAATAGACAGAAAAACTATGCGGACAATCGAAGAAGAGACTTAGAATTTCAAATAGGTGATAGAGTATTCCTGCGGATCTTAGCATGGAAGGAGTATTGAGGTTTGGAAAGTGAGGAAAATTGAGTCCGCGATATATTGAACCCTATGAGATTATGGAGAGAGTGGGTGCAGTGGCATATCGTTTGACGTTTCTACCAGAGTTAGCCAACATATATGATGTCTTCCATGTTTCCATGCTTCACAAGTTTGTAGCTAATCCTTCACATATATTAAGAGAGCAACCGATACAACTTAGAGAGAATTTGACCTACGAAGAGCAACCAGTGGAGCTCTTAGATCGAAGAGATCAACTATTGTGTAGCAAGGTTATTCCATTAGTGAAAGTATTGTGGAGGAACCATGGATTAGAGGAAGCTACATAGGAGCATAAAGAGCAGATGTGTGCCTAATATCCGCACCTATTTGAACTAGGTATGTAATTTAAATTTTGAGGATGAAATTTTTATAAAAAGGGGTGAAATTGTAAGCCCTCGATTTCTATTTACGGTTTTCCTAGTAATATCCGCACCCTAAATGATTAATGAAAATGCCCAAACAATGTAGGAAATTTTTAGAAATTGATTGAACCAATTGGAGAATAAATAGAAGGGCAAATGGTCAATTCCCTTTAACTCCTTATGAGTTAGTATGATAAGGGACAAATTTGAAATAAACACATCGTATTTGGGTTCAAGATAGAATTAAGCGAAAGTTGAAGGACAAAAACCAAATTTTCAAGGACATGATTGTCATTTTGAAAATGTTAGAGTCTATAAAGATGAAGCTTTCCATACTTAGCCGAAATTTTGTGAAACAAAAAGTGAGAAGTTGAGAGAGAGTGGGAAGCAAAGGGGTGTGTTCGGCCAAGCATAGACCACAGGCAATCAAGTTGGTTCCAAGCCATTTTTAAGCTCCAAATCAAGTCTTCAAGCTAACTTAAACTAGATAATCAAGTCTTGAGCAAAAGCAAAGCAAAAAGGAGGTTAGTTCAACACTTTTGAACTTGTTTATATGATGGTTAGTGTGATGTTTGTGTTGATTTTTGAGTTGATATTTGATGGGGGTTTTCATGTATGTTATGGAGTGAATTCTAAGAGATCTAAAATAAGTGTAAACTTAGTGGAATCAATCAAGTTTAATGAGCTAGGGCTTGTATGGGAGAAACCCTAAGTTTGAGTTGAGTTTGAAGTTAAATGAAATAAGTTGTTTGTTAAGTGTTTGATGAAATGCCTAAGTGAATTAACATGAAAAATTGAATGAAATGGACTTGGTGTGTGTTAGGGCATACAAAGCAATAGTGAGGGGTCTATGATACCAATGCGATCTAAGTCTTTTAAGCATGATTCCATGTTGATTTCATGCTAGAAAAACCTATGAAAATGTTAGAAAACAAATTAGACAAACATGCATTATAAACCTTATATGAAGGGCAATAATGGTTATCGTGTAATGCCACTCCTTCTATGTGTTTAAATGAGTTGAATGAGCATAACTGAGTGCGTATAACACTAAAGAGAAGAGAATTGAGATTAGGAATGAAAAATGCAAAAGTTGTCCTTAAATTAGTGTTGAAAAAGGGGGTTTTAGCTAGAAACCTTCACCTGATGGCCTTTTCTTTTCGAATAAACTTTTAGACCGACCTAAAGGCGAGTTAGGGAGATGAATGAAGAAAAAATGGATGAAAGAAAAGCAAGAAGGAGGTGGTTGCATAGTGTTCAGTCTAAGAGGGTAAAAAACAGTTACTTTTCGTTTCGACCTTTAGAAAATTATTTTGGGTATATGGGTGTGTTCCTAGGTGAGAATAAGTAAGAATTATGGAAAGAAATCGAAAGTTTAAAGCCTTGATTGAGTTAGAACCAAGAAAAGAAGATTTTAGTGAAATTACCCCTTTAATGGTTTAATTGAGTTAAAAGTTATGTGATGAGTTTTATGAAGTTAAATTTAGCATATTCTAAGCTAGAATGTGATGTATAGGTGAAGAAGAAGCAAGAGGGGCAAGAGAAGACCATTGAAGCTTTATATATCAAGTTTGAATCCATGTGAGTGCTATATTTTATGTTTTTAAAGTGTTTGCAAGTGCTTGTGAAGTCTATTTAGTAATTGAAAAGTTTAAAGAAAAGTTTTATGAAATTCAAGCTTAAAAGCTCTAATTTATAATTTTTAAAAGTTAAGATACTTTGTGCTTTTTGCACTTAACCAAGCTATTTTGGTGCTTGATGCACCCAAAAATGAGTGTTAGTGCTTATTGTACTTAGAAATATGAGTTTTGGTACTTAATGTACTCAGAAATCGAATTTTGTGCTTATTGCACTCAGAAAAAGAGATTTGTGCTTATTGCACTAGAAAGCTAGAGCAAAAAGAGATTTTCAAAGGCCATAAGTATACCCTCAGATTACGTTTTAAGTTTTAGACCTAGCGGTGTATCCCACATTAGTATGGCAAAGTCCTGGGGGAGGGGGGGGGGGGGGGGGGGGGGCGCGCTGCGTCAATAACTTGAGGGAAAATCGAGTCTGTCGTGTCGCCTTTACTTATGTGGGATATTATCTTGCACTATAGTTAGCGATGTAGAATTCCGTACATAGTCGCGAGATGTCTCAGATGGTGTTACGGTTAGTGTCAATTCAAAATCACCGCGTGACATTGCCACTACGAGCGACGTTAGTTAGTCGTTGTGTAGTCAGATGCATTTAGGGGTACGAATGGTGCTTTTAGAAAGTAAAGTTAGCATTTGAAAGTTTGAAAGCAAAGAACAACATATTCAGATTTTTACTACAAGTAATGCACTTGTTTAGCATTTTTATATGCTTTAAAAGTTACAAGCTTTCTATGAAGTTTTATATGCATATGAGTTTTATAAATTCTCTATGAATGCTTTGCATTTAAATGAGATTTATATTTGAGCATTTTAAGAAATAGAAAGTTATTTTCAAATGTTTTAAGAAGGTATTTTAGAAATTAAATACCTTAGTTGAAAAAGAATTGTAAGTACTCACTGAGCTTTCACAACTCATAGTTTTCTGTTTTTATCTTGAAAACCTCCTCAAGTGTTGATATGGGTGACCGAGATGAAAGAGCTCCTCCAGAAGATTAGGTGGGCAAGACACTATAATGCTTCTACATAGTTGATACTTTTGCATATTTTGTAGCTTTCAAACAAATTGTTTGTAATATAATCTTTTGAGTTGTAAATGAGTGGTAAATATTTGTTTATGAGATGCAAGTTTTGGTTTCTCTATCTTAAAGAAATTGTGCAAATTTGCAAATGGTTTGATTTATGATTTCATACTTTCCACTTTGACGAAATGAAACTGTGATTGAAATATATATTTGTGGATAAAGAAGTTGGGTGGTGTTTGAGAACTATTTTGGAAGTGTAAATTTTTTTTTATAGGTTTTTATCACTGGAAGAAACTTGAAGCATCAATATCAAGTATAGGTGTATATAAATAAACTAGGCTAATGGCTTCAAATATATCTTAATATGGTTTTCTAACATAAGGTGATTATGTAATTTTTGACAATTTATGTTTTGTTATGTTTTTAATTCCCCATTGATTTGTCTATACAGAGCTTCACCAAGGCAATTTTAGAGCAAGCATCAAGGTCCAATTAGGGATCTCGATTCAAGATAAATAAAATTTTCACCTCTAGCCAAGAAAGGTAGGGGACATTGTCCTATTGATCTATAATAGACATTTTTAAGTAATTAGTAGCATATGATTGATAGCTGAAATTCAATGTAGGAAACTAGCTATGTGTTGTCGAAGGTATTAATTACATGCCTCTCAATGTTAAAATCATCTTCATACAAAACTTTCTTTTGCCAAATGTAAAAAGTCAGGGCATCAAATTTAAATGCAAATGAACATTTAAAAAGGAAGCAAGTTTTGTTCCAAGATGCCTTGTCAAGGAAGGTTAAGGGCAACATTTAGTTGATTGAAATTTTGTAGACTTGGCAACTTTTGATTGATCATAAAAAATGCAATTTAGGTAACTTTGACCATAACATAGTTGCAATGTCATGTACATATGCTTCTTAATGTTTAAAATTGTGTTAGTAATTGTTGGGTTTAACTATCTCAAGGAGAGTTAAAACATGTAAATTTTCTTATCTACCTAGCCTAGGTTTTGTTGCTTGAGAAAAGGCCAAAAAATGAGATTGGATATGAAAAGCAGGAAGTTATAGTAGTGTGGTTGATGAACAATGAACAATAACTCAATCATATATGAATCAATGGGATGTTGAAGACTAGATACAAGTTGTATTGTTAGCGGTATGTATTTTGATTTGTTGAAAAGAATGGTTTAAATTTAAATTAATTCTTTTAGCATGCCATCAAATGTTATACTGGACATATGCTTAGTTGGTGAAGGTATGGACAGATTTTTATCCCAAAGGTCCATGCGATATACAAGTTCTTCATTCTCAAGATACCTATGCTACAGACTGCCAAGATGCTTCAGGAAACATGCTAATTCCAACGTAGGTCTCGTACACAAATTTGTTTCCTTTAGTGTTGGATGTGTTTTTATCCATGTCTTGAAAAAATCAAGTTGAGTTCATGCCAATTTTATCTTTAAGTTTTTATGATTATCAAATTGACAAATTCATAAACTCATCATCAACTTATGCATATGATTGTTATTTTTTTGAATATAATAAATAAAGTCAATCTAGCGGCATCATAACCATGCTATATGAATTATTTTGCTGCATTTGTATTAACTGTTGCAACCAACTAAAGTTTTGCTCTCCTGGTAGATGCAAATATGGTCTTTAATATTCAAGTACAATTATGAGATATTCTATAACACACACCATTGCTGATTGTGCCGTTGATGGTTCTATACATATGTACACACGTTCCACAAGTGGTGTTAATTTAAGGCATCATCATTGCAATTCAATGTAAGTTACTCCCTAATTCAAAACCACAAATATTATATATATATTTTTTATTCTTTTCTTGTTTTTGTGAGTTAACAAAATAAGCAATTGTACTTCCTTTATTTTTTATTGGTGAAATGCTTAAATTGGTTCTAAATTTCTTGTTCAGGCTTGATGATATATTTTCAACCTTCTCTATCATTTGAAATGAAAGAATCTCAAATAGCATTGTCAAATAAGGAGACCACGCGCAAGAAACAGTAACTAAGTAAAAAAAGGCCATTAGTAGCATAGAGCATAGACCAAACGGTGTAGCTTATTAAGTCTGCTGATATAATAGGCTTGGACTAAATAAGGGCTTTTGAGCCTAAAGCCACTCATAATCGGAATAAAAAAATATGCATGGAGACTTTGCCTCACGTGCAGCACCATGTATGTCAAAAAGAACAGAAATGGTTGTTACTAATTTTGAATGGAAAAAACAATAAGAGAAAGAAAGAGAATGTGGGTTTTGGGGTTTTTTTTGTTTGAAGATCAAGTGTCTAAACTTTATCAAGTTTAGCCCCAGGCTTTAGCTAGAGAATCCTTGCAATAAGCTCTATAAATCTACCGGTTGAAATTTCCAATTATTCTCTCTACGATATTGTTGAGCCAAGAATATTTATTCTTAATGCTATTGTAAGCCTCTAGTTATTCTAGAGAAGACCTATTATAAACCCATTATTTTATTGGAGATAGTGGAAGTTTTTGAAGTCGACTACGGTTGCCGTGGTTTTTCTCACATTGGGTTTTCCACGTAAAAGTTTGACATCTTTCTTTGTGATTGATTTACTTTTTTAGTGCTTTGGTGCTTTGATTGATTTATTGCTATGTTGGATATTTGATGAGAACCATTTTAGACACATCAAATGGGAAAAGATTTTCTTGTTGTGTTTTGTCATTGCTAGTGTAAGGCCCGAATTCAAGTGGACCCAAGAGATTAATTGAGTCAAAATTAAAATTCAAGATTTAACCTAGTTCAATGCTGTCTAGATTTTTACGTCACTGAGTCAAAAGTAAATAAAAATTCGTAATTAATTATATACTTATCATATCAACCTCCAGTAAAATTTTCAAATCAATCAAGGACTGCTAGCATGGGTAAAATTTTATTCGTTTTAGTCCTTTAAAATCTGTCCAGAAAAATTTATTCTGACCACAACACACTCTAAGAATTTTAATAAATTCTATTGTCACTTAAAAATCACGAAATTTTATATGCTAATAGTAGACATCTTAATCTATCTAAATATTTAATTTACTTTCAAAATTTATATTATCATCTGATTTAAAAGGAAAACCTATGGTTTTAGCATAACTCTGAAACTTTGCAAAAATTTATATATTGAGTTTAAAACCTATTCTTTATTAAAAATGATTGACAGTTATTAAATATTTTATCGTGTGTTTCAAAAATACATGTTTTAGATAAGATTATGAAAATTATTTTGACTCATTGTCTATAGTTATTGTTTTGATATTAGTCCAACTGGATTTTTGTGCTCACACATTTTATTATCTGATCATGTCACATGAATAATTATGACATTCTGTTATTCTGACCGAGTCACACAGGTAATTGTGATATTCTGTTATTCTGACCATGTCTCACGGTTAATTGTAACATTCTGTTATTCTGACCACGTCACACAGATAATTGCGACATTCTGTTTCTGACTATTTCACATGGGTATTTGTGACACTATAAGACATGAGCATACTTTTTATTTACTGTATGTGGTTATATGTTTTAATATGATATTTTGTTCTAATTATTGTTTTATGCTCCGTGATGTCTTCTGCTAATATAAAGATTGATTATATTTTCGATTTTGATTATTGGTGTTGAAATATTTTTCTATGTATTGAAGTTTTATATTTGACTTATAAAAGTAATTATATTGATACTAATATTATGCATGAATTTACTTACCAAGTTGATGACTCACCCTCTCGTCTCCACCATTTTGCAGAGTAGGAATAAATTGTGGACGTTAAATGTCTTGATCTTGGAGTTCACAAAATCGTGAAGCCTTGAAGATAGTTAATGTGATTCATTATATTTAGTTTCAGATTTCATAAGAATTAGGAATTTTTCAAGGACATATTTTGTTTCAATATTTAATTTTAGGATTTTTCTTTTGGAGGTTATGTTTGGATAATTATGTTGACCACTTTCAAAGTCTGGAATAAATTTTTATTTAGATTTAAATCTAGTTCGACCGTAATATCCTATTCCTTGATATTGGATTTGGGGTGTTATAATTTGGTATTAGAGCCTGATTTTGATCTAGGGACCTATGAGTAATGGGCCCACCACGCTTTCATTGCGTGGTCATATGATAAGTATATATTTATATATTTTCCCTAAATATAAATAACGTAATATAAATATGTATATTTATACATTTTCCCTAATTGTCATTAGGGTTTGAAGCTTCATACAAAACACTATTTTTCTCTATTCTCAGCAGCCACTTCTCTCATTTGAAAACTCTCATGTATCATTCAAAAATTCTCTTCTCCATCAACAAAGTTAAGCTCTCAATCATAGCAAGTTTGGAGTTTAAGGTTTATTGTAAAGGTTGATTGCGAATCAAATAGGTTTATTCTCATTCTTTCATATTTTTATTTATTGATATTAGGATTTTACGGTATGATAGACTTATGATGTCATATTGTTATATTTGGAGTTATTTTAAAATAAGATTAAAATTTTATGGATTTCTTATGGAGGAAAATAAAGGCTATTGGAAATTTGCATTCTAGTAGACTTATCAGATTTGTTTAATTGTTTGAATAGGCAAATGAAGGTATAAAATTATGAATTTTGGTGTGGATAATCCTTAGAATGCTAGGTTATGTGGAAAATTTCGTGGTCATATGATAAGTATATAATTAATTACGAATTTTTATTTACTTCTGACTTAGTGAAATAAAAATCTAGACAGCACTAAACTAGGTTGCATCTTGAATTTTTTTGGACATGCAATTGATGTTATTTTGGCTTCATTAAATTTCTGTACAACAAATAAGAGTCCTCTGTAATCCATAAAAATTTGAAGGATTTTCATGAAGCGGTTTAGTTTGAAAAATTCGGATATCAAGGGTTGTTCAGTTTTGAAACCGATGTCAATACAACCTTGGTTTGGATTCAGATATTTAAGTTCATAGGTTAGCAGAGGTTTTTAAGACTGGAAATTTTTATGGTATTTATTCTTAGTCTTTAGAACATATATATGAGTTTTTGGGATGATTAGCTTTATATACAATTTATTAAAAATTGAGAAAATAGACTGCATTAGTAGAGATGGTATTGATAGTGAAGAAATTTTAATGGTATTTGGATTTTGATTAATTTAGTAAGTTATGATTTTCTATGAATTTATGAGTTTCGTGATGTGATTTTAGGTTGATAAGAGAGATTAAATTGGTAAAGCTATTTTTTCTATTGGAATAAGCGGAAAAGGTAAGTAAACCTTATACATTGCTTTAATATATTATATGTTTAATTTCAAAAATACTTTAATTGATTCTTTTAAAATAATCTAATGAAACCTTGGATTTTTCAACTTTATTCTATTATATTTTATTTAAATGATTTTGCATCTTCAAATATATGTTTTATGTACATTGTTCGATTATATTGTTAGTATTGTCTTCCTATTGGAAAAATGTGATATATTTTATTAAAAGTATTCCTCCGTATTTGTAAAGAATGATACGTATTGTAATCGTAATTGTAATGAAAACGTTTTGGCTCATCTGTTCCCAGTTCATTTAATTGTAATAGCCTAGGCACCGGGATTATAGGTGTCATAATTGTATTGTATTGGTCTAACTGAAATATTTATTATTACACAACATTAATTGAATTGGCCCGCATCGGGATTATAGGTGCTAATTGGCCCCGCATCGGGATTACATGTGTAAATTGTATCGGCTCCGCACCGGGATTATAGGTGTAAATTGTATCTGTCCCACACCGGGATTATAGGTGCTAATTGTATCAGTCTTGCATTAGGATTATAGGTGTGAATAATACTACATGACATGAGCCATTTCCATTTTATTTAAATTCATATATAAAATGTTTTATGTTATTGTGACTTCGGTTTAAATATTGAATATGTTATATATCGTATTGTTAAATGTTTTATTGTTTTATAGACATCGATTTTGAAAATTAAATGTTTTCTATGTCATATTGTTAATGTTTTATTGATTTTAACATATTTGTAATCATTTCAATTACCATGAAATTACGATTTTATTTTTACTGTAAAGCTATTTTATAAAATTTCAAAATCTCTTTTTGATTATATACTACATTGTAATATATAATATTTACCTCTTGAGTTGACGGTTCATCCCTTATCTTTATAATTTTACAGATTAGTAAGCTTTAATTGTCTTGAGGGAGGACTTCGATTTATCAATGTTTATTGATGGAGGATTTCAGTTCTGTTATTATGGTTATATCCCTTTCTATTATTAATAATGTTGGGGTTTCTGCCCTAAGAGCTTGTAATATTGTAAACGGTTTTATAAATTTTTAATAAAGTATTCATTTCATTCAATTTATATATTTTGCAAAAAATTGTATATATCATGAGAAACACCATTGATTACTGATGTAATTTCAAACTAAGTGTATAAGTGTTATATACAGGTGGATTTAGTTTGAGATAAGTAATTTAAAGAGTCCGTAAAAAACAAACGAAGCTGGGTACTTCGTTTGTGATAAATCTACAGTTGCGGTCCCTTTTGTATTTGATACGATAGTCTTATCCGAGATTGTTCATGTGGTGACATGGAAATGGAGGCACCTTATATAATAAAGATTATATAGGACTGGACCACGATAAACATAAATCTCTAAATAATATCCGTTAAACTTAGAGATTTATATTTATCAACCAAATGATCATATATGAATTGATCTTAATTCTGAGTGTATTATGAAATCCTGTTTGTTAAGTTATTTCCTTTAATTTACATGGGTGAGATCGGTGTAGATACCCGATCAATAACTTCATACTTTGGGGATATGATTTAGTAAGTAATTGGGAACATTTTATACAATAGTGGAATCCACTCCTTCTTGCGAGAAGTAGAAAAGTAGTTCGCTTAAGGGTTGATTTAGGTCTTGAACAATAAGAGCGCTCAACTTTCTATTTATATGTAAATAAAAAGATAAATTCATAAGTTATTATGAATATATTGTTCATTAGAGAATCAATAGTACTTAAGGATCAAGAAATAATTAGAGGGGTAAAACGGACATTTGACCTAGCTCTAATTAAGAACTATTTATGGAGGGTCAAATCATATGTAGTGATTAAATCAATGGACACTGAAAAATTTCAGATTGTATAAAAAACATCTACAGTTTTGAGAGTGCAATATTAAGTTTTTAGTAGAGTAACTTTAAGATTAATAATAATGAATTATTTAATTAAAGAGTTTAATTAATATTTCGATATTATTGGAGCTTAAAACTGTAGGTCCATCGGGTCCCCTTGATAGCTCATTTTACTATAAGAAACTTGTATATAGAATATTGTAATTGGACCGTCCAATTAGAGGTGTTACATAAGTAACAAAAATTTGTGCTCACTTGGTATTTGAATAATATTGATTATTCAAATTATTTAATTATTAATTATGAATTAATAATTATTTAATTAATTTTATAAGAGGTCTTGAATCCGATTCTTAGTGACTTCTGTATAAATTAATTATGAATTAATTTATTAAAAGTTACAAGTTCTATTTCAAAATATAATATGAACTAATTTTGAATTAATTATATTATATGAGGCAAAAGTTTAATTATAATAAAATTAGGGTCAATATTAATATTGATTAATTAAAACCCTAATTGTTTGCCTAAAAAAGAAAAAGTTTCTTTTCTACATCTATGAGTTTTTGGTTGTTGTTTATGTTTTTGTGAAACAATAAAAAGAAAAAGTTTTTTTTTACAACAAATACAAAGAACAAGAATTTGTGTCTTTGTTCTTTGTACAACCAAAAATCAAACACTCACCTCTTATAAATATTGATTTAATTTGGTTTTTTTTAGAAAGAAATCAAAAAGTAAGTGAGCACAATTCTATATAATTGTGTCCACTCACTTGTTTCTTGGTTTCGAGATATATCAAGGAAGGCAAAGTGGTGAGCAATCCACTGAGATCAATACAGAAAGTAAAAATCTGATTTTTATTTATTTATATTATTTTATTTCATTGTTTTATGAATCTTTGATTCTTGAGTTTTCTAAAAAGTTTTTGAAACTCAATGTTCCGCAAAATCCTTAATTTTATGAAAAACAAATTGTTGATTTTTGTTTTTTCAAACCAACAAATGAACCATTTAAGTTTGTTTTAATAGTTAGGACTTAAATGTGAGAATTGATTTCGAATGATCGTTGAGATGAGTTATTTAAGAGCTTTATTGAAGTATTGAGATAGGTTTATGTTATTGAATTAAATACTGATAGGTTTATGTTATTGAATTAAATACTTTATATATATATATATATTTTTTTGTTTTAGTTTTAAAGATTTATGTGATTGATTGAATATTATATTATATTGATTTTTATGGCAAATTGGGGTGTTGCAGTTAGTTTTTCCTAACATAGCCATATGTAGAAATGGTTTTCTGCTTAATCTTGAGCAACTGTAAATTAAGTTGTGAGTGGTAATGACACTAATACCATTTAGTAGGAAGAAATGTTAGAACTCAACAATGAAGAAGCTCAGCACAATCAACTTGTGACTTGATCAATCTTATCTCTATACTAATGATTGTACAAGAGTCGTAAATCCTAAAATTACATGATTTTTTGGAAAGTTATTTTCAAAGTCATATTCCTTCTAAAGCAAGTATCACCAACACATTAAGTTAATTCTGAGCAGTAATGTTTGTATCCTAGTAGTGCCCAATTAAATTGTTGCCTAAATTTTACTTATGGGAATCTTCTTTTCTTCTTTACGTTACTTGCTTTCCTTCTCTTGCATCAAATTAAATTCTTATTATGGGAATTTCTTGGACAATACTTTATCCTCAACCAACACCAATTCCAAATTGTTGCAATTTTATTTTGTTAAGATTTATAATAAATTAACGTCAAAAAGATCATTATTTCCCTGTAGCCTGTAGTCACCAATAAAAAAAAAAAAAAATTGAAGATCATTATTTCCCTAAAACATTTATCAAGTTTGCTATTAGCCGCCTAAATATACTATATAAGCCCATATGTTAGACTAAAAACCCACAATCCAAATTGCATAAGGTTTACTGACAAGATTATAACAATTCACAGGTATGAATACTTCAAATTAGGCCCATTTAAGCACAAAATGACAAGTCTCTTCATTTTGTGTCGGGATCCATGGAGGTGGACTTAGACCCTCAAATAATAAGAGAAGACAATTTATTATATAATTTATATCTCCATTATTAATATAAATACCATATCATAGAAATTAAATCCTACTTCACACTTCATACTGCCATTCAGGATATGTTTTGATGGTTACTTATGAGAGAGGGATGAGATGGGATTCAAAATTTGGATTCCATGATTGGCACTTTCTGTACTAGATTTACTCCAATAGGTACAGTGACTTCCAATTCTATTTATAAGATTTTATGAAATACATCCTCAACTCAGCAGGTGAGGTTAGATTGGACACCTTTCCCTTCACTCTCTTTTTATTTATTTAATTTTTCTTTTTTTCTTATTTCAAAATTTTAAAATAATATATAATGTTTTATTTTATTAAAAATTATCATCTTTAAATAATATATTAACTAAAACTATTTATATTCAATGTAATTAAATTAAATTTAATGTAATATTATATATGTATCTTTTTAATTTGAATAAATAGTGATAATTCGGTTGAATTTAAATTGTCCAAATATGAGATTTTCAAATTTGGATTTTTTAATTTGCACCATTTTTTTTTAAACCAATCTATACCAAATTTGATACGACAATTTTGAATCGAATTTGCATAGAATCATTTAACACAAGGTTGGATTTCAGAGTTCATTGTGAACTTGGACGTTTGAAGAGTAAATTGAAGATGCAGTGGTTTAATGCAAGGCACAAAGTATGTTCATATGGTATGTTATGCATAAAATTATATCTCAATTCTTAATATGAAACCATCAAGTAATAATTGTACAACTGACTCTATTGCAACCCAAAATATCTCTCTTGACACCCATTTATTTGTTCAATTTTTAAAATAAATTTTAGTAGCTTTCAACTCTCTAATCTCTACAACCAGTCTAATGTATTTCAATTTAAAAAAAAAAACTAATTCAAATGTTAAGCATCTTAACAACTCCTTTTCGATTCCTTCCAGACTTATAATAATAATAATAATAAAATAATAATAAAGAGTCATTAAGTAAATGTATCAAGTTTAAATATAAAAATTGCTCAAAATCAATTCTGTTATAATTTTATAAGTCAAATTTGTACAAGCTTGATGCTAGATGATTTTGCAACATATATTTCTATTCTTGTCTCTTGTTGATATATACAAAATAAGAAGTATGCAATCGGCCATATACTTATCATATAATTTTAGTTGACGTATACTTCATCATATATCTTAGTGGATAAAATTCTTTGGTTGGAATACCATTTTGGATCTTTAATTCGGAAAGATAGCTAAGAATTTGTCTAGTTTAGTCCTTACTATAGAAGTAAACTTTGTAGTAAACTTTTCCTAACGCGTTAAGCGAAACCTAAACATTAAAATCATAATATGGTCAAGATTCGTTATATAATGTTTTTTTTTTTTTTATATATTCAGAGAAATGTTTCATGCTAATTCAAGTACCCTTTAACATAATTCAGCTAACCCAACGTATGAAGACAAGCTAAAACCAGATAAAGTAATGTTATTCAGACCAGAAACATTGACAAGAGTCGCAGCTATTATTTCACCATACAAGGCAAACAACAAAGAGAACTATTACCAGTACAATACTTTATAATTACTAATTTTAAATTGCTGTTTTTTTGTTATTATTTTGATTTTCTCGTGGCATCTAAATGTAGAGACTTTACTCAAAGAATGAGCAAACTGCAAACTAGTACCCTGGGAAATAATACTAATATCTATATACTAATTAATCATCATCAAACATTTGCAAATTTTTTAATGTTGCAATTAGAATTAAAATTGCAACATTGTATCATCCTAATCATAATAAAAAAAGTCCTGTTTTAAGTCAATGAGGTCTAGAATACATTATTGTTGGATTTATAGAATATTTCTGTAAGTTATATACTTTAAATGAGAGAAAGGTTTATCAATTGATGGCATCCAGTGACTTCTTGTCTTATATTTTGCTTTCAGAATCATCTTCATTTCTTTATTTTATCCATTACACTCGCATCAGATTTCTTGTTTTAGTGGATGGAAGTAAGCCTTTTCAAAGAAAATGGTTTAGGAAATGAATTGGACAAAGCATTATACCTAAACCATGTTCAAGGGCAAGTTCCACTTTAACCCTTTTTAATAAATCTGAAGCATATGGCAAAGCTTTCGCATCCAAAACCTTAATTTCTCCAGTTGCCAATACCATTGAAATTGTCATCTCTCAAAATTATGGCTGATGCTATTGTTTCCTCTGTCTTGGAGCAACTGAGTTCAAGCATTGGTCTACAGATACAAGAAGAAGTTAAGCAAGTATGGGGCGCCAGCAGAGAAGTGAAAAGGCTGACGAACAGTTTTCAGCACCTCTGCAAACTGAATCAGACCTTCCTCCCCAGGGATATCGAGATCATCACTTCCATTCCCGTAAGCATCAGAGACTCTGATGACAAGTGGCTGTGGCACTATGACCAAAAAGGTCTATTATCGGTTAAGAGTGGCTACAGGCTTGCAATTCAGCTAGCCAACCCAACCTCCTCCCCAAACAACTCAGCCTCTCAAAACTGGTGGCTTGGGTTCTGGTGACAAAACATCCCCCCTGAAGTTAAAATCTTTGCTTGGAGAAGCCAAGCTAATGCTCTACCTACCCTGTTAAATCTTGCAAAAAGAGAAGTGGTTAGCGACTAGAGGTGCTCTAGATGCGGAAGTGAGGCTGAAACCGTGGCCCATGCACTGCTGTGGTGCAAGTGTGCCAGGAAAGTGTGGTCTTTGACTCCCTTTATGCAGGTTGTTAATAATCTGTAGAAATCTTCCATGCATGACATCCTTAGAGTAGTTTCTCAGAGCTCAAGTTTTGAAGGTCTCAGTAACTATAGTATGTTTCTCTGGAGTATTTGGTGGAACAGAAATGCAGCAATACATGATGGAAAAAACAAATCACCCCCTGAACTTCTGAATTGGACTCCGTCCTATCTCTCAGAATACCAAAGTTCGAAGCTGACCCTCTCAACGCCAAATCCACAAAAACCAGCTAGGCTCCCCCCCACTTGGACACCCCTTCCAACAAACTAGCTAAAGTTAAACACCGATGTTGCCTAAAAACCATGGTCTTGCCAAGCAGGCCTGGGAGCTGTTATCCGAAGCAGGGAAGGCTGGATCGTGGGAGCTTTTGCAAAACAAATTTTTGGCAACTTCAAAGCAGAAACAGGACAGCTTCTTGCACTGCGTGAAGGCCTTCTGCTGGCCAAGTCCTTAGATTTAAAGATTTGGGCAGCTGAAGTGGATGCTTACAAAGTGGCATCTTGGATTTCTTCTGACATAGCTAGGAATGATGATGCTAGTTGCGTTGTTCAGGATATCAAGGATTTATGTAACTAGCTAGGTGATTGTATGTGCAACCACATCACCTTGTCAACCACATCCCCAGAAAAGGTAATGTGGTTGCTCATACACTAGCAAACCTGGCTGTAACCTCCTATATGGAGAAGGTCTGGAAAAACACCAGCCTAAGTTATATGCTTTGTGGTCTTGAATATATTCATCCTTCTTTCCCCAAAAAAAATGACATATAAAAATATTATTAATCGTAATGAGCCTATATCGTTTGATATTGTCAAAGGATTAATATTTTATTTTATATTAGTTAGATAAATTCTAATTTTAGAGTGGCTAGTCATAGGTCGTTTATATCTTATATTGCAAATGTAATACATCAGGTAGGCAACAATACCATATGAACTTTCAAGCTCATGAAAGCGCCCTTAAAATCCAAGAATATATTTTCTCCATATACTAACACAACAACTGTTGTTTTGGTCTACTAAGTCTGAATTACTTCTAGCTGGGAAGACCTTTCAAATTTGCTTCTCTATAGATATGATTTATCCATGCGGCCCATGATATATGAATGAACAGAAGAACATATAAAACCTATATAAGATCTACAAAATGGAAATAATGTTTTCTTTGACACTAAAATCAAAACCAACGAACAATTATAAATTGATCTAAATATGTAATCATCTGGAAGTGCAATGTATTTTAAATTGACACAACTTTCTCGTAGGTCATATTTGTGTGGTGTAAGAGGGTTTCGGAAAATGAAAAAGTCATACGAGCAGTTTTGCAATTAATATCCTTGAAAATACCTATGTTTGATGTGTTACCACTAACATCTGTTTCTCGGGCTCGAATGTTTCCAGTTGGATTAACAGGCTTCGAAATGATGTGGAGCTTCAAAATTATTGAATAGCTTCTCCCATCACTTCGTCAATTTTGTTTTGGCAACACTCTATTTGTGCTTCAACCCTACCTTATTAAAATTTCAAAGTTGTAAATAGCCAGTAATTGTATAACTAAAGTTGTCCTTTTCATGAAATTGCATATTGTATACGAAGACCAACAGTAATCCTACACTCACCAATAAAAAGAAGTATAGATTTCGGCGCTTTGATTGCCTTTTTTGAATGGTCTTCTCATATCTCACATGGACTGAACTTTACAATTGCAATGTTTGATCAAGAAGCGATTAAATCACATCTTTGTTGAATATATTTGACATGGAAAATGAAAATGAAATTATCTAGATCTTCATCTCAACACTAAACCCTTACTATAAGTTCTAATTTCGATGATGATCATGTTTTATTGGCTGAAATAAGACCCTAATTCAGAATACCATATCAAATCTACCATTAGTGCATTGCCTACACTGAAGTTTCCAATCCATGTGTCTCTCCAGGAATTTGAGCTCAAGTTATTTATTGAACTCTCGGACTCATATATTATAGAAGTTGCTGAAGCAAGCATATAGTTGTTATCATAGTACATTCCATTGTTAGATTGGCTAGTAAGCATCTTATAATGCATGTTTGAAGGACAGAAGCTTCAATGAATAAGGATGACCAACCACATGCATTATATATATTAATTTACCTAGTCGAGTTGGAATCCGTACAAAGCATATTTTTCAGGAATTTTAGAAGGCATTTCAATGTCCCCAACCACTGTATGCTCTATCATTTTTGCAAATTTGCCAATTAAGGGGCTAAAAGTTATTCAAGATATATAACTTCATTTGGTAATATTGAAAGCCTTTAAAACATATGTGATCAATCGTGTAAAATAATCATCACACATTCAAACAAATGCAGTTGAAGACACATGTTCCGAATAGTCGCATATGAACACTCATGCACGTGTATGACTTCATGCCTCAAATGTTTATCCATTTAGATAACGCGGCAGGAGAATAAATATATGACAACTGCAGTGCTTGATAGTACATATTGGCAACAGTTGAGCTGCCAAATTAAAATATAGAAGAACTGACCCTAAATCTCACTTCTAAATATGAAAAGACGTATGGATATAATGAGAAGAATGTAAAGAACCCCATGTCAGGACATAAGTGTCTCATTATACATAATAATGTCTCTCAAATATTCATATATCATGATTTTGACTTTTATATAAATTAAATTATGGAAAGAGGAGCAGGCCAGGGTAGGGTGTGAAGGAACAAACTTATCAGGTTAGAAGAAGAATCAGAAGAAGTTTTTTGCCAGGATTTTGATGGTTGAATTTCCGGTCCTTTCCACTTTATGCGTTTCCATTAAGAGAGGAACTTATTATTCTAAGGGAATCTTGAGCCAAAGAAAAATCTTCGAGCATGATTTTTCAATTAACTATTAATAATATTATTATTATTTTTGTTCTTAAAAGTAAAAATAATTATGGCAAAATAAAATAAGTTATTTGTTTGTTTCGGACCCTATTCATTTTAGCTTTGTTCTTTTCTTTAATTTATTTCAAAGACTGGTTGGACTTTGGATTATAACATATAAAAGAGGTTATTATTAATTTGTAATTATCATTGTCTTGCATCAGGCTGCTTTGTTAAAATGACTTTGAGAGTTCATCTTTCGTAGACTCACGTTAATTTCTTTATGTCAGAAGTGTTTGCTCCCTGTTTACTTCTCCTTTTGACTACATCACTTTTCTAGCATTGAAAACAGATCCTAAGATATATAATACCAAATGTAGGTCGAGAAAACATCCACAGTTAGAGATTACTAGCAACACACAATCAGCATTAACTCTTAATACTAATTGAAATATTCACCCTATTACAACGTATAAATTCAAGATTACGATAGCAAAACCTTATCAAAACCTTACTTCATTGATCGAAACAATATCATTGATAATTTAACAACCTGCTCCACTTTCCCATTACGTTTTTTATTGTTCTGAGGTCATTGCTTATCGGAGGTCATTTGTATATGGTTTCCCATCTATCATATTTTTTCCATTTAGCTATTCTAGCTTTTTTATGAGAACCTCGACCTTAGACTTTTAATTAATTTAGGATTATATTAGTTTAGATTTATCATGTTTGAGATTATTGTTTTATTATCTATATCTTTGTTTAATTCATGTGATAATTTAGGATTAAGATTGTCTTGAATTAGTCTTTAGATCATTAGAATTAGAATTTGTTTTGTTTTAGGATTTTATTTCCTAAGGAAGTTATATTTCCTAACTTTGATTTTATTTCCTAAGGAAGTTATATTTCCTAACAAAGTTAAATTTAATTATTCATAAATAAGAGATTAGTTTAGGATTATTATATTGTTTTGGATGATATATTGGCTTGGAGAAATAATAAAATCCTATAGATCTATCAAGTAATTTGTCTTTGTTATTTCAGTAATTTGAGTTTAGATATTTCAATTTGTTCGAGCATTCTTGCTTGGAGTAGGGTTAGGTCAATTCATTCACTTGATTCTAGAGGATCAATTTACTTATTCCTATGGAAAAATTGATTCTGAATCTATCTTATCGTGTGGTGTGAGCTAGTTGACTATAGCATGTGAGATACCATGAGATGCAAGATAGGATGAAAGCATTTGATATTCCCCCCATTATCAGAATATAATGAGATGATTTTTCGATTAAAGAATTTTTGAACAATTGATTTAAATCGAATGAAAACATCATGCACTTGAGATTTACATTTAAGAGGATAAAACCAAATATATTTAGTAAAATGGTCTATGAAAATAACATAATATTTGAAATTAACAGTAGAATAGACTGGTGAGATCCATACATCAAAAAAAATAATAATAATTTGGAGTGGAGAAGAAGATGTAAGAGTGGAGATGGAAAAAGGTAACTTGTGAGTTTTATTGCATTGACACACATTACAATTGAAAAATAAAGATAAAGGACTCGATGAATCTAAATTGAAGCTAGATATGAGATGCCTAAGTATAGAAGATGATGGATGTCCTAATCTATGATGCCACTCAGACGGAAGTGGTCTTGACATTGGAAAATGAAACTAATGGAGATGATTTAGAAGAGACTTTGGAAGAGATTAGCCACTCATACACACCATCTTTAGTTCGACCATGCAAAAGGATTGCCCTCGTATGTAGATCCTTCACAAAAAAGGAGGAGGGTAAGAATTCAATAGAGATATTATTAGATTTACAAAACTGCGAAATAGAAATAAGATTCTTATGCATGTTAGGAACACAAAGCACATTTTGTAAAGAGAATGTATGAGATAGTGTGGTAAGAGAAGTGGAACCAGTGTGGGTAATGGGAAGACCCGAGCCATCACCAATCATAATGTCATTAGAAACATCGTATGGTGTATGAATAGACAAATTGGTTATGTCAGTAGTGACATGGTAAGATGCTCCACTATCGAGAAGCCAACTTGAGTTTTCAGGAACTATAGCAGTTGCAAGATTTGCCCGTGGTTGCCATGACTATGAAGGTCGAGGCTACCATTGTTAATAAGGATGGGGTTTCCATTATTGTTATGGTCGAGAACCTTAAGTAGAATTTGGAGTCAATGGCAATAAACGATAAAAAGGACATTGAGTTATATGTCCTTATGCTCTACAACCCTGACATTTGCCTAGATAAGGACGAGGAGGAGGGCGATCAGTTCTAGGAGTGGTAGAGGGACCATGAGGCATTAAAGAGGGTGGCAGAGGAGAGGATGCCTACGACGGTTGAGGGAAACTTGATTGATTATGTCCAGAATTAGAGTGAGCGTTTGCTAGGTTTGTAGAAGCTGGTAACGGCAAAGAAGTGGTCTGATTGGTGCGCAAGGAAAGCTCTTTATTAATCAATTTTTCATGAAGTTCATCAAAAGATACTATAGTCTCACAACCTTCAATAGCATTAACAATAGATTTGTATTCATCATCAAGTCCATCAAGAATCTTTTCAATAAGATCTTCATCATCCATCGGTTTGCCAAGAATAGCAATTTCATTAGCACGTGCCTTTATAAATTGCATATATTCAACGAACGTCTGAAAACCTTTGGTAGCATGCTTGAGTTGTTCCTTAATCTGTTTAATGTGACCTCAAAAAGGCCGTGCATAAGTATTGGCAAGAGTAGTCTAAGCTTCGTGAGAAGTTTTGGCTTGTTGAATGAGTGGAATAATAGATGGAGTGAGAGTGCCAACTAAGGTACCAAAAATTAATTTATCTTGCACAACCAAGTGTGATATTCTGGTTTGAAGGCTGTGGTGCTATCTGTAGTGAGAGTGGCTGGTGGATATGGATGAGATCCATCAATAAATTTTTAGAGGTCATAACCAATGAGAAGTGCTTCAATTAATTTGGAGTTTCCAAGAGAGGCAATTGGTGGAGGTAAGTTTGATGGTGTTGCGATGGGAGATATTAATAAGGGTGAGAGGTTTGGTAGGTTCATGTGCATTCGGTATGGCAATATGAGTGTTGTTAGACATGATGTGGTGACGAAGTGTTTATAGTCTATGAATGCATGAGAAAGAGAGAGGTCTAGAAAAAAAAAATTGCAACTCTGATACCATAAAACAATACAAAATATAGAAGGGAAAAATATGGCCTCATTTATTATTCATTTGAGCAACTCAATATAAATAGAGTTCTTTGGCAACAATCCTAATCTCATAATAACATCTATTAAAAATGAAAAACTAACTTGACAACCTTGACTTAATCAAAATCCTAAATCTAGAAAATTACAAATTCAAATTTTAAACTAAATTTAAACTAAAGATAATAGTTGCTAGCTATTTCCTTCATTAGTTGGATCTAAAGTTAGGTCTTCAACACTTTTGTCGAGGTGCTAGAAAGCAAATGGGTTTAATTGCACAAGGAGGAGCTGATAAACCACTCCATAATTTTGTCTTCGCAACTCACGCAAATAAACTTTTAGCACTCAGGGCGAGCTTAATAAGAGACTAGGTTATATCTCATGGTGGCTGTGCAAATTGTTGAAGTGACCAAAATTTATAGCAATTTATGCGTTTGATTATGACTGTGCTTACAGGTTTCCAAGACAAAAAATGTGTTTCAAAAACAACTAGTATAGTCAGATATCTACTGAAAACATTATGCATTATTCCGACAACTGATGGCGATAAAGGTATCTTGATTTTAAGTTGACCCAACTTGCTGGTAGGTCATATTTGTATGGGGTGCAAAAGGGTTTTGGAAAATGAAAAAGTCATACGAGTAGTATTAAAATATCGCTGAAAATACCTAGGTTTGTTGTGTTGCCACTAACACCTGTTTCTCATGCTCGACTGTTGCTAGTTGGCTTTGAAATGATGTGAAGCTTCGAAGTTATTGAATAGCTTCTCCTTCATCAACTTTTTCTTTTTTTTACGGGTGACACCCTATTTATGCTTGAACCCTACCTTATATTAAGATTGCAAAGTTATATAATGACTATGTTTTCTTCATAAAATCGCTTATTGTATACAAAGACCAATAGTAATCCTACATTCCCCCCAAAAATAATAAAAGTACAGATTTTAGGGCTTTGATTGCGTTCATCGAACGGCCTTAACATATCTCACATGAAATGAAGTTTACAACTGCAATTTTTTTATCTAGAAGTGATTTAAATTTCATCTTTGTTGAAGATAATAAGTTGAATATATTTGACATGAAAATAAAAATTAATGAAATTTAACTAGATGCCCATCTCAACAATAAACCCTTACTATAACCTCTAATTTTGATGATGATTATGTTTTACGGGTCCAATATCTAATCACACTAAACAAGTTGATTTTGTTGTTTTCCGTCTGTTATTTGCTGCATATATTTTCTGTCATCAGCAAGAATTTGTAGTTCTATTATCAAGGGTTAAACTTAATTCCTAATTGAAACTTCTGCTGTGTAAATGCTTTGTCTTTTTATGATACATGGAAACACTTCCATCTGAATAACTACTTCTAGAAAATGTTTTCAACCAATGTTTGGTAGTATCTATTCTCACCCCCACTATTTAAAGCACCGAATCTGATAATCCGTAACGCATACTATATCTTTACAGTTCCAGTCATAGTCCTATTACTGTAGGTTGTAGAGAGTTAAAAACAGAACAACCTATTTTCCCTCCAACATGTAAACTTATGGAGGTTAAATTAATGGGTACATAAGTAAAAACAACTCTTGTGTTTTTTCTCCACTTCTACAGTTATTGACGCTATTTGTTGACATCTTGCCTGTTCACTGTCCTAATTTGAACAACAATAATATTTCATTGTCCAAATATATTCCTCAACTAGCAAACATATTAGTTATATGATGATGTGCCGTGATGACGTAACTACAAGTCAGTTTATCATGTTATATATACCAATCATATACATGTTATTTCTTAAAGAATTTACTTCGCAAATGAATTTAAGCGTAAAGCACCAACTTAAGTTAAATTTATTAATAAAAGTTAAAAAAAAAAAAATAATAGAAAAGAATAAAAGAGTTATAAAAAGACTGTTGATAAAAAATATTAACAAAAAAAATGGCTGAGGTTTGTTAACAGTTGAATAAAATTTTTATATATGAATATGTATATAATTCTCAGGTTGATCTTGAAATCATTTTCACAATCAACTACTTTATATTGGTAGGGAACTGGTTTTACACCACGTGGAAAGAGAATTAGTTTGTTCTAGAAAGTAGTTATATATATATACATATACATAATTTCTATGGTCAGTATCTCCTAACTTTAAAATATTAGGATGAATCAATAAAATTCATCAATTTCATTTTAATTTAATAGGAAAAATAATTTATTTTAGAAGAGAAAATGCAATATATGAATATAATTTGTTCATCTTAACTTTTTAAAGTTAAGAGATACTGATCATACAAGTTATATTTATATATATATGTATAGTCCCCTTGGGTACACTTGGGGTATCGATATACCAATAAGTTAGATTGCATTTACAATAATCGATAGACATAATCATATTTAGTGATTGTGATCAGATACATTTAGTCATAATAAGATATAACGAATTATAATCAGCAATTTTAGAATGCAACCACTTAATTTTTTTGTCAAGTGTATCAATACCCCAAGTGTATGCTAGAATATATCTTGTCTCTTTAAAACTACTTTCTAGATATATATTCTGCTGTTTGTGGAAGGAAAATTTTTATTTTAGTGGAAAACCGTTTTGTGTTAAATAAAACATAAAAAAAAAAATGTTAAAAAATATAAGAAGTAAATTAGGTTAACCTTTGCAAAATAATAAAAATTTCTACTTATTACTTTTCCATATAATTATATAAGAAATTTTCTTCTTAAAATTGCAAATGAAATCATTTCAGAAAAAAAAAAATTGCAAATGAAATATTCTTTGAGAATTAGTTTTTCTTTCAAGAACTAAAACATAATCTTATAAAAAGAAAGAGTAGTGCTAGGTTTCCCAATTTTTTACCTAAATCCATAGTCAAATGATGTGACATGTAAGTTGTCGATATCATATAAATCATGAGATGATATGACAATTAATATGAGATTGACAATTTACATGTCACGTTATTTGAGCATAAATTTAAATAAAAAAATTTTGAAAGTCAAGTAATACTCAAAAAGAAATACAAGATCCATAAAATTTCATAATTTATTACAAGCATAAACTACTTACCACAAAGCCATTTAAGGATGACAACGAGTCGGATTAGATAGGATTTTGCCCTTTCCATACCCAACCCGAAATGTTTGAGGGGTGCCCCAAACTTGACTCGTGCCCAAAATGAATTGCCACTTTCCGTCGCAAATCCAAACCCAATTTGGAGAGACTTGCTCCAAACCCATTCCATTGACTTAATTTAGTTTTTAACTAAAACAAATATACAATAAACCAAAAAAAATACACACTTAAACTTCTAACAGTTCAATTTAATTACTATATAACATATTCATAAAATACATATAATATTGTTGCCCTCCTATAATGTTTTCAAATAACCAATCTTAATCTTGAGGAATCAAATCATCAGGAGGATTAGTCAATGCATGTAAATCACCAAGAAGTTGTATGTTATCATCTTGAGAATTCGGTGTAGACTTGATAATTTGATGCCTAAGGGGTTGTTTGTTTTTATTATTTTTCACTTAATGAGTCTGAATTACACCTATTAAATGATTTTTATTTATTTTTTTAAGTGGTTAAATCTTTAAAGGTACTCAAAAATCACTTAATGTCAAATCACTTAATCTTTTTTTAAATATATTATTCCAATTTAATCTCTCTCAAAATAACATATTTCCAAATTCATTCTAATTTTATATTATACAAATTCTTTTTAAATGTAATTAATGAAATATTGCAATAACTAAAATATATATTACTTTATAATTTCAACTTTTGTTGTAATAGTAATTCAACTTAAGAATATTTTATTTATTTTTATTTAAATATATAAATTTAATTTATTTTGTAATAATTTATTAGTATATATAACTTTTTAAAAAAAATTATTTTACTATAATAATTAATCATATTTTAATTATGAATAAAAATATTATGAATATATACATGAAAGTGTTTTAGTATTTGTTAAATAATTTATTATAATTATTTATATTATATTAAATGAAATTACATAATAACTAATAGTAAAATGATATAAATATCAAATTACTAGTTTCAGACAATTTTAATTTTAAAAACAAATAATATTACATTATATTCAGAGGTAAGGAAAAGAAAAACAAACATGTCATTCAGATTTAAGATTTAAATCACTATTTATTATTCAGTATTCAGTCTTCAGCAGTACTGTTCAGTCTTCAGATAAAAAAAATAAACAACCCCTAAATAAAAAAATATATATATATAATTAATTTAACACACTAAAATCACAATCATAAAATCACCACAAACACATCTAAATCAAACTACAAACAACACCAAAAAAAAACCTAAATTACTACCACAAACAATAGATACAAACACAAATACTTCACAAACAAACAATCATAAATTAACCAATTAATACAGGCTACACAATTTTACAGGGCACATTTTGTTAATACAAAAATCATTTACAAGCACCCAGATACCAAACATCGTTTATACAATCAGAAAATCGAAAATTAATACAAACAATCAGAAATTAACCAATTAATACAATCGTTTATCCTTTGAAGCAAAGAACACAGGGCACATTCTGTTAATACAAAAAATCACAGCTTTAAAAGCTACACATGTCACCTCATTCATTTAATCACTCAGAACCTCATTTTCCCAACAAAAACACAACACTCAGATGCCAAATATCGTAAAACTCATCCAACACCAAAACTTAAAATACCCATTTTTCTTCAACCTTAGGCTTCACTCTTCATTGCAACTTGCTAAGAAACAAGAAGGAAATTAAAACATAAAAGCATGAGAACATAAGACAAGTAAAAATAATTGTAAAATACATCAACCTTAATGGAAAACAAACAAATGTACGGTGAAGGAGAGAGAGAGGGAGAGAGTGCGTTCGAGTGAGCGACTAGCGAAGGGAGAGTGAGAATGCAAGAGGGGGAGAGTGATTCCGAGGGAGGAACCAACAAGGGGAGAAGCACAGTGAGGCTTCCAACGAGGGGATGCGAGTTAGCGATATAGACTTCATATATACATATAAAGTTAATTTTTAAAAAAATTAAAAGAATTGTTTTTCTGTTTTTTTGAAATACCACGTGTGATATAGACGATAAAATAAATTGAAAATATCCGATCGGATCCAAATCCACAAAAACTTGGTTGACATAATCCGATTCGATCCTATCCATTGTCATCCCTATTAAGGATGGTTATCGAAGTCAATTTAATGATTATAATTGTTAGTTAAGGTTAGTCAACATAACTAAATACCCCGTACAAATACAAAATTTGCAAATAACTAAATCCCCCATACAAATACAAAATTTGCAAATACCCTTCTACTTCCTTCTTCTTCATTCTTCCAGTACCCTCTCTCCATCCCTCTACATTGTTCCAAAACTCACTATTCGCTACTTGATCGACGACCAAGCGAGCAGCGAGTAATTGGCTACTCAGCGAGTAATCGACGAGTAATCGTTGAGCACTATTTTGAGGGGCAAATTGTTATTTTTAAAATTTCATGACGTAAACTAATATTTCTTTAAACGTTATGGGCTAATTTGATACTTTTGACTACTGAATTTTATCAAATCTCAGGAGGGTTTGTGTAATATGATATACTATAAATAAAAGCAATCACCATTTTTCTCTCCTCTCTCTCTCTCACCGCCTCCATTCCTCATCATTTTTCTTTTCTCTCTCTCTCTCTCTCTTTCTCTCTCTTTCACTGCCTCCATCCCTCTCTCACAAGTCACAACTGATCTTCTCTCCCACCATTTCAAACCCCACTCAACCACCAGTAGTTATCATTTATCACGGTGATCTTAAACGGAAACGATGATAGAGACAATGACATTGATGACGATTGTGACGGACAAAGCGACGGACGGTAGCAAACTCACCAAGCAGGGAACACGGCAACAGTGCATCAGCGGGTAGAAAACACAAGCAGAATTGCAGAAGTGTAGAACAGAAGTGAAGACTGAAGAAGAAACGATCCGAGTTAGGCTGAGTTAGGCCAAGTTGATCCAAGTTGATCCGAGTTGGACCTGAGTTGGGCCAAGTTATTGTTAGACCTGAGTTGAACTCCCAATCTGGGGTTTTTCGAATTGGCCATCAGCCAAGTGGTGATTTTTCGGCGAGAAATCGGCTAACTCAGCCGAGATTTTAAACCATGTCCCTCTATTGAAACCATCAAATTCATCAAAAAAATTAAATTCAAAATTTTATTTTATTTTATTTTTTAATGAATTATTGACACTAATAATTCAAAACTCGATCACCACCGTCCATTTCCCTCCTATCCAATGGCTACAAATACTCTTTCCCTCAAATCCTCTTCTCTGACCACCTTCTCTTACTTTGCCTCCACAACTACTCACACTCACCGCTTCTCCTTCTCCAACTCCCACTATCCGACTCCCAAATTGACCTTCAGAGGTAATATGGTCATTTTCCAAAACTCATGAAGTGCTTTGTTTTGTGTTTTACAGGTACATTTTTGAATCGGATGAAGTGTATGCATGTATAGTAACGTGTGGTGGACTCTGCCCTGGTTTAAATACACTGATTAAGGAGATTGTATGTCGCTTGTATTACATGTTTGGAGTCAATAAAGTTATTAGGATAGAGGTAAGCACATGTGTGTTTCATGAATGTTCAAATGTGCCTTCACTGTTTGATTTGGTGTTTCCTGCTTAGTGATGTGTGTGTCAATATTGAGCATGTATCTAACACACAAAGCCAAGTTCTTCAAACAACGAAATTTAATCTTATAAATGTCTCAAAGTGTGATAACATGCTTTATGTCAAACGATAGACTAATCCTTTGGTTTTGATACTGCTATTGAGGAGGCCCAACGAGCTATTAACGCAGCACATGTTGAAGCAGAAAGCTTCAAGAATTGTATTGGTGTTGTCAAGTTATGGGTCGGTACAGTGGTAAGTTTTATCCCTTTTCCATTGGCTTTTCAATTTCTTTAATTATGAGTGTTAATTGGTAAGTCCATAAGAATGGATTGTAATGCGCACCATGGACCAGCAGGATGCTTCAGGAAACAAGCTACTCCAGGATGTGGGTCTGTGGTATCGCAAAAGACGAAGGTACAAATTATATAATAATTTATTCTTCTTTTGTGTTAGGATATGTTACTTCCCATTCCTGGAGAAGTGTGGGCGCTTGTATGCTTCATGGATGCATTTTTCGCTGTGCTTGTCTATTTTAAACCTTCAGAGCAGATATGATTTCATTGTGTCAAAAGTTGTATCGATGCAGTGGTTAGCGCGTTGTACACCCACTTCTCAACTAAGATGTGGGTTCGACACCCATTGACAGCAGTTGTTGTTTCCATAGTTTTAAAAGGCACAAAGCGCACCAAGGCACAAAGGGGCCGTGGAGCTCGAGGCTCAAGGCACAAGGCATGCCTTTTCGAGGTAAAGCGCACTTCTTATAAAAAAAGTTTAAAATATTATAAAATTATAAAATTGGAATCTTTTTATATAAGTATATATAATTATAGGGGTTTTTTATTTATTCTTCAAATTAGAGGATTTAATTGGATATTTAATAATAATTTAGGGAGTTATTTACAATTTTCTCTAGCTTTTATTGGGTATTTTATCATAACTTAGAGGGTTATTGGCAATTTCCTACACATATATATTTAATGTTTAGACAGCCCTAAGAACCTAGCCGTCAGTTCTCTCTTCCTCACCCTCCTTTTCCTTCACCCTTTTCTTTCATGCCTTTTTCTCTCCAGCTTTCCTCACCGTCTGCAGCCAACCCAGCACCATGTTGGAGCATCGATTTCGGGGACTGGAACACTGCTGTGAGGAGAGCGGAGTGGATCAGTGACAAGAAGGTTGGTTTCAAGGTTGTTTGGCCGGTTTCAGGGCCGTTTGGCTGGTTTCGGTGGTTGTTTGGCCGGTTTTGACGGCGGTTTTGGCGGTTAGGTGGTCGGGGTGACTCGTCGGCCGGTTTTTAAGCCTTATTTTGCCCAGGCGCGCCTAGGCTCAGCTTGGGCTTCTACGCCTAAATGCTCTAGGCGCACACCTCTTCGAAGGCACTGCGCCTGGCCATTGTTCAAGTGCCAGCAGTGCGCCTCGCTTCACCTCTCGCCTAGGCGTGCCTTCTAAAACTATAGTTGTTTCTCCATCCTACGTGTGAGCCATTTTCCTACTATATGTGGGTCACTCCCTCCCGTATAGGAGCTACTCTTCGAGCCGTTCCACCAGTGTTTGATCCCATTTGATTCCGATTGTTCCCTAGGTCAATCTCAATAATGTAGTGTAATAGAAAAAAAAAAAAAAAAAGATTTGATTTATTGTAACATTCAAGTGAAAGGTTAAAAACATAAAATATCTATATTACTTTTAGGAGTCTTCTATTTAGATTGAGATATATGGTCAACCTATTACATAGTGATTTAGGTATTTGGTTGTTGTTTACTTCTATTTGGATGTATTCATAATCAATATTGCCCCTTTGTACCATGGAACTTATCATCAGCATCACCATTAATGATGAACATTACAGAACACGTTGATGTTTATGTAGACTTATGATGATGACATTCAAATTTTGCAATGTTGTTTACTATTTGACTCTGATTGTGCAGGAACACTTTGCAAAAATGCAAAAGTTGACTATAAATTTTAACTATATAGGTATTCTGCCTGATATGATATGCTCTTTATTTGTCGTTGCTTTGGGGAATTGGTTGGCAGCCATTTAAAATAGTTGAAACAACCAATTAATGTTATTTTACTTGATTGACAAATCAAACATAGATGATCCGGGCTATTCCGAGCAAAGCATCCCGTGGTTTTTTGAGAGAAAAATATTGATATTTTATTCCACTCTACCCTTTACAAAAAAAGTAGTCTTTTATTTATATAAGCCTAATCTTAGAAACTAGAGAGATATCTCTTCTTTCACATGAGTCGTTCTCTCTAGAGTTTATCTATAAAATAAAAATAATCCTAGATTATAACTAAAGAGTTTAAACAGAATAAACTTTTCAAAGACAGCTCTTCGTAAAGCCTTGGTAAGAATGTCTGCAGTTTGATCTGTTGTTGATGTGTAGATTGGGCTCAAAACACCTTCCTCTATCTTCTCCTTGATGAAATGTCGATCTATCTTGACATGTTTCACTCTGTTATGATGAACCAGATCTTTTGCCATGCTAATTGCTGCTTTATTATCACATAACAGCTGGGTAGAACCTTTGACAGTGACATTTAACATTGCTTACAACCTCCTAAGCCATAAACCTTCACACAGCTCGTATGCAATGGCTCGTAGTTCTGCTTCTGCACTACTCCTTGATACCAGAGCTTGTTTTTTAACTCTTCCAAGCGACCAAATTTCCCCAAACATATGTGCAGTATCCAGAAGTCAATCTACAATCCACTATAGAGCCTGCCCAATCTGCATCTGAAAAGATTTCTAAGCTGTGGTCAGCTCCTTTTTTGAAAAATACACCCTTCCTTGGTGTCATCTTCAAATATCTTAGAATCCTGTACACCCCATTTAGATGTTTTCTGGTCAGGATTGTTCATGAATTGACTCACCCAACTAACTGCAAAGCTTATGTCCAGTCTGGTATGAGAAAGATAAATCAGCTTTTCTACTAACCTTTGAAACCTACCTTTATCCACTAGTGTACTCTCTATTAATGTGCCAAGTTTTGTGGTGCAATCCATGGATGTTTCTACAGGCCTACATTCTAGCATATCGGTTTCTTTTAGTAAGTCTAATGTGTATTTTCTTTGATACACAGTGATCCCTTGCTTTGATTGTGCAATGTCCATGCCAAAAATATCTCAAGCCTACCAAATCCTTAATTTCAAACTCTTTAGCTAGGTAGTTCTTCAAACTTTGGATTTCTTCATTAAAGTTTCCTGTTAGGATAATATCATCCACATACACAATGAAGACAGTAGTCTTACCATTTTTGGAGTGTTTCACAAAGAGAGTGTGGTCAGATTGGCATTGAGAAAAACCAAACCTCTTTATTGCTCTTGGGAACCAATCGAACCATAACCTAAAGGGACTGTTTTAGTCCATAGAGTGACTTCCTTAGCTTGCACACTACACTGCTAGTGCCTACTGCACCACCTCTAATTTTGTCTTCACATCCTGGAGGAATTTCCATGTAAACTTCCTCCTCTGAATCACCATGCAAAAAGGTGTTCTTTACATCAAGTTGATGTAAAGACGAGTCCAAATTTGTGGCTATGGACAATAAAACTTGAATGGAATTTAGCTTGGCAACCGGGGCAAAAGTTTCCTAGTAGTCTATGTCATAGGATTGTGTATAACCCTTGACAACTAACCAGGCTTTATAGTGGTCAATGCTGCCATCTGCATTGTACTTGACCGTAAAGACCCACTTACACCCCCCTGGATTCTTTCCTTTAGGTAGCTTCGTTATCTCCCATGTACCATTCTTTTCTAAGGCCTTTAGTTCTTCATTTATTATAGTCGCTCTCCATTTTGGAATTTTCATTGCTTCTTGAACTGATTTTGGAACCTGAATTTCTGACATGTTGGCAATAAACACCCTGAAATTAGGGGATAATTTGTTATAAGAGACATAATTACCTATAGGATAAAGCGGCCGTGATCTGCATTCCCTTGTCCCTTTTCTTAAGGCAATAGGTAAATCAATGTCTGTGTCACACTTGCGACTACCCTATTCTAGTTTGGTTTCCGTAGCACTTTTTGGTGGTATATCTTGGTCAGGCCCTTGGACTGTTGGTGCTGATTCTTGGCCAGACTTGAGTTGTGTTTGATCATTTCCCTCCCTTTCAGTTTTATTTCTCCTTGTATAGACAATCAAGTCAGGCTTGACGGTGTTTAAAGGTGTTGTCACTAGTTCTGGTTCGGGAGTTTTGGAGAGATTAGTCAACTAACTTGGGTTGTTTTTTGTAGGCTGACTTGGCTGTATTTGATTAGGTGTATTTGAGGTAAGCTGCTCTAGTGACTCATGTGTCTTAAAATTAGATTTTTCTGGCTCACTAGGAGTCTTATTTGACTGTGACTCTGAATCTCTAATAGGTTCACCAGGAAGATAAGAATACACTTCATCACACAAAACATGGGGATATCTAAAGACAAGCAGGAATCATTTTGCATGACTATGTGGGGAATATGTTGAACAGGAACAATGTTGTGCATCATAATCATACACTACAGGCAGAGGATTTATTCGAATGGATACAAGGTCTTCAACAAGAATTCAAAAAGGTAGCAGTATCTCTTACCACACCAGTTCCTTGTGGAAATTATCAGGATTCCCCATTGTTGAATGTAGATGCAGGCTGCTTTAATATGAGGATAGCTATGGCAGAGTAGAAGGGAAGGGAGATTGCATGGCTTGGGGCTATATTTTACAATTGTAATGATCAGTTAAGACCAGCTTTAGCAGTGCCTACTAGAGATGCTGCACCACCAGATATGGGGAAGCTTTTGGCTGTTAGGACTGGGTTATATTTTGCAAAATTGATAGGAATGCAGGTTCAGGTAGTGGAGGTAGATAATTCTAATGTGGTAGCAGTTATGCTTTCAAGTTTACAGAGTAGGTTAGAATCTGGTTTAATCATAAGTGACATAAAGGTCTTTTTAGAGAAGTTGAGATTCATACATTTTCAGGTTGGTCCTAAAGCTAGGAACTGTATGGCCCATAACCTCGCTTTGAGGACTTTGGCGAGCAGAAGAGAGGACTGCTGGAATTTAGCTAATAGATATTATAGATTACCTGTATAGTTGAATATATACTAGTGTTTTGTTCTTGGCCAGTATACTTGCAAGCTTACTGATGCAAGTTTTTGATTTCTAGTATAGTTGGGTTTAATTTATTGTGTAGTCAGTCAGTTGGGTGCACAGAAAGCATGTAAGGTTGTGGATAGCCAGCTAGGTAAGAGTACGAAATGTACAGAAATTTTGTTGAGTTGTAAAGTTCTGAAGCAACACAAAGTCAAAAAAAAAAAAAAAAAATCCCTCACATTTATCAGCATCTAGCTGTTTGGAGTAAAAAACCTAATTTTCCATCAAGGTTACATCCATGGTAACATACAAGTGTCTAGTTACTGGCAATGTTTCAGAACCAGGCTAAGTTGGTTGAGTTCTTGCCGAGTTGACTTGGATTGACAAAGTGCCAATCCGAGAACCTTCAGATTAGGGTCTTGTTTGTTACAGGTGAGTGCTCGGTCGAGTGCAACTCGGCCCAACTCAGATTTTCTTTTTTTTTTTTTAAATAATAGACTAGTCACCATGCTTCACCACCATACTTAAAACCAGTCACCACTATACCACAAATCTTCCCAAAACAGTCACAACCATACTTCAATGATACTTGATGGTGGAGTAGTGGCAAAGGAGAGTGAGAGAGGGGTTGGTGCGATTAGATGAGGTTGGGTTATTTAAGGTGAGAATGATGATTATTTGTATAGGAGGGAAAGAAAATCTAGTGCAATGTGAGAGAGGAGAGAGAAAATCGTATGAAGGTTTTTTTTTTCCTCTCTATATGTATATTTGATTGGATGGTTCTAACAATTTTAAGTTGGGAGGCACTGATTATAAAAGTTTTGTATTTATATACTTGGGTACACATTTACTGATTGTAATCACACATGTTTAGTTGTAATCACATATAAGAAATTATAATCACATATTTTAGAATGTAATTACGTGTTTTTTGTTTTTTGGTCAAGTGTATACATACCCTATGTGTATATCAGAATGTGCCTCTATATATAGGGGTCCCACTTTCGATGCCTTCTTTCGAACCAATTTCTCAGTAATCGTAAAGCCTATGAGGTTTGGTTGAACACAAAATGATCCAAAACATTATGATCAAAACTCAGCTATTGATGTAATTGGTTCTCAGCAATTTCTTTAAAGGCAATAGGGTTGTGAGGAAGTGTGTTGAAGAATTCCTAGTCAAAGCCAAAGCTAAAGCCGAAGAAAAAATGAGCCTAGCTGCATAGACCAATGTAGAGCCCAAAACAGAACAAGTCAGAGGCTCATTTCAAGTTTGTTTGTTTGCTTTTTTTTGGACCGGTAGGGGGGGGGAGGGGGGGGGGGAGGGGGGGGGGGGGGGGGGGGAGGGGGGGGGAGGGGTGGGGCCGGGGACGGGGAAGGAGGGGTGGGTGGTTGTGATTATGAGTAACAAGGGCGATATGAGTATCCTTAAAGAATGGAAACTTTTTGGTTTCTACTATTGTTGTACAAACTTGTATTCCATCTTCTCTTTTATGTGTTTCTAGTTCATGCTTTCTTGGTTTTTTTTTTTTTTTGGATTATTTTTTTTTCATTGTTTTGGAGTTCATGGTTGATTAATTTAGCTAACATGATGAAAAAGAAGATTATGGGTTTTGGTTGGTTTAATTAAAGTCAGGTTTAGTTGTTATAGAAAGTTTGATAGTTTGAAGGGTATTGAAGATTTGATGTTGACAAAAATCAAGTTTGGTTGAAGAACAAAATCTTGTATTGGTTTATATGTTATACTTTTCTATATATTATTATTCTTTTGGTTGTCGGTTAATAATAATAATAATGATAATAATAATAATAATTTTAAATTTTTACACAAAATTATCTCCTACCTAATTTTTAATTTTTTAATTAATTAATTATTTTTTAGCTTTTTCATATTTATTATGTTTATTTGTTATTTTTAATATTAATTTTAAAATGAAGTAATTGCACAAAACCTCCCTCAGGTTTGCCTAAAAACAGAGGGAAACATATTTACCATTTTATTACACCAAACCCCCACACCTAATGTTGACTTCCGTCAACTTTAACGGTTGACCAGAATTTTTGAGTAAAAGTCTAAAATACCCTCAACAATGTGAAGTTACCCAATTACCCATGAATAAGACAAAACAATTGAAAACAAAAGAAAAAAAAAAAATTTCCGGACAGTAGAGTTCATCGCCCACCCAGTTCATCTTCCACAACATCCATCGCCTAGTTCATCGACATCCTTTAATCATCATCCATCCATTATCCTCAACATTAACCCATCATCATCCTCACCATCATCAACATAACAAAGAAAATTGAAAAAGAAAAAAAGATTTAGATGAACTTAGATGTCCCAAAGCTGAGGCGATTAGATGAACCCAGGTGGTCTAGGAGTCCGCCGCTTGCCGTCCACAACATCACCACCTCCATCGTCGGCCAAAGACTCCAACAACCATTCACACGACCTCACCCCCCCTCTTCTCGGTTCTTTGATAAATCACCATATCTTATGCTCATATGCATCAAAAATAAATTAATCAAAAGTCAAAATAAAACCCAGATCATCTGAACGAACCCGCGAGAGAGACTTAGATTTATGGGTTTCCATCGTGCAACAGAGACCCAAAAATCTGGGCCTTCCTCGCGGTGATAGAGTTGGAGGAGATACGGGGAGAGCGGAGAGAGAAGGAGAAGCAAGAGGAGAGAGATAGATCGGACGAGTGAGAAGGAGAAGGAGGAACGGTGATAGCGCCGACGACAAGGAAAATGGTGAGTGAGCGGTGAGAGAAGAGAAAGACAAGGGTGAAGTAATGAGAGAGAGAGAGAGAGAGAACGCACCTGGACACCGTTCGTGAAGGCGCCGCTGGCGACAAGGAAGATGGTAAGTGAGCGGTGAGAAGAGAGAGAGATAGGGGTGAAAGAATGAGAGAGAGAGAGAAAAGAAGAAGAAGACTTATATTGGACCAAAATGCCCTTCACTCTGTTAACATTGACTAAAGTCAATGTTAGGTGTGGGGGTTTGGTGTAATAAAATGATAAATATGTTTTCCTCTGTTTTTAGACAAATCTTAGGGAGGTTTTGTGCAATTACTTCTTTTAAAATTTAAAATTTATTTATATTTAAAATTTTTAAGGGTAGTAATTTTTATTTTAATTGTTGTATATAAATTGATTTTCATTGTCCATCAAGAATAATGGATGATGGAGATTTGATTTATTAATTTTTTATTTTTTTTAAAAAAATTATTTTTATTTAATTTTTTTTAGATTTTTTCAGTTTTATTGTGGTGTAAAATGGTAGTTTATTAATAGGTGACTAAGTTTTTTTGCTTATTTTTAATATATTATAATATTATTTTTCTAATATGTAATGGTAGTTTCATATTTTTGTAATTTTGATCCCATACCACTTTTGGTTTGGATGAAACCATTATTTCACTAACGGTAAAGGGGTTTTTGGTTAATACTTAAAAAGTTGCGGTTAATTGACATTATTTTCGACCTAATACCAACACGTCATAGAATTTAACTAGATTTGAAAAGACTAGGAGACCTATAAATAAACCTATAAATACTTTTATTATTGCCCTACCAAAACGTAGAAACGTCATGAAAATATCACATTTTCATCCTTTCATGACAGCAATGCCCACTATACAACAATAGCAGAGCCCATTTAGATATAAGATCAGTGGGTCTTGCTATTGTTGTATAGTGGGCCATGCTTATCTTTAAAAATTGTTTTATTATAGGAGAAAATGTGATACTCTTAATAATGGTGTACTCATGATGTTTCAGAAAAAAAAAAAACAAAGTGTGCTCATGAAATGAGGAAATGATAGTTAAGTACGTGGCAATTACAATAAGAAAAATAATGTTTTTCTCATGTAATTTATATTAACACTTAAAATCCCTCTTATTTATGAATAAAGGAAATTTTAAGTATTAATTCAAATTACGGGAGGAAAAATATGATCAACCCTATATATAAAGATGTTAAAGCCATGGAATTAAATGATAGGGAGAGGTGGTGGTTGTGTGATAGGAAGATGATGGAAACTTACGGATGAAGAAATAAATGGGGGGTTGAAAAACTAACGCGTCTTTTGAAGTTTTTTTGTTTTTTCTAAAATGGCCACATTGTGGAAAAAAAAATCTGAAAATGATGTTCTCCCCCTTGTACGTGTGGAACCTGCCGAGCCTTATGTTTTCATCACTAATCATTTTTGTTCTTTTACTAAATGGTATAAAATTAGGATTCCAATTTTTTATAATGAATTTAATATATTGTAATAAAAGTATTTTTATAAGTTCATAATGTGAATACAGTTGGATTTATTTCAATTTGGTACAGACATATCATATGTATTTTTATAAGTTCATAATGTTAATACAGTTTGGTTTATTTCAATTTGGTACTAACACGTCATTATGAATTTACAATATATTAAATTTATGAATAGATAAATTTATTATTATAAATCATTAATATTTTTATAATAAAGAAAAAGTATATAAAAAAATTGCATCCCTATTAGTAAAAAATAAAATGATCAATAATGAAGACAAAAGGCTATCCAGCTTCCGCAAGTACAACGACAAGGGGGGCATTACACCATTCATTGTAATTATTTTGTTAAAAAAGCGACGACTTTGGTGGAATTTGTTGTTCCTTGGCTTTAACATCTTTATATATATAACTAAAAGGACATTGCAAGACATATCACAACAAAAACACTCAGATTTCTCTTGTTGTAATTGCTAATCAAACATCATTTCCTAGTATCATGGCCGATGCAGTTGTTTCCGCTGTCTTGCAGCAATTGCTTTCAGTTGTTCGTCAAGAGACACAAGCAGGGGTGAAGCTTGTTAAGGGTGTGGATGAAGAAGTCAAGATGCTCACAGCCAACTTCCAAATCATTCAAGCTGTGCTTGCTGATGCAGAGCAAAAACAAGTTACGGATAGAGGGGTCAGAGTTTGGTTGGAGAAGCTGAAAGATGTTTCCTATGATATGGATGACGTGTTGGACACCTGGAACATTGCAGTCATGAAAAGACTGCAACTTGAGGGATCTAACGATGCTCATACCCTTAAGAGCAAGGTACGCTCCTGCTTTCTCTTTCACTACTCTGGTTTAAGACAAGTTATTTTAAGCCATGACATTGCTTCCAAGATTAAAACAATAAATAAGAGTCTAGATGATATTGCAAAAGGGAGAGACACGTTTAACTTTAAAACAACCATGACTAGTGAAGTACATCAGCGTGTAGAAAGTACTTCCTTTATTGATGTGTCTGATGTGTATGGCCGAGATGAGGAAGAGTACAATTTAGTAAGCAAGTTGTTGGGTGAAAGTAGTGAAATGCAGAGCAACCTCCATGTCATCTCAATTGTAGGGATGGGAGGTATCGGCAAAACAACACTTGCTCAACTAGCTTACAACAATAACAAGGTGATAAACAATTTTGAAAAAAGATTATGGGTGTGTGTATCAAACCCTTTTGATGAGTTAATGATTGCTAGAGCGATCTATGAAGCTCTAGGAGGTGATAACTCTAAATTAGTAACATTCGTTAAATTGGAGTCTGTTATTCAAGAAATTCATAAATTAATCAGAGGGAAAAAATTTCTTCTAGTTTTAGATGATGTGTGGACAGAAAACTTCAAGAAATGGGAACCATTCCACCATTGTTTAAAGAATGGTCCTCCTGGAAGCAAAGTCTTGGTTACCACACGTAACCAAACAACTGCTCTTATGATGGAATCAAGTGATATCATTACAATTCAAGAACTGTCTGATAAGCAATGTTGGTCATTGTTTAGGCGGTTCGCATTTTTTGGTAGGTATGATAAAGAGTGTGAAGAGCTAGAAGAAATTGGTAAGGAAATTGTAAGCAAGTGTAAGGGCTTGCCTCTCGCTGCAAAGGCTTTAGGGAGTCTTTTGCGTTTTAAAAAAACTAGAAAAGAATGGGAAAACATCTTATGTAGTGAGATGTGGAAAGTAGAAGAGTTTGAAGAGGGTGTCTTCCCCCTGTTGTTATTAAGTTACTATGATTTGCCTTCTATGGTACAACGATGTTTTACATATTGTGCCATGTTTCCAAAAGACTATGTATTTGATAAAGATGAATTAATTAGATTATGGATGGCTCAAGGTTATCTTGGATTAGATTATAATAAAAATATTGAGATAGTTGGTGAAAAATACTTTAAAATACTAGCAATGCGTTCCTTCTTTCAAGAGTTTGTAAAAGATGTTGATGGTAGTATTACAAGTTGTAAGATGCATGACATAGTGCATGATGTTGCCCAATTTCTTAGCAAGAATGAATGTTCTATGATTGAAATCAAAGATCTTAAAGAAGGGAACATATATGCTTTATGTGAGAAAGCTCGTCAATTAATGTTGATGGGTACTGAAAATGACGCATTGCCAATCTCTATCTGCAATTTCAAAAAGTTGCGAAGCCTTATGATCAGAGATAGATATAATTCAGGATTAGGCAACAAAGTATTTCATAAAGTCATACCAAAGTTATGTAAAGAGTTGACAAGCTTAAAGGCCTTAGAAATTCATTTTAATATACCTATTTCGAAGGAGATAGGAAAACTCTTACATTTAAGATATCTTGATTTGAGTTTCAATTTTGGGTTAAGAAAGTTGCCCGAGTCATTGTGTGAGTTGTATAATTTACAAACACTAAAGCTTGATTGGTGTATTAGTCTCAAAGTGCTACCTCAAGGGATAGAGAAGTTAATCAACCTACGCCATTTAATGAATGCTGGCACTGATTCTCTAAGGTACATGCCAAAAGGAATTGAGAGATTAGCAAACCTTCAGACATTAACTGAATTCCATTTGAGTGGTGGTAATTATGGTCGCAAAGCATGCTCACTTGAATGTATAAATAACTTTCAGCACATGGAATCTTTAGCTATCAAAAGTTTAAAAGATTCAAGAGAAATTATTGTTGAGTTTGGGCAACTTAAAAATAACAAAAACATCCGTCAATTGGAATTAGGGTTCAGAAGGATAGATTTTGAGAACAACGATGAAGCAGTTATTAAAGCCTTCCAACCACCTTCAAATTTGCAACGATTATCAATAAGGGAGTATAGAGGTCAATCCATGTCTGGTCTTAGAATGAGGTTATTAACCAATTTGAGGTCGATATCTCTAATTCAATGCATCCACTGTTTGCATTTGCCTCCATTGGGAAAATTGCCATCTCTTGAAACACTTTGCATACAGTGGATGCTATGTCTGAAAGAAGTAGGTAATGAATTTATGGGAATAGAAAGAGATGACACTTCATCAATTTCATCATTTATCTCCTTTCCTAAATTGAAAACTCTCCAGTTTGAGGTTATGTGGAAATGGGAAGAGTGGGATTTTAGGACTAAAGATGATACCACAATCATGTTCATGCCATCCCTTCATACTTTGAAACTCCGTCGGTGCACCCAATTAAAGGGATTGCCAAAGCAGCTTCTTAAAAAGGCACCACTGCAACACTTGTCAATAGAAAACTGCCCTATTTTACAACAAGTTTATAAGAAAGGGAAAAGAGACAAGTGGGACCATATCTCTCACATCCCTAATATCCACATCTAAGTTGAGGTATATTCTTCTCCTCTTTTTACTTGGTTGTTATTGCTTTATTACATTTCTCTCTGTATTTGATTAAATATCTTGGCAATTTTTAAAATTCATTCCTAACAACCTTTGCACTCATATGTTGAAGTTTTGTGGGTCTTATGTTGTAACATTTTTGTAAATTTTGGTTTTAACTTTCAATCTTGTGTAAGTGATAAATTTTGTCTAATTGTTTGATTAATTTTATAGGATCCAACTTAAACTTATTGACAAATTGTTTGAGATGGAGCAAGGGTGTTTCTTGTCAAATTTATGTGACTTCGGTGGTTAGTGGAATCGAAGAGATAGAAGTAGGCAAAGAGTTAAAGATGTTGCAAGGTTTTACAATTATATGTGTAGCAAAGGGTAAACATATATATATATATTTATATATTTTGAATTTTACCATTCTCTGTTAGATTTAACTATAGAAGGGGGAGTTAATGGTTTCCAAACTCATGAATATTTTTATCTCTCTACTTTAGGTTTGCTGCTTAAGAACCAGCCAGAAGGAAATTAAGGTTGTCTACTTTATCTTTGTGATTTCTCTTCTGTTTGTATATTCGTCCCATTTTATACTATTCTTACCATTCTTAATGCATACTGTTGCTAAATTTGGGAATCCAATTTTTTTTTTTTTTTTTGAAGGGCATGATGGACTTTTGAATTTATTGAAAAAAAAAGATTGAAAGGAAATAAGCACATGATCATTGTTGTAACTAAAGGTGCAAGACGAGAGTTGCTCTTTGAAAACAGCAGTGCTTCAGGAAACAAGCTTCTTTATAACCTTCATTTGTGGACATGTCAAAAGATAAAGGTATAATTGCTAAAATAATTTAGTCTTGTTTTGTTTAAGATATGTTATTTCTCATTCTTGGAAAAGGATGTGTGTTTATCTACTTCATGGATATTTTGCTGTTGTGTTTATCTCTGTTCTAAACATAGGTTATTTGTATAATTGTCTTGCATTTGTCTTAAGGTTTTATGCTAGAGACATCAAATAATTGTAAGTTTTTTAGGAGTCCAATTTTTAATTTGAGAAAAATAATCAGCTTGTTACCTTGTTATATGGTGATTTGGGTGCTGTTTACTTCTATTTGGATGTATTCGAAATAAATCTGTTGCCATTCTAATGATGAGCATTTTAGAATACCATTGATGATTATCTATACTTATGGTTGACATTTACATTTCATTTCATATTGGTTGTTAATATGAAGGTAGAGTGCCTAGAGTGATTCGAATATCTGCCAAAAACTTCCTACATAAAGCTTGCATAGACAATCTAAGATCTGCTAGAATTAACGACTCATTCCATAGCTGAGACATTAAATCTCTATAATATATTTAGGAGTCCCTCATTGAGGATTATATAATATGGTCACTCAATTGCACCATGATATATGTGATTCGAGTGCTAATCACTTCCATATAGATATATCATGGAACTCTCATCATTTTCCATTTTGTTATAATGTTTGTGACTCATAGTCATCATACACCATGTTGTTGACAAATTTAATCTTTGATTTTGCAGGAAAACTTCCCCTAAGTAAAAGATTGCTATAAATTTTAAATATATAGGTAAAGTTCCTGATGTCTTGTTATTGTATTTTGTAATTGCTTTCTCGAAATATTTGACAGCCATTTGAGGTAGATGTGTAACCATCCATTCATGTTTTACTCACCTGGCAGATCTAACACACATGATCTGTGATATTCTAAATAGCGCATGTGATGATGTGTATTGCACTTTGCTCATCACAATGCTATTCATGGTGCTATGGCTGGAAACATAAGTTTCACAGTTGGCTCTATTAAAGGGAGATATGTTACACACCATTCCACATAAGTTTTTCCTTATTCTTATTCAAGAGTCATTTGTGTAGGAGGAAGGTGAACTAACAACACGATAATGCTCTTTTAGGACTTTTATCGAACATCTGGTCGACAACTCCTAACAATATTAGTAACACTCAAGATCTTATTTGAATGGTCACACAAATACAACAAGCAACATAAATAAGGCAAGAACATAACAAAGCTAAGAGCAAATCAAACCACAATATAACATAAGAGATTTTACGTGATTCACCAATATAGCTATGTCTATGAAGGTCACTGATTTCATTAGTATGAAAATAGCAAAGTTACAAGAGATTACCTTTACTTCCAAATTATCTTCCCCCTCTAGCTCTCAATCTTTCAACCTCACAAGCTCTCAATGTTAGGGTTTTTTTGTTCTCATAATTTGTAAAGACACACACACCTCTCTCAGAAATTACACACACTTTTTTTTTTTTTTTGTTTTAAACTCTCCTAATAATACAACAATATATATTAAGACACTTTCTAAAATTACAACAAAACCCATCCAAACAAGAAATTATAAACAGCGCCACCCCCCCCCCCCCCCCCCCCCCCCCCTTCCACCTTTCCCGGGCAAAAAAGAAAAAAAAAAAAAAAAACCTACAATATATGAAGTTATTTTGAGATATACATCAACAATTTGATACCAATTTATGTGGAGTTCTTGATCACAAGTCTCCGAGAAGACTTATAACTTAGAATTGAATATATCTATCTCAGTGCTCATAATGCAAAGAATGATTTTCTTTCTGATTTTATTACTAATGGTTATTATTATATGACATATCAAACAAATAATCAGCTATGTAAATCTTGTTCAATTTTTTAGTTTTCACTTAATCATTTCTAATGTCATTCCTGATTATCATGATTTAATGTGACTGATGTAAATAATTTTTTAGAAAAGACACAGATGTTTCTTACCAAAGTTTGTTTTGGTAGTGAGTGGAATACAAGAGAGAGTATGAGAGGAATTAGAGATGTGGGAAGACTTTACAAGTCTTAAACTTTTGGGTACATAATATTACGTTACTAAAAAGCAACTCAATTTCTCAAGAGAATCCATTTTCATAGCATGATGGAGTGAACAAAACAGGATATGCCATGAGGAAGGATGGAAGAAGAAGATAGATTTACAATTATTATTTCATTATGATGTGTGTAGAAGATGTAGAGTTTCAATAGTTGTGGTGGTATATTCAAACCTGAAATTGTCGTTTATATATAGGGTAAAATGAGGCACATGTGATGGACTTGATAATTTGATGTTACTACCCCTTCTCCCACTTGTTTTTAGGTCTACAGGAAGTCAACAAAAGAATCACCATCACTTCTAGCATATCACTTGTTGTAAATAAATAACTGTCTTCACTAGCCTATCACTTTCAGGATAGATCATATTTTGTTGTTCTAGCTGTTTCATGATTTACCTCTATTCTGCTTAGGAAAAAGCTCTTCTTGATCCAAGGTGTTGTGCTCACTTGTATGCTCTTATGCGATTTCCTCATTAGATGCTGACTTGGTATTGATCCATCCTAATTAGGAGTTGTTTGAATTCATTATGGAGTAGGCCTTAATTGTCTTAGGTATAATGATCTTCCATATGACCTACTTGAAGTGACTTGATATATAGTAGACCAATTAACGCTTATGAGAAATTTTGTCAAAGTTACTATGATGAACCAAATGTCTTGTAGTACTTAATGTGATACCATTTTTTCGAATTTAGTATTGCAAAGGAAATGTAAACGTATTGTAAATATATTGGACTAAATGCCCTCAATTATTGAATAATGAAATAGATTAAATTTTTCGGATATATATAATCGAATTCTAATGGAGATTTCCGAATGGATTGGAAATAAATTCGAATCCAAAAAGTAATATGATGATCTATTAAAGTGTATGAAGAAAATTAGTGGCCAAGAAATTGTCATGAGAGAGCATGATTAAATGGATCAATTAGAAGTTATACAAGGGCACAATTGGAATTGAAAAATGTTGAATGCATAAAATGTAGAGAAAGGAGGGGCAAAATGGGCAAATAAACAAATGGCATGAGTGAAAATAAATGACAAACTTTAGGGGCAATTTGTTAAGACAAATTCAAAGCTATAAAAGGTGAAGAAGACATTAGAAACATGTAGAAACTGCAAGGGTGTTCGGCCAACCAAGGGGAAACCAGACCAACAGCTTTCTTTCATGTTATTCAAGCCATTTTTGAGTGGTTTTCAAGCCAATAAAAGGTAGAGAACAAGTCTAGGGAGGATATCTAACCAAGGTAAGTGGTTTTCAAGTGAAAAAGTTCAGTTTCCATGATGATTTGGTATGAAAAATTTGATGCAAAGCTGTCCATGGGACTGCATGTATGATTGATGGAATTTTTGTGCATGGGTTCAAGGTTTTGAAAGCTTGAATTGGTGGAAGAGTAAGCCAAGAAGTTCCAAGCCAATTGGTAAGTAAACTAATGAAAAATTTACTTTGGATTCAAGGATGATTTGTAGTTAAAGTTGTGGTTAGTTTACTTGCCATGATGTGTGAAGTGTTTGATGTTAATTTGGGCTTGAGAAATTGAAGGAAACATGATGCTATGTATTTGCTAGAATATGATCAAGTTAGGGTTTTAATGGTTTAAATTGAATTGAATGGATATAAGTTGTTGTGATGCATGGAAATAAATTGAAATATCAAAGTTTGAAGCTTGAATGAAAAACTAAAAGTGAGATAGGCATGTGGGTGATATTCGGCCAAGGTAGGTGTGTATATGTTAGTATGTTGTATTTGAATGATTTGAATGGTTTGGATGATTAAATGATGTTAAATTGAAGTTAAATTGATGATAAAAGTGGTGTAGAATGAAAATAGAAATTGTTGGCTAGTATTGAGGTAGATTTGGCCTAAGAAGAAAAGTTGTATTAGATGATGGTTTTTGAATGATTTAAGTGTTTTGATTGATCATATGGGGTGTGTAGATGATGAGATTAAAGTGAAATGAAAATGAAAATCAAAGATAAAATGGGTGGTAAGCATTCGGTCAACATAGGTTAAAAAGGGGTGTTCAATTATTTTCCATGCCTTTAATATGAATTCCAAGTTTATTTGAAGAATTATATGAGTTAGAATGGCTTAAATTGAAGTTAGGAATGATTTGGTGAATAAATGATATGTTTGTGGACTAGAAGAAAAATGATGTATATGGATAATTAAAGAGGTTGCTTACTTTGTAAATGATTGGGATATTGTGTGTATCAATTGGTTTGGTTCTAAAATTATTGAAACTAGAATGTAAAATGTGTAGGGAAGTGGAGACAAGGAAGACAGATTAGGATCCAAATGTGAGCTAAATATGTGAGTGTCTTTATAAAATATTTTTGCTATGATTTATTTTTAAATTTATGCTTTAATATATCAAGTTGTAAATTGATATCAAATGAATTTTAATTGAAATTGTTGCATGAATTATGGAAATGATTTATATGAAATGTGGTTTTAATAAAAAAGGAAATTGAAACTTGAAATGAAATTGAAAACTTATGGTACTCCTGATAGTATTTTATATATCTTCGATCTGAGTTGAGTACCTTAAGCATGCATTGACCGTGTTGAGAGAGTCTGTCACTAACAGCGGGCGGGACCGTGTCTATGTAGTCTTATGAGTCACCCAATACATGTACAAGGTATATTATTAGCTAGCTTCCACCTGAGCGACGTAGAATTCCGCTCCGTAGCGACGTAGAATTCCGCTATGTAAAACCAGATAAATGGCCTGAACGATACAGAATTCCAGGATGGCCTGAATGATATAGAATTCCAGGATGGCCCGAGCGATGCAGAATTCCGCTCCACTCTTAGGGTACCATGTAGTGTGGACCACCAGTGGTTGGCCTATTTTATTCAAAAAGATTTTGAAAAATATCATTGTCACCACTGTTAAAATGTTTTGATAGAACCAGAAACCATGCAACCTATTGTTTGTAATTAAATTTAATAAGCATTAATTTTATTGTATTTCGATTGATTTCTATTGTTATTAAATGAATTATGAATTTCAAAGTTACTAATTTTCAATCATAGCATTTGATTATATATAAAATGTTTTAAAAAGATTTCTATGAGGTTAATTGATAAAGTTAGATTTACCAGAAAATCATACGACACTCACTAGGCTATTAAAGCTTACGTATATTTTATATTTTTGAAAACAAAACCTCCTTAGGGACAGGTGTAAGTACAAGTACTTCAGTAGCGGGAACTTCGGATTATGATTAGATGAGTCGTGCTGATTGTGCTGTTTTGAAAAATAAAACTTGTACTAAATTTTGAAATATGGTATATAAAGATTTGTGTATAAACTTTTGAATGTTATTTGAAATGACATAAAAATTTGTTTGATTCTATGTTTGAAATGGTTTGAAATTTATTTATGTATGACTTATAAATTTAATTCAATATACCTTTCAAAATTGTATGCATGTTTGTGGTTGCTTGTGGATTGAGAAAATTGAGGGCCTGAGGCCCAAAAGTTGAGAATATGTATGCTTTTAGAGGGGTATAAGTTTTCTGTGAATTGTTACAGGGTGGCATTTTCATAAAAATAGTCGTTATATTGCCCAAAAGTTTTACAAATCTATAATGGTAAAGTGTTAATAAGGATTTTAGAAACGGGTTTTTTTAAAAAATAACGGCTTAGCTCTGCGAAAATCTTTCAACCGGATTGAATGTCGACTAGAAGGTTACCATAGGATTGCTAGTAGGCCGCCTAAGGGAAGGGGCCTGTCACTTAAAAGAATCAATGCTAAGTATGGTGAGTGTCACTAAACTTGATGGTTATGAAAATCTTTATAAATTTCTTTATAAACATTATCTTGACATCTTATTACATTTTAATGTTATAATGGTTTTTTTTTTCCCTTCTTTTTTGTTTGAGAAACTAGCAAAAAACTTTCTATCAAAGTGGCTTCTATGATTCATGGACTTCAAGAGAAAGAAGAATGTAATGTAGACAGCAGGAGAAGAAATTTTTAGACCAGGGTAAATTGGAAGCATCTTTGAACAGGATGCAATTTAGATCTTTCAGAGGGCAGGGTAGGCATTGATTATAATAGTTAAAGAAGATAAGTATATAGATCAGGTATGTTATTATGATATTGTGATCTTATAGCTTTATTTTGCTTCCAAATTTTCCACAATGAATAACTAGGCATTAGATGTTATGCTTTTGCGGACATTAGCCAACTATAAAGCTTATGAGAATAATACATTTGGTAGACCAAAATGTATGGTATTTCCTTGAAGTATCAGCATTCAATGATAGTATGCAACTTTAGAAGCGGTAAGCAGCCGTAAATTCCTATTTATTTCATTTTTCATTGTAAGGCAACCCTTGACTATGTATAATTGACGATCTTTGTTCCATTTCTTTTTTCATGTACAATTTGTTTTTTTGAAATAATGTACAAAACATTTATTTTCTCTATTATTGGACATAAAATTGTATTGCAAAAGCACATTTCAATGGAAAATGAACTGCCTTGGCTAGATGCAATGCTCTATTTACTGTCTTGAATTTTTTTCATGTTAATGTTTAGTATAATATGTGTTAGTAAACTATCTGGTTAAACTATCACAAGGGGGGAACTGTATTTAAGAGGCTTGTAAATATCTTGTCTTTGCACTTGGTGTTAAGACGTGTTATTTCCAATCCTTGTAAAAGTGTGGGTGTTTGTCTTCTTCATGGATTCATACGCGGTTCTGTTTATGTCTATTCTAAATCTTCAGGGTAGATGATTTCTTGCTCTTATTTACTTCCCTCTTGGTTAGTTGCACAAAGCTTCCTCTTACATGTTGTACATCAGACATCAAGTTCCAGCTGAATCACATCTCATAAGGAATAAAGTGTTCAACGCCACTATGCCACGTCAAGAAAGGTTGAGGATTCATGGTTGCATTGATCTGTCTTGACCATTTTTGAATCACTCATAGCATCTGATCAATAATGGAAATACAATCCAGGTAGACGGCTATATGATTTGAGATATTATTTCCATACCGATAAATGGTTGGAATCATATGCAATTAATGCCAAATTGATTATTACAGGGAAGGGATTGGAATCCAGAGGCATGCAAATTTTCTTCCCGTGCATTGAATTTTGTTGATAGCAACTCTTTGCGGAAGAAGAAAAGAATAAAGAAAAGATCAGAAGATTCTTTTGCTCCACTTCAATATCGTTGGATACTTCAATATCTCTGACAAACCAAGGAAGGCATCAGCAGCTGATGTTTCGAATCAGCCACTGTATCACAGAGATAAAAAGTCTAATTTGGTGCTAATAGCATGATTAAAGAACAATAATGCCCGAAACAATTGGATGCCTTGTCACAGAAGTTTAACGACTAAGTTCGATATATCTGTTGATGACATATTTGAGTAATTGACTGCACCCTGTTGACTATTGAAGTACAAACTAGGTAATTGATCAAGATAAAATATATCATGATTTTATACTTTTAAACCTCATTTTTGTAATGAGAACTTAAATAAATCTTTGTTATTTTTATATGTTTTTATTTATTATTTTAAGTGAGTCATGGAAGGATAAATTAGCAAATTAGTGAGGTTTTCAAGCCAAACAGCATGCGTGGGTTGAATTTATTTCAAGGAATAGTTAATTGGGTTGAAATAATATATTCTTGTTATAAATTAATTTTCAACCCAAGCTGTGATTACATAGAAGCAATTCATGAAGCCCCTAAGGGAATATCCAACTCAAACTGCAAATATATTTCAGCCCAAAGCATCCAGTCCAAGCCCATGAAATAAGACAAGCATTAGCCCTTGAAACAAAAGAAGAATGCTCAGCTCATGTGTCAATTTTACAAAGCAGTAGTCCAGCCTATGATGTGAGGAAATCAGCAAAGAGATCATGCGCAGCAAGAGGCTACGTCCATCCATGCAGCGTGACAAAAGGGCAGACCTGGAATACCTGATTTGCAGCCCTAAATGCACCCTATAAATGCATGATTAAAGGAAAAGAACGCAGCTTTTGGCGGAGACACAAAACACGGCCGTAAGAGAGAGTGAAGGGAGGCTTGAACGAGAGGTTCCAAGGGAGAGCTTGAGCGTGAATTCGTCACATTTTAGAACAGCCCCCTCAAACCCCGTTCATAGCAGATTTTTGCAGCTTGTGGTGGGCTTGTTGCAGCAGTTTGGAGCCACCTTTCACAGACTTGTTGCAGCGGCTTTGAGCTTGATTTAAGGGAGTTTGAACACACAACGTTCTGCAGATTTATGCAGACCCGTAGCAGCTCTTGAACTGAGTTTGAAGCGGATATTTCAGCAGCCTTTGGAGAGGATATTACAGCGTACAACAGACCCTCATCACAATCTGAAATATTTTATTATTGTGATTTGAAAATATACCATTTAAATAAGATTATGAAAATTGTTTTGGCCCATTGTTTATAGTAATTATCGTAACTACGTCACATGGGTAATTATGATATTCTGTTATTTTGACCGTGTCATACGGGTATTTGTGACATTCTATTATTGTAACCACGTTACATTGATATTTGTGACATTCTGTTATTCTGATCACGTCACATGAGTAATTGTAACATTCTATTATTCTAACTACATCATACGAGTACTTGTGACACTATAAAACATGAGCTAACTTATTTTGTGGATATATGTTTTTATATGATATTTTGTTCTGTTTATTGTTTTACCCTATATGGTATTTATTGCAAATATGATTTTATATGCGATTTTGAATATTAGTTTTGAAATATGATTATATGTATTGAAGTTTTATATCCAACTTATGAAAGAAATTATGATAATACTGTCATGCATGAAATTACTTACCGAGTTGATGGCTCACCCCTTCGTCTCCACCATGTTTGTAGAGCAGAAGTGAATCATGAATGTTGAGTGTCTAGAACTTGAAGTTCACCTGAATGTGAGGTTTTGGTGATGGCATTGAAGATAAAAAATTTAGAAGGGATATATTTTGTTTCAGTAATAAATGTTAGGATTTTTCTTTTCGAGATTATGTTTAGATACTTTTGTTCATTACTTTCGAACTTTGGAATAAAATTATATTTGGAGTTAATTTGTTTTTCTTTTGTTTTTAGATTTAGTTTGACCATAACATCCTATTTCCTATTATTGGATTTGGGATGTTACAATTTGGTATCAAAGCACGGTCAATTCTATAGACTAAGTATGATTATGTATGATCTTAGTTGATTCTAGAAACTAAGAATTGATAATGTGTGAACTCGAGATTGATTTCTTCGCAAAAGTAGTTATGATATTGAAGTATTTGTGGTGAGACGAATATGATAGACTGGTAGAGCTTTGGATTATGACATATGAAATAGGTATTATTAATTTGTAATTATCAATTGCCTTGTATTGAGCTGCTTTGTTAAAATGACTTAACGAGTTCATCTTTCTTAGACTCATGTCAATTTCTTAGGTCAAAAGAGTTTATTCCCTGTTCACTTTTCCGTTTGACTACATCACTTTTCTATCATTGAAAACAAATCCTAAGATAATACCCAACATTCACATTTAGAGATTATTATCAACATTCAGTTGTTTTAATCGATTAAAATACTCACCCTTGTTAAATGTATAAATTTAAGATTATGGTTGCAAAACCTTAACATAGCCTCAATTCATTGATCAAAACAATGTCAGTGACAATTTAACAACCTGATCCACTTTCCCATTCTAGTTTTTGTTGTTGTGAGATCATTGCCGACCAACTATCTATCAGAGGTAATTTATGTTTCCCATTTATCATATTTTTTCCATTTAGCTATTCTAGCTTTTGCTGAGTTAGAAAGCAAAAGGGTTTAGTTGCCTATGGAGGAGATGATAAACCACTCCATAATTTTGTCTTTGCTACTCACACAAACAAACTTTGACCTTAATTTATAGCAATTTAAACTTTGACGTATAGGAAGTACAACAGAAGTTAGTTTCCTTTTTCAAGGGATTTCAATTTCATAGCTTGATAAGTGAACCAGCCAAGATGTGTCCAGAGGAAGAATTAATGTTATTACCAAAAGAAACAGAGTTCCAATTGGTTTGCTTCCATGCATTCTAACATGAGAGACCCATAGAGGCTTTTCTTGTTCGGGTTGTTCATGCTCACTTGTTGCACTCCAAGTCTCTTCCTTCAGCATGCACTGACTCAGCGCAAATCCAATTTTCAATGGCATTGATGTCAACTTCCATTGGGTTATGGTATAACAAAAACGAAGTAGAGTAGGAATTATCTTTACTTTTTTAATGTAGGGCATAAGTTGCAGGCCATGATTCAATTACTTTCTTTGCTTATAGATATTTTCCTTGGAATATGTCAAACATTGTAGACATCTACATAGATGTAAAAATTAGAAAGTTTATTTGGTTTGACTCAAATCCTGGATCTTTAAGGGTGAGGAATGGAATGATTATAACGGTTGAAATTAAAAAATGAAAAAAGAAAAAAAATGAAAGATTAATTAATTCCATCAAATATGACCTTATTGCTTCTTGCTCTTTCAAATTCTCCTTTAGGATTATTAAAGAATTAGATGTTACATTTTTAGATTAATGCCGGTCAAAAGACTCTGACAACATATTTAAGTGAATCAAAATGGCTTTTATTATCTTGAAGAATCAATATTCAATAACGACATGCGTTGTTAAACTAGGTAAGTAACTGTAATTATGAATCCTATTCAATAATTTTTTGCCTCAAAGCATATTTAGATATGTGATTTTTTACTCTTTGTTTCCTAAATCTTTGTTTTTGTATGTTTCTATGCAAAGCTTTTGTGTTCTTGTTATTGGACAATATTTGCATTAGAGAACCATAGTTCTAGGTGTCTTGCCTAGATGCATGTGAAGAAAGGTTAGAAACGATGGGATATCTTGTACCTGTTTATTTTTGACAACTTCATATATGGATTTCGTACGGTTGTAAATTTATTTATGCTTGGTGTTTTGTAGAATTGGAAGAAGCAAGAGAAAGATTTTTTAAAAGTTTTGATCTTAACTTTGGGTACAGAAAATGTATTTAAGCTAGTTGCATCCTTTAAGGACTCCATGTTTTTGAGTGAAAACCACATGATATGCCCTTAGGATGGAAGGAAAACGAAGCTTGCTGATGTTGAGGGTAGGCAAAAGGTGTGCTTTTGCTAGAGGGAATTTGGCACAATTGGCACATAAGAATGGATGGGCTTCTATCGTAGTGAATGGACACGTTTGAGATGCAGATGAGATCGATGCATCTGGAATTGAGGTGACAGCCTTGGGATCAATGACATCAAACACAAAAGGCCATGGTAAAAAGCATGCCTCTGCATATTGTCCGAGCCTTCATTCATAAGCATAACATTTTTTGATAGTGATGGAATTCTTGTTTGTAATGCAGAGCTAATTGTCCAAACCTACAGTTGAGGTATACCTATCATAAAAGAATCAGATTAAATTCATTAATGTTGTTTTGGACATTTGTTGTTCTTTAAATTGATCATAGTTTCACTTTGATGTTCCCTCCAGAGATTGAATAGTAAAAAGTATGCTTGGATTGAATTCAAACGAGAAAACCTTGAATAGGTATTGCTTGTTCATTGATGCTAGTCCTCCCTCAATGGCTTAGCACAGATTGTTCTGAGTAATATTATAGTGTACTTTCCTTAGAGGTATTATAAAGTAGTAATTATCTTTAATTTTAATGTGGTGTAAAGACTTTAGGCCATGTTTCACTATGATATTCCCACAAAAGGCAGAACAGCAAAAGGTATGCTTGGATTGAATTCAAACGTGAGAACCCAAAAGAGGTACTGCTTATTCCAAGGTTGTTGATGCTAGTCCTCCCCTCAGTACACACTGGCTCACCACATATTGTTCTGAGTGGCAACAGAGTGGACTTTCCTCAAAGGTATTACAAGTTGATGTAGAGTAGTAAGTATCTTTAATTTTGAAGAAGCCATGTTCCTTATTACCTTCTTTAATTCAAATCTCTTACTAAGAGTGTGACAGCTTAAGATCTTTGTGACAACTTATGATCTTTTCATTGAAGCTTAATGCACCTTGTTCTTTAAAGAATCAAAGACAATGACACTAGCTAGCAAATGGCATGAGGTATGTTATTAAATAAAAGGTTATAAGGTATGTAGTGATTATTCAAATCTTTGAAAATCTTGTCATGTTGTTTTCTTTTCTTGCTCAATCTTGTCCTGCTATTTTCTGTTCTTTTTCTTCATTTATTTATTTATTTTTGTTCAAACCTTCTTGATTTTGATAACTTTTCATTTATAACCATAGTTTGTCATTGTTTTCTTCCCTATAGTCTATACTTCATATGTATAGAATAAGAACCATATTAATTGATCAACTTTTGTCAGCTTTAGCGAAAATTTAATGTCAAAACCCTGGGGAATTTTTATTTTTTTCAATACTTGTGTGTGTGGGAAATGAAATAGGTAATCGGTTGTAGAGATCTTATCCAATTTTCCATCATTTCAAGTGAGCTTCTTGATTTTTGATTAAATGATGCTAGGATTATATTTTATTTAAAAAAAAAAACACATAAATTTCTTATAAAATTGGCTTTGGTGGTTTGTTGAATAAAAGAGAGTAAAGAGTATGACAACTACTATAGACGGCAAAGAGTTAATAATCAAATGCATAGTGTAGGATTATTCCCTTCAATAAGAACTAGATAATTGACATATTGCCATCTAATATGATCTTCCATCCATGTTCTATATTGTTTTAAATTAAGTTGTCACATTGGTTTTGTGGTTCATTGTAGCTGGAGTAGTCAAGAAGATTTGCCCAGGATATCTGGTTTTTTCTCTCAAGGATACAAGTAAAAAGTTCTACTGGCATACATTCTTTTACATAGCAAAAAGATTTTATTTTCTATCATAAGAAAAAAGTTTCTATTTTCTGTCATAAGGTTTTTGACAAATTGTGTTTCATTATATATGTTCGATAAATACTACTTTATTTTCTATCAAGTGAATTTGCTCCATATACTTGATTTGTGTTATTTCAAATTAATGTTCTAATTATCTGTAATGCAAATCGACATTGATGGTCCTATGACAGGTTATACACAACCTTCACAAGTACAAGATTAAATATCATTCGATGTAAGTTCCTTTCTAACTAGAAACAATGAAAATGTTGTATTATTTTATTAATTGTTGTTTATATGTGTAAGGCTAGAACAAAGAAATCAATCGTATGATGTCTCCTACTCATAAGTTATCTGGTGCCAAGAAAATGCTTAAATTTGATTAATATGCTCCATTATTTAAAGTCTCAAATATCATAAACAAATTTCCTTTAAATCAAAAACTTCTTGTTATGTTCCTTATTTTATCCTCTATCTATACACTATCATTTTAATTGTACTTGTTAACAATCTATATATTTTTCTTGAGGCAGTGGCTTTACTGTCTTATGTCGCAAATGGAGAAAATGAAAATTTTGCAATAACATCTTTTGCTTAATCACCTTTGAATTCTAGTCTAGTTGTCTACCTTATGATATGATAAGTTCATTTTTTATATTGAATATCTAATTTTAGTGTAGGATAAGTGGGCAAAATCTGTTAGTTGAAAAGCAATTTGCATCCTTTAAGAGGCATTGCAACATTTGATGAGGTTAGATTTTTTTAATTAATAGATGTCATTATATAAACAAGCCAAATAAGATTGAGTCCTTGATGTTTGGCATGTGAACTTGTCTGTAATACATTGGTTCCTTATTCCTCAGCGTGGAATTTGTCATTGAACACGTATGGTTAGGTGATTAATGCCTATCAAAATTGTACATAATATCAATCGAAGCAACTTGAAGCATCGATATCAAATGTACATGCATATAAATAAATTAGGCTAACGGTTCCAAATATATTTTAATGGTATTCTAACATGAGGTGATTATGAAATTTTTGACAATATATGTTTCGTTCATTTTATAATTCCCTATTGATTTGCCTATATAGAGCTTACCATGGCAGTTTTAGAGCAGGTATCAAGGTCCAATTAAGGATCTCTATTCAGGATGAATAAAATTTTCACCTCTAGCCAAGAAAGGCGGAGGACATTGTCCTATTGATCTATAATGGACATTTTTAAGTAATTAGTAGCATTTGATTGATAACTGAAATTAATGTAGGAGACTAGCTATGTGCTATTGACGGTATTAATTACATGCCTTTGAATGTTAAAATCATCTTATACAAAACTTTATTTTTGCTAAATGTAAAAAATCAGGGCATCAAATTTAAATGCAGACAAACATTTTAAAATAAAGCAAGTTTTGTTCCAAGATACCTTGTCAAGGAAGGTTAATTAAGGATAGCATTTAGTTGATTGAAATTTTGTAGACTTGGCAGCTTTTTATTGATAACAAAAAATTCAATTTAGGTAACTTTGACCATAATATAGTTGCAATGTCGTGTACATGTGCTTCTCAATGTTTAAAATTGTGTTAGTAATCGTTGGGTTTAACTATCTCAAAGAGAGTTGAAACATGTAAATTTTCTTGTCTATCTGACCTAGGTTTTGGTGCTTGAGAAGAGGCCGAAAAATGAGATTGGATGTAACCAGCAAGAAGTTGTAGTAGTGTGGCTGATGAACAATGAACAATACCTTAATCATATGTGAATCAATGGGATGTCGATGATTGTCCACAAGTCGTATTGTTAGCGGAATGTATTTTCATTCGTTGAAAAGATTGGTTTAAATTTAAATTAATTCTTTTAGCATGTCATCAAACGTTCTACTAGACACATGCTTAGTTGTTCAAGGCATGGGCAGATTTTTCACCCCTAAGGTCTATGCGATGTACAAGTTCGTCATTCTCAAGATATCTATGCCACAGACTGCCAAGATGCTTTAGGAAACATGCTAATTCAATTGCAGGTCTCGTATACAATTTTGTTTCTTTTAGCATTGGATGTGTTGTTATCCATGTCTTGAAAAATTCTGGTTGAGTTCATGCTAATTTTATCTTAAGTTTTTGTGATTATCAAATTGACAAATTCACAAACTAATCATCAGCTTATGCATATGATTGTGGTTTTTTGAAGATGACAAATAAAGTTAGTCTAGTAGCATCATAATCATGCTATATGAATTATTTTGTTGCCATTGGTATTAAATGTTACAACCAACCAAAGTTTTGCTCTCCTGGTAGATCCACGTATGGTCCTTAATATTCAAGCACGATAAGTAATATTCTATAAGACACACCCTTGCTGACTGTGCCGTTGATGTTTCTATACTAATGTATACACATTCCGCAAGTGGTGTTAATTTAAGACATCATCGTTACCATTTCATGTAAGTTACTTCCTAATTTAAAACCACAATTTTTTTTTTAATTCATTTGTTGTTTTTGTGAGTTAAAAAAATAAACATTTGTACTTCCTTTATTAATTTTTTACTAGTGAAATGCTTAAATTGGTTTTAAATTTTTTGTTCGGGCTTGCTGATATATTTTCAACATTTTCTACCATTTGAAATGAAATAATCTCAAATAGCATTGTCAAATAGACAAAGCCAAGCACAGGAATCTTGATCCAAAGAAAAATCTTCAAGCATGATTTTTCAATTAACTACTAATATTATTATTATTTTCTGTTCTTAAAAGTAAAAATATTTATGCCAAAATAAAATAAGTTATTTGTTTGTTTTCGGACCCTATTCATTTTAGCCTTGTTTTTTTCTTTAATTTATATCAAAGACTGGTTGGACTTTGTATTATGACATATGAAAGAGGTTATTCTTAACTTGTAATTATCATTGTCTTGCATCGGGCTGCTTTGTTAAAATGACTTAGAGAGTTCATCTTTCGTAGACTCATGTTAATTTCTTTATGTCAGAAGTGTTTGTTCCCTGTTTACTTTTCCTTTTGACTACATCACTTTTCTAGCATTGAAAACAAATCCTAAGATATATGATACCAAATGCAGGTCGAGAAAACATCCACGGTAAGAGATTATTACCAACATACAATCAGCATTAACTCTAAATATTAATTGAAATATTCACCCTATTACAACGTATATATTCAAGATTACAATAGCAAAACCTTATCAAAACCTCAATTCATTGATGGAAACAACATCAGTGATAATTTAACAACCTGCTCCACTTTCCCATTACGATTTTTATTGTTGTGAGGTTACTGCCTATCAGAGGTAATTTATATATGGTTTCCCATCTATCATGTTCTCTCCATTTAGCTATTCTAGCTTTTTTATGAGAACCTCGACATTACACTTTTAATTAATTTAGGATTATATTAGTTTAGATTTGTCGTGTTTGAGATTATTTTTTTATTATCTATATGTTTGTTTAATTCATATGATAATTTAGGATTAAGATTATCTTGAATTAATCGTTAGATCATTAGAATTAGAATTTGTTTTGTTTTAGGGTTTCATTTCCTAAGGAAGTTATATTTCCTAGCAAAGTTAGAATTAATTATTCATAAATAGGAGATTAGTTTAGGATTATTATATTGTTTTGAATGATATATTGACTTGGAGAATTAATAAAATCCTATAGATTTTTCAGGTAATTAGTCTTTGTTATTTCGGCTTTTCGGCTTTTCTGGTAGTTTTACTTTGGATTGTTGGGCTAAATTCAAGTTATTTTGGTAATTTGAGTTTAGATAGTTCAGCTTGTTCGAGCATTCTTGCTTGGGCTAAAGTTAGGTCAATTTATTTGTTTGATTCTAGATGATCAATTTGCTCATTCTGGTAAAAAAATTAATTTTAAATCTATTTTATCGTGTGGTGTGAGCTAAGTGACTATGGCTTATTGTTGGATTTAAAGTTAGGTCCTCAACACTTTTGCTGAGGAACTAGAAAACAAATGGGTTTAATTGCCCAAGGAGGAGATGATAAACCACTCCATAATTTTGTCTTCACAACCCATGCAAACAAAATTTTAGCACTCAGGGCGAGCTTAATAAGAGACTAGGTTATATCTCATGGTGGCTGTGCAAATTGTTGAAGTGACCAAAATTTATAGCAATTTATGCGTTTGATTATGAATGTGTTTACAGGTTTCCAAGACAAAAAATGGGTTTCAAAAACAACTAGTATAGTCAGCTATCTACTGAAAACATTATGCATTATTCCGACAACAGATGGCGATAAAGGTATCTTGATTTTAAGTTGACCCAACTTGCTGGTAGATCATATTTGTATGGGGTGTAAGAGGGTTTTGGAAAATGAAAAAGTCATACGAGTAGTTTTAAAATATCGCTGATAATACCTAAGTTTGTTGTGTTGCCACTAACACCTGTTTCTCATGCTCGAGTGTTGCCAGTTGGATTAACAGGCTTTGAAATGATGTGAAGCTTCGAAGTTATTGAATAGCTTCTCCTTCATCAATTTTTTATTTTTCGGGTGACACTCTATTCATGCTTGAACCCTACCTGATATTAAGATTGCAAAGTTATATAATGAATATGCTTTCTTCATAAAATCGCTTATTGTATACAAAGACTAATAGTAATCCTACATTTACACCACACACACTCCCCCCCCCCCCCCCCCCCCCCCCCTCCCCCCAAAAAAAAGTACCGATTTTCAGGCTTTGATTGCGTTCATCGAATGGCCTTTACATATCTCACATGAAGTGAAGTTTACAACTGCAATTTTTTATCTAGAAGTGATTTAAATTTCATCTTTGTTGAATATAATAAGTTGAATATATTTGACATGAAAATAAAAATCACACCAAGCAAGTTGATTTTGTTGTTTTCCGTCTGTTATTCGCTGCATATATTTTCTGTCATCAGCAAGAATTTGTAGTTCTATTATCAAGGGTTAAACTTAATTCCTAATTGAAACTTCTGCTGTGTAAATGCTTTGTCTTTTTATGATACATGGAAATACTTCCATTTGAGTAACTACTTCTAGAAAATGTTTTCAACCTGAATGTTTGGTAATATCTATTCTGATCCCCACTATTTAAAGCACCGAATCTGATAATCCGTAACGCATACTATATCTTTACAGTTCCAGGCATAGTCCTGTTACTGTAGGTTGTAGAGAGTTAAAAACAGAACAACCTATTGTCCCTCCAACATGCAAACTTATGGAGGTTAAATTAATGGGTACATAAGTAAAAACAACTCTTGTGTTTTTGTACCACTTCTACAGTTATTGACGCTATTTGTTGATATCTTGCCTGTTCACTGTCCTAATTTGAACAACAATAATATTTCATTGTCCAAATATATTCCTCAACTAGTAAACATATTAGTTATCTGATGATGTACCGTGTTGATGTAACTATAAGTCAGTTTGACATGTTATATATACCAATAATTTGAACAATATAGCATTGGCATTGAAAAGTACAAAATTTACTCAAAGAATAACAGGCAAAATGAAAAATAGTTTCCTTGTTTGCTGGTTAAGGTGTATAGCTTTATCCATGTTATTTCTTAAAGAATTTACTTCGCAAATGAATTTAAGCGTAAAGCACCAACTTAAGTTAACTTTATTAATAAAAGTTAAATAAAAAAATAATAATAGAAAAGAATAAAAGAGTTTTAAAAAGACTGTTGAAAAAAAATATTAACAAAAAAAATGGCTGAGGTTTGCTAACAGTTGCATAAAATTTTTATGTATGAATATGTATATAATTCTCAGGTTGATCTTGAAATCGTTTTCACAATCAACTACTTTATATTGGTAGAGAACTGGTTTTACACCACGTGGAAAGAGAATTAGTTTGTCCTAGAAAGTATATATCTATATATATAATTTTTATTATTAGTATCTCTTAACTTTAAAAAATTAGGATGAATCAATCAAATTCATCCATTTCATTTTAATTTAATAGGAGAAAAAATTTGTTTTAGTAGAGAAAATGTAATATATGAATTTGATTTGTTCATCTTAACTTTTTAAAGTTAAGAGATACTGATCATACAAGTTATATTTATATATATATATATGTATAGTCCCCTTGGGTACACTTGGGGCATCGATATACCAATAAGTTAGATTGCATTTACAATAATCGATAGACATAATCACATTTAGTGATTGTTATCAGATATATTTAGTCATAATAAGATATAATGAATTACAATTAGCAATTTTAGAATGCAACCATTTAATTTTTTTGTCAAGTGTATCAATACCCCAGGTGTATGCTAGAATATGTCTTGTCTCTTTAAAACTACTTTCTAGATATATATTCTGCTGTTTGTGGAAGGAAAATTTTTATTTTAGTGGAAAAACCGTTTTGTGTTAAATAAAACATAAAAAGAAAAATGTTAAAAAATATAAGAAGTAAATCAGGTTAACCTTTGCAAAATAATAAAAATTTCTACTTATTACTTTTCCATATAATTATATAAGAAATTTTCTTCTTAAAATTGCAAATGAAATCATTTCAAAAAAAAAAAATTGCAAATGAAATATTCTTTGAGAATTAGTTTTTCTTTCAAAAACTAAAACATAATCTTATAAAAAGAAAGAGTAGTGTTGGGTTTTCCAATTTTTTACCTAAATCCATAGTCAAATGATGTGACATGTAAGTTGTCGATATCTTATAAATTATGAGATGATGTGATAATTAATATGAGATTCACAATTCACATGTCATGTTATTTGAGCATAAATTTAAATAAAAAAATTTGGAAAGTCGAGTAATACTCAAAAAGAAATACAAGATCCATAAAATTTCTTAATTTATTACAAGCATAAACAACTTACCACAAACCCATTTAAGGATGGCAACAAGTCGGATTAGATCGGATTTTGCCCTTTCCATACCCAACCCGAAATGTTTGAGGGGTGCCTCAAACTTGACTCGTGCCCAAAATGAATTGCCACTTTCCGTCCCAAATCCAAACCCAATTTGGAGAGACTTGCTCCAAACTCAATCCATTGACTTAATTTAGTTTTTAACTAAAACAAATATACAATAAACCAAAAAAAATACACACTTAAACTTCTAACAGTTCAATTTAATCACTATATAACATATTCATAAAATACATATAATACTGTTGCCCTCCTATAATGTTTTCAAATAACCAATCTTAATCTTGAGGAATCAAATCATCAGGAGGATTAGTCAATGCATGTAAATCACCAAGAAGTAGTATGTCATCATCTTGAGAATTAGGTGTAGACTTGATAATTTGATGCCTAAGGGGTTGTTTGTTTTTATTACTTTTCACTTAATGGGTCTTAATTATACCTATTAAGTGATTTTTATTTATTTTTTTAAGTGGTTAAATATTTAAAAGTACTCAAAAATCACTTAATGTCAAATCACTTAATCTTTTTTTTAAATATACTATTCCAATTTAATCTCTCTCAAAATAACATATTTCCAAATTCATTCTAATTTTATATTATACAAATTCTTTTTAAATGTAATTAACAAAATATTGCAATAACTAAAATATATATTACTTTATAATTTCAACTTTGTTGTAATAGTAATTCAACTTAAGAATATTTTATTTATTTATTTTTAAATATATAAATTTAATTTATTTTATTATAATAATTTATTAGTATATATAACTTTTTAAAAAAAAATTATTTTACTATAATAATTAATCATATTTTAATTATGAATAAAAATATTATGAATATATACATGAAAGTGTTTAGTATTTGTTAAATAATTTATTATAATTGTTTGTATTATATTAAATGAAGTTGCATAATAACTAATAGTAAAATGATATAAATATTAAATTACTAGTTTAAGACAATTTTAACTTTAAAAAACAAATAAGATTACATTATATTCAGAGGTAAGAAAAAGAAAAACAAACATGTCATTCAGATTTAATATTTAAGTCACTATTCATTATTCAGTCTTCAGTCTTCAGCAGTACTGTTCAGTCTTCAGATAAAAAAAAATAAACAACCCCTAAATAAAAATATATATATAATTAATTTAACACACTAAAATCACGATCATAAAATCACCACAAACACATCTAAATCAAACTACAAACAACACAAAAAAAAAAAAACCTAAAGTACTACCACAAACAATAGATACAAACACAAATACTTCACAAACAAACAATCATAAATTAACCAATTAATACAGGCTACACAATTTTACAAGGCACATTCTGTTAACACAAAAATCATTTACAAGCACCCAGATACCAAACATCGTTTATACAATCAGAAAATCAAAAATTAATACAAACAATCAAAAATTAACCAATTAATACAATCGTTTATCCTTTGAAGCAAAGAACACAGGGCACATTCTGTTAATACAAAAAATCACAGCTTTACAAGCTACACATGTCTCCTCATTCATTTAATCACTCAGAACCTCATTTTCCCAACAAAAACACAACACTCAGATGCCAAATATTGTAAAACTCATCCAACACCAAAACTTAAAATACCCATTTTTCTTCAACCTTAGGCTTCACTCTTCATTGCAACTTGCTAAGAAACAAGAAGGAAATTAAAACATAAAAGCATGAGAACATAAGACAAGTAAAAATAATTGTAAAATACATCAACCTTAATAGAAAACAAACAAATGTACGGCGAAGGAGAGTGAGAGGGAGAGAGTGCGTTCGAGTGAGCGATAGCGAAGGGAGAGTGAGAATGCAAGAAGGGGAGAGTGATTCCGAGGGAGGAACCAACAAGGGGAGAAGCATAGTGAGGCTTCCAACGAGGGGATGCGAGTTAGTGATATAGACTTCATATATATATATATATATAAAGTTAATTTTTTAAAAAATTAAAAGAATTGTTTTTCTGTTTTTTTTTTGAAATACCACGTGTGATATAGACGATAAAATAAATTGAAAATATCCGATCAGATCCAAATCCACAAAAACTTGGTTGACATAATCCGATTCGATCCTATCCATTGTCATCCCTATTAAGGATAATTATCGAAGTCAATTTAATGATTATAATTGTTAGTTAAGGTTAGTCAACATAACTAAATACCCCGTACAAATACAAAATTTGCAAATAACTAAATCCCCTATACAAACACAAAATTTGCAAATACCCTTCTTCTTCATTCTTCCAGTACCCTCTCTCCATCTCTCTACATTGTTCCAAAACTCGCTACTCGCTACTCGATCGACGACCTAGTGAGCAGCGAGTAATTGGCTACTCAGCGAGTAATCGGCGAGTACTCGTTGAGCACTATTTTGAGGGGCAAATTGTTATTTTTAAAATTTCATGACGTAAACTAATATTTCTTTAAACGTTAGGGGCTAATTTGATACTTTTGACTACTGAATTTTATCAAATCTCAGGAGGGTTTGTGTAATATGATATACTATAAATAAAAGCAATCACCATTTTTCTCTCCTCTCTCTCTCTCATCGCCTCCACCCCTCATCATTTTTCTCTTCTCTCTCTCTCTCTCTCTCACTGCCTCCATCCCTCTCTCACAAGTCACAACCGATCTTCTCTCATACCATTTCAAACCCCACTCAACCACCATTAGTTATCATTTATCACGGTGATCTTAAACGGAAATGGTGACAGAGACAATGACACTGATGACGATTGTGACAGACAAAGCGATGGACGGCAGCAAACTCACCAGGCAGGGAACACGGTAGCAATGCATCAGCGGGTAGAGAACACAAGCAGAACTGCAGAGGTGTAGAACAGAAGTGAAGACTGAAGAAGAAATTATCAAAGTTGGGCCAAGTTATTGTCAGACCTGAGTTGAACCCCTAATCCGGGGTTTTTCAGATTGGCCATCGGCTGAGTGGCGATTTTTCGGTGAGAAATCGGTCAACTCGACCGAGATTTTAAACCATGTCCCTCTATTGAAACCATCAAATTCATCAAAAAAATTAAATTCAAAATTTTATTTTATTTTATTTTTTAATGAATTATTGACACTAATAATTCAAAACTCGATCAACACCATCCATTTCCCTCCCATCCAATGGCTACAAATACTCTTTCCCTCCACTTCTTTTCTCTAACCACCTTCTCTTACTTTGCCTCCGCAACTACTCACACTCACCGCTTCTCCTTCTCCAACTCCCGCTATCTGACTCCCAATTTGACCTCCAGGGGTAATATGGTCATTTCACAAAACTCATGAAGTGCTTTGTTTTGTGTTTTGTAGGTACATTTTTTAATCGGATGAAGTGTATGCGTGTCTAGTAACGTGTGGTGGTCTTTGCCCTGGTTTAAATACAGTGATTAGGGAGATTGTATGTCACTTGTATTACATGTATGAAGTCAATAAAGTTATTGGGATAGAGGTAAGCACATGTGTGTTTCATGAATGTTCAAATGTGCCTTCACTGTTTGGTTTGGTGTTTCCTGCTTAGTGATGTGTGTCAATATTGAGCATGTATATAACACACAAAACCAAGTTCTTCAAATAACGGAATTTAATCTTATAAATGTCTCGGAGTGAGATAACATGCTTCATGTCAGGCTATAGACAAATCCTTTGATTTTGATACTGTTGTTGAGGAGGCCCAACGAGCTATTAACGCAGCACATGTTGAAGCAGAAAGCTTCAAGAATTGTATTGGTGTTGTCAAGTTATGGGTCGGTACAGTGGTAAGTTTTATCCCTTTTCCATTGGATTTTCAATTTCTTTAATTATGAGTGTTAATTGGTAAGTCCATAAGAATGGCTTGTAATGCGCACCATGGACCAGCAAGATGCTTCAAGAAATAGCTACTCCAAGATGTGGGTCTGTGGTATCGCAAAAGACGAAGGTACAAATTATATAATAATTTGTTCTTCTTTTGTGTTAGGATATGTTACTTCCCATTCCTGGAGAAGTGTGGGCGCTTGTTTGCTTCATGGATGCATTTTTCGCTGTGCTTGTCTATTTTAAACCTTTAGAGCAGATATGATTTCATTGTGTCAAAAGTTGTATCGATGCAGTGGTTAGTGCGTTGTACACCCACTTCTCAATTAAGATGTGGGTTCGACACCCATTGACAGCGGTTGTTGTTTCCATAGTTTTAAAAGGTGTAAAGCGCACTAAGGCATAAAAGGGCCGTGGAGCTCGAGGCTCAAGGCACAAGGTGCGCCTTTTCGAGGCAAAGCGCATTTCTTATAAAAAAAGTTTAAAATATTATAAAATTATAAAATTGGAATCTTTTTATATATGTATATATAATTATAGGGGTTTTTTTATTTATTCTTCAAATTAGAGGATTTAATTGGATATTTATTATTAAATAATTTAGGGAGTTATTTACAATTTTCTCTAGCTCTGATTGGGTATTTTATCATAACTTAGGGGCTTATTTGCAATTTCCTACACATATATATTTAAAGTTTAGACAGCCTTAAGAACTTAGCCGTCAGTTCTCTCTTCCTCACCCTCTCTTTCCTTTACCCTTTCCTTTACCCTCTTTTTTTATGCCTTTTTCTCTCCCGTCTGCAGCCAACCTAGCACCATGTTGGAGCGCCGATTTCGGTGACTGAAACACCACTATGGGAGAGTGGAGTGGATCGGCGACAAAAAGGCTGGTTTCAAGGTTATTTGGCTAGTTTCAGGCCGTTTGGCTAGTTTCGATGGTTGTTTGGCCGGTTTTGACGGCGATATTGGCGGCTAGGTGGTCGGGGTGACTCGTCGATCGATTTTTGTGCCTTATTTTGCCCAGGCGCGCCTAGGCTCAGCTTGGGCTTCTGTACCTAAGTGCTCTAGGCGCACGCCTCTTCGAGGGTGCTGTGCTTGGCCGTCGTTCAGGCACCAGCGGTGCGCCTCGCTTCGCCTCTCGCCTAGGCGTGCCTTCTAAAACTATAGTTGTTTCTCCATCCTATGTGTGAGCCATTTTCCTACTATGTGTGGGTCACTCCCTCCCGTATAGGAGCTGCTCTTCGAGCCATTCCACCAGTGTTTGATCTCGTTTGATCCCGATTGTTCCTTAGGTCAATCTCAATAGTGTAATGTAATAGAAAAAAAAAAAGATTTGATTTTGTTGTAACATTCAAGTGAAAGGTTAAAAACATAAAATATCTATATTACTTTTAGGAGTCTTCTATTTAGATTGAGATATATGGACAACCTATTACATAGTGATTTAGGTATTTGGTTGCTGTTTACTTCTATTTGGATGTATTCATAATCAATATTGGCCCTTTGTACCATGGAACTTATCATCAGCATCACCATTAATGATGAACATTACAGATCACGTTGATGTTTATGTAGACTTATGATGATGACATTCAAAATTTGCAATGTTGTTTTCTATGTGACTCTGATTGTGTAGGAAAACTTTGCAAAAATGCAAAAGTTGACTATAAATTTTAACTATATAGGTATTTTGCCTGATATGATATGCTCTTTATTTGTCGTTGCTTTGGGGAATTTGTTGGCAGCCATTTAAAATAGTTGAAACAACCAATTAATGTTATTTTACTTGATTGGCAGATCAAACATAGATGATCTGGGCTATTCCGAGCAAAGCATCTCGTGGTTTTTTGAGAGAAAAATATTGACATTTTATTCCACTCTGCCCTCTGCAAAAAAAGTAGTCTTTTATTTATATAAGCCTAATCTTAGAAACTAGAGAGATATCTCTTCTTTCACATGAGCCGTTATCTCTAGAGTTTATCTATAAAATAAAAATAATCCTAGATTCTAACTAAAGAGTTTAAACAGAATAAAACTTTTCAAAGGCAGCTCTTCGTAAAGCCTTGGTAAGAATGTCTGCAGTTTGATCTGTTGTTGACGTGTAGATTGGGCTCAAAACACCTTCCTCTATCTTCTCCTTGATGAAATGTCGATCTATCTCGGCATGTTTCATTCTGTTATGATGAACCAAATCTTTTGCCATGCTAATTGCTGCTTTATTATCACATAACAGCTGGGTAGAACCTTTGACAGTGACATTTAACATTGCTAACAACCTCCTAAGCCATAAACCTTCACACAGCCCGTATGCAATGGCTCGTAGTTCTGCTTCTGCACTACTCCTTGATACCAGAGCTTGTTTTTTCACTCCTCCAAGCGACCAAATTTCCCTAAACATATGTGCGGTATCCAGAAGTCAATCTATGATCCACTATAGAGCCTGCCCAATCTGCATCTGAAAAGATTTCTAAGCTGCGATCAGCTCCTTTTCTGAAAAATATGCCCTTGCCCGGTGTCATCTTCAAATATCTTAGAATCTTGTACACCGCATTTAGATGTTTTCTGGTAAGGATTGTTCATGAATTGACTCACCCAACTAAGTGCAAAGCTTATGTCCAGTCTGGTATAGGAAAGATAAATCAGCTTTTCTACTAACCTTTGAAACCTACCTTTATCTATTGGTGTACTCTGTGTTAATGTGCCAAGTTTTGTGGTGCAATCCATGTGTGTTTCTACAGGCCTACATTCTAGCATATCAGTTTCTTTTAGTAAGTCTAATGTGTGTTTTCTTTGACACACAGTAATCCCCTACTTTGACTGTGCAATGTCCATGCCAAAAATATCTCAAGCCTACCAAATCCTTAATTTCAAACTCTTTAGCTAGGTAGTTCTTCAAACTTTGGATTTTTTCATTAAAGTTTCTTGTTAGGATAATATCATCCACATACACAATGAAGACAGTAGTCTTACCATTTTCGGAGTGTTTCACAAAGAGAGTGTGGTCAGATTGGCATTGAGAAAAACCAAACCTCTTTATTGCTCTTGGGAACCAATCGAACCGTAACCTAAAGGGACTGTTTTAGTCCATAGAGTGACTTCCTTAGCTTGCACGCTGCACTGCTAGTGCCTACAGCACCACCTCTAATTTTGTCTTCACATCCTGGAGGAATTTCCATGTAAACTTCCTACTCTGAATCACCATTCAAAAAGGTGTTCTTTACATCAAGTTGATGCAAAGACCAGTCCAAATTTGGGGCTATGGACAATAAAACTTTAATGGAATTTAGCTTGGCAACTGGGGCAAAAGTTTTCCAATAGTCTATGCCATAGGATTATGTATAACCTTTGACAACTAACCAGGCTGTATAGTGGTCAATGCTGCCATCTGCATTGTACTTGACCGTAAAGACCCATTTACACCCCCCTGGATTCTTTCCTTCAGGTAGCTTGGTTATCTCCCATGTACCATTCTTTTCTAAGGCCTTTAGTTCTTCATTTATTATAGTCGCTCTCCATTCTGGAATTTTCATTGCTTCTTGAACTGCTTTTGGAACCTGAATTTCTGACATGTTGGCAATAAACACCCTGAGATTAGGGGATAATTTGTTACAAGAGACATAATTACCTATAGGATAAAGCGGTTGTGATCTGCATTCCCTTGTCCCTTTCCTTAATGCAATAGGTAGATCAATGTCTGTGTCACACTTGCGACTTCCCTATTCTAGTTTGGCTTCCGTAGCACTTTCTGGTGGTGAATCTTGGTCAGGCCCTTGGACTGTTGGTGCTGATTCTTTGCCGGACTTGAGCTGTGTTTGATCATCTACCTCCCTTTCAGTTTTGTTTCTCCTAGTATAGACAATCAAGTCAGGCTTGACGGTGTTTAAAGGTGCTGTCACTAGTTTTGGCTCGGGAGTTTTTGAGAGATTACTCAACTAACTTGGGTTGATTTTTGTAGGCTAACTTGGCTGTATTTGATTAGGTGTGTTTGAGGTAAGCTGCTCTAGTGACTCATGTGTCTTAAAATTAGATTTTTCTGGCTCACTAGGAATCTTATTTGACTGTGACTCTGAATCTCTAATAGGTTCACTAGGAAGATAAGAATGCACTTCATCACATAAAACATGGGGATATCTAAAGACAAGTTTGAATCATTTTGCTTGACTATGTGTGGAATATGTTGAACAGGAATGATGTTGTGCATCATAATCATACACGGCAGGCAGAGGATTTATTCGAATGGATACAAGGCCTTCAACAAGAATTCAAAAACGTAGCAGAATCTCTTACCACACCAGTTCCTTATGGAAATTATCAGGATTCCCCATTGTTGAATGTAGATGCAGGCTGCTTTAATATGAGGACAGCTATGGCAGTGAAGAAGGGAAGGGAGATTGCACGGCTAGGGGCTGTATTTTACAATTGTAATGATCAGGTAAGACTAGCTTTAGCAGTGCCTACTAGAGGTGCAGAAACAACAGACATGGGGAAGCTTTTGGCTGTTAGGACTGGGTTATATTTTGGAAAATTGATAAGAATGCAGGTTCAGGTAGTGGAGGTAGATAATTCTAATGTGGTAGCAGCTATGCTTTCAAGTTTAGATAGAAGGTCAGAAGCTGGTTTAGTCATAAGTGACATAAAAGCTCTTTTTAGAGAAATTGGGGTTCAGACATGTCAGGTAGTTCCTAAAGCAAGGAACTGCATGGCCCATAACCTCGCTTTGAGGGCTTTGGCGAGCAGAAGAGAGGACTACTGGAATTTAGGTAATAGATATTATAGATTACCTGTATAGTTGAATATATACTTGCGTTTTGTTCTTGGCCAGTATACTTGCAAGCTTACTGATGCAAGTTTTTGATTTCTAGTATAGTTGGGTTTAATTTATGGTGTAGTCAGTTAGTTGGGTGTACAGAAAGCATGTAAGGTTGTGGATAGCCAGCTATGTAGGAGTACAGAATGTACAGAATTTTTGTTAACTTGTAAAGTTCTGAAGCAATACAAAGTCAAAAAAAAAAAACCAAAAAAAAAAAAATCCTTCACTTTTATCAGCATCTAGCTGTTTGGAGTAAAAAAAAAACTAATTTTCCATCAACATTACATCCACGGTAACATAGAAGCGTTTAGTTACTGGTAGGATTTCAAAACTCAATTGAGTCGGTTGAGTTCTCATTGAGTCGACTCGAATCGATAGAGTGCCGATCCGAGAACCTTTAGATTGAAGGTCCTGCTCATTGGACTCGTTGGAGGCGAGTCTTTGGTTGAGTACAACTCGGCCCAATTCGGATTTAAGAATAAATTAATAACTGACTAGTCACCATGCTTCACCACCATACTTAAAACCAATCACCATTATACCACAAATCTTCCCAAAGTAGTCACAACCATACTTCAATGATACTCGATGGTGGAGCAACGGCGGAGGAGAGTAAGAGAGGGGTTTGTGCAGCTGGATGAGGTTGGGTTATTTAAGGTGAGGATGATGATGATCTGTATAAGAGGGAGAGAAAATCTAGTGCAGTGTGAGAGACAAGAGTGAGAAAATCTTATGAAGGTTTCTCTCTCTCTCTCTGTCTCTATCTACATATATATTTGATTAGATGGTTCAAACAATTTTAAGTTAAGAGGTACTGATCATAAAAATTCTGTATTTATATATATAGGGTCCCCTTGGGTACACATTTACTGATTGTAATTACACATGTTTATTGATTGTAATCACTTTATGTGTATGCTAGAATGTACCTATATATATGTATCTATATATATATATATAACTATATGTGTGTAGGGCAAATTACACAAACTCTCTTGAGATTCGATGAAATTACACCAATAGTTGAGTTTTGATCATAACGACATGAACCTCTTAAGATTTTGAAAACTCAACAAAAATACCTTTTGCCTTTAAAAAGCTGCTGTTAAATCTTAACATTTTTATGTTTTGGATCTCTTTGTGTTCAACCAAACCCCACAGGCTCCATGATTACTAAGAAATTGGTTCGAGAGAAGGCGTTGGAGAAGGTGGGGCTTGACCCCTACAAAGCTTCTTACAATAGGGTTATGGGGAAGTGTGTTGAAGAATTCCTCGTTAAAGCCAAAGTAGAAGCCGAAGAAAAAACGAGCCTAGATGCATAGACCAATGTAGAACCCAAAACAGAACAAGTCACAGGCTCATTTCAAGTTTGTTTGTTTGCTTTTTTTTTTTTTTTGGATGAATTTGTTTATATTTTGTTGATTAATGACTTGGTTGTGATTATGAGTAACAAGGGCGAAATGAGTATCCTAAAAAAATGGAAACTTTTTGGTTTCTACTATTGTTGTGCGAACTTGTATTCCATCTTCTCTTTTATGTGTTTCTAGCTCATGCTTTCTTGCTTTTCTATTTTTTTTTTTTTTTTAGATTTTTTTTTTCATTGTTTTGGAGTTCATGGTAGATTAATTTGGGTAACATTATGAAGAAGAAGATTATGGGTTTTGGTTGGTTTAATTGAAGTTGGTTTTAGTTTTTATAGAAAGTTTGATAGTTTGAAGGGTATTGAAGATTTGGATGTTGATGAAAATCAAGTTTGGTTTAAGAACAATATTGAAGAACCAAATCTTGTCCTGGTTTATATTATATATTTTTCTATATATTATAATTCTTTTGGTTGCTGGTTATTATTATTATTATTTTAAATTTTTACGGAAAATTATCTCCTATCTAATTTTTAATTTTCTAATTAATTATTTATTTTTTTAGCTTTTTTCATATTTATTATGTTTATTTGTTATTTTTAACATTAATTTTAAAATTTAAAATTGATTTATATTTTAAAATTTTAAGGGTATAAATTATTGTTTTAATAGTTGTATATAAATTGATTTTCATTGTCCATTAAGAATGATGGATGATGGAGATTGATTTATTAATTTTTGATGTTTTAAAAAATTATTTTTATTTAAAAATTTTAGATTTTTTTAGTTTTATTACGGTGTAAAATGGTAGTTTAGCAATAGGTGACTAAGTTGTTTCTCTTATTTGTAATATATTATAAAATTACTTTTTTAATTTGTAATGGTAGATTCGTATTTTTGTAATTTTGGTTCAATATTATTTTTGGTTTGAATGAAATCACTATTTCACTAACAGTAAGAGAGTTTTTGGTTAATATTTTAAAAGTTAGGGTTAACTAACATTATTTTTAACTTAATACCAATGCGTCATAGAATTTAATTGGATTTGAAAAGACTAGGAGACCAATAAATAAACCTATAAATACTTTTATTATTGCACTACCAAAACGTAGAAACATCATGAAAATATCACATTTTCATCCTTTCACGACAGCAAAGCCCACTATACAACAATAGCAGAGCCCATTTAGATGTAAGATCAGTGGGTCTTGCTATTGTTGTATAGTGGGCCATGCTTTTTCTTTAAAAATTGCTTTATTATAGGAGAAAATGTGATACTCTTAATAAATGGTGTACTCATGATGTTTCAGAAAAAAAAAAAAAAAACAAAGTGTACTCATGAAATGAGTAAATGATAGTTAAGTACGTGGCAATTACAATAAGAAAAATAATGTTTTTCTCATGTAATTTATAGTAATACTTAAAATCCCTCTTATTTATGAATAAATGAGATTTTAAGTATTAATTCAAATTACAAGAGGAAAAATATGATGAACCCTATATATAAAGATGTTAAAGCCATGGAATTAAATGATAGGGAGAGGGGGTGGTTGTGTGATAGGAACACGATGGGAAACTTAGGGATGAAGAAATAAAATGGGGAGGTTGAAAAACTAACGCGTCTTTTGAAGTTTTTTCTGTTTTTCTAAAATGGCGGCTTGACCAATGGCCACATTGTGGAAAAAAAATCTGAAAATGATGTCCTTCCCCTTGTACGTGTGGAACCTACCTAGCCTTATGTTTTCATCACTAATCAGTTTTGTTCTTTTACTAAATGGGTATCAAATTAGGATTCCAATTTTTTATAATGAATTTAACGTATTGTAATAAAAGTATTTTTATAAGTTCATAATGTTAATACAGTTGGATTTATTTCAATTTGGTACAGACATGTTATATGTATTTTTATAAGTTCATAATGTTAATACAGTTGGATTTATTTCAATTTGGTACAGACATGTTATATGTATTTTTATAAGTTCATAATGTTAATACAGTTCGATTTATTTCAATTTGGTACTAACACGTCATTATGAATTTACAATATATTAAATTTATGAATAGATAAATTTATTATTATAAATCATTAATATTTTTATAATAAAGAAAAAATATATAAAAAAAATTGGATCCCTTTTAGTGAAAAATAAAAATGATTAATAATGAAGACATAAAGCTATCCAGCTTCCACAAGTACAACGACAAGGGGGTCATTACACCATTCATTGTAATTATTTTGTTAAAAAAGCGACTACTTTGGTGGACTTTGTTGTTCCTTGGCTTCAACATCTTTATATATAACTAAAAGGACATTGCAAGACATATCACAACAAAAACACTCAGATTTCTCTTGTTGTAATTGCTACTCAAACATCATTTCCTAGTATCATGGCCGATGCAGTTGTTTCGGCTGTCTTGCAGCAATTGCTTTCAGTTGTTCGTCAAGAGACACGAGCAGGGGTGAAGCTTGTTAAGGGTGCGGATGAAGAAGTCAAGATGCTCACAGCCAACTTACAAATCATTCAAGCTGTGCTTGCTGATGCAGAGCAAAAACAAGTTACGGATAGAGGGGTCAGAGTTTGGTTGGAGAAGCTGAAAGATGTTTCCTATGATATGGATGACGTGTTGGACACGTGGAACATTGCAGTCATGAAAAGACTGCAACTTGAGGGATCTAACGATGCTCGTACCCTTAAGAGCAAGGTACGCTCTTGCTTTCTCTTTCCCTACTCTGGTTTAAGACAAGTTATTTTAAGCCATGACATTGCTTCCAAGATTAAAACAATAAATAAGAGTCTAGATGGTATTGCAAAAGGGAGAGACACGTTTAACTTTAAAACAACCTGACTAGTGAACAACATCAGCGTGTAGAAAGTACTTCCTTTATTGATGTGGCTGATGTGTATGGCCGAGATGAGGAAGAGTACAATTTAGTAAGCAAGTTGTTGGGTGAAAGTAGTGAAATGCAGAGCGACCTCCATGTCATCTCAATTGTAGGGATGGGAGGTATCGGCAAAACAACACTTGCTCAACTAGCTTACAACAATAACAAGGTGATGAACAATTTTGAAAAAAGATTATGGGTGTGTGTATCAAACCCTTTTGATGAGTTGATGATTGCTAAAGCGATCTATGAAGCTTTAGGAGGTGATGACTCTAAATTAGTAACATTCGTTAAATTGGAGTCTGTTATTCAAGAAATTCATAAATTAATCATAGGGAAAAAATTTCTTCTAGTTTTAGATGATGTGTGGACGGAAAACTTCAAGAAATGGGAACCATTCCACCTTTGTTTCAAGAATGGTCTTCTTGGAAGTAAAGTCTTGGTTACCACACGTAACCAAACAACTGCTCTTATGATGGAATCAAGTGATATCATTACAATTAAAGAATTGTCTGATAAGCAATGTTGGTCATTGTTTAGGCGGTTCGCATTTTTTAGTAGGTCTGATAAAGAGTGTGAAGAGCTAGAAGAAATTGGTAAGGAAATTGTAAGCAAGTGTAAGGGCTTGCCTCTCGCTGCAAAGGCTTTAGGGAGTCTTTTGCGTTTTAAAAAAACTAGAAAAGAATGGGAAAACATCTTATGTAGTGTGATGTGGAAAGTAGAAGAGTTTAAAGAGGGTGTCTTCCCCCCGTTGTTATTAAGTTACTATGATTTGCCTTCTATGGTACAACAATGTTTTACATATTGTGCCATGTTTCCAAAAGATTATGTATTTCATAAAGATGAATTAATTAGATTATGGATGGCTCAAGGTTATCTTGGATTAGATTATAATGAAGATATTGAGATAGTTGGTGAAAAATACTTTAATGCATTAGCAATGCGTTCCTTCTTTCAAGAGTTTGTAAAAGATTTTGATGGCAGTATTACAAGTTGTAAGATGCATGACATAGTGCATGATGTTGCTCAATTTCTTAGCAAGAATGAATGTTGTATGATTGAAGTCAAAGATTTGAAAGAAGGGAACATATATGCTTTATGTGAGAAAGCTCATCAATTAATACTGTTGGATACTAAAAATGACACATTGCCAATCTCTATTTGCAATTTCAAAAAGTTGCGGACCCTTGTGATCAGACGCGAATATTTTCCATATATAGGCAATAAAGCATGTCTTAAAGTCATACCAAAGTTGTTTGGAGAGTTGACAAGCTTAAAGGCCTTAGAAATTTGTTTTAATATACCTATTTCGAAGAAGATAGGAAAACTCTTACATCTAAGATATCTTGATTTGAGTTCCAATGATGGGTTAAGAAAGTTGCCCGAATCATTGTGTGAGTTGTATAATTTACAGACACTAAAGCTTGTTGGGTGTGGTAATCTCAAAGTGTTGCCTCAAGGGATAGGGAAGTTAATCAACCTACGCCATTTAATGAATGATCGCACTTATTCTCTAAGGTACATGCCAAAAGGAATTGAGAGATTAACAAACCTTCGGACATTAACTTAATTCTGTTTGAGTGGTGGTGATTACGGTAACAAAGCATGCTCACTTGAATGTATAAATAACTTTCAGCACATGGAATCTTTAGGTATCAGAGCTTTAATACATTCGAGGGTAGATATGGATCAGATAGGACAATTTAAAAATCACAAAAACATTCATAATTTGCATTTACGGTTCTGTTGGTTGGATTCGAATAATAACGATGAAGCAATTATTGAAGCTTTCCAACCACCTCCAAATTTGCAAGGATTAACAATAGAGGGGTACAGAGGTCAGTCAATGTTTGGTCTTAGGATGATGTCATTAACCAATTTGAGGTCGATATCTCTCAATCGTTGCACCCAGTGTTTGCATTTGCCTCCACTGGGAAAATTGTCATCTCTTAAAACACTTTATATTAGGTGGATGACAAGTGTGAGAGAAGTGGGTAATGAATTTGTGGGAGTAGAAAGAGATGACACTTCATCATCTTCATCACTTATCTCCTTCCCTAAATTGAAAACTCTCCAGTTTGAGAATATGGACAATTGGGAAGTTTGGGATTTTGGGATTGAAGATGCTACCACAATCGTGTTCATGCCTTCCCTTCATACTTTGAAACTCCATGGTTGCTACGAATTAAAGGGATTGCCGAAGCAGCTTCTTGAGAAGGCACCATTACAAAATTTGTCAATAGTTTGCTGCGATATTTTACAACAAGTTTATGCGAAAGGGGAAGGAGACAAGTGGGACCACATCTCTCACATCCCTAATATCCAAATCTAAGTTGAGGTATATTCTTCTCCTTTTATTACTTTGTTGTTATCGCTTTTTACATCTCTCTCTATTTGTTTAAATATCTTGGCAACTTTTAAAATTCATTCCTAACAACCTCTGCACTTATATGTTGAATTTTTGTGGGTCTTATGCTGTAACATTTTTGTAAATTTTGGTTTTAACTTTCAATCTTGTGTAAGAGATAAATTTTGTCCAATTTTCTGATTAATTTTACAAGATCCAACCTAAACTTATTGAGAAATTGTTTGAGATGGAGCAGGGGTGTTTCTTGTCAAATGTATGTGGCTTTGGTGGTTACTGGAATAGAAGAGACAGAAGTAGGCGAAGAATTAAAGATGCTGCAAGGTTTTACAATTACATGTGTAGCAAAGGGTAAACATATAATGTTTATATATATATATATATATATATAATTTTACCGATCTTTGTGAGGTTTAACTATAGAAGGGGGAGTTAACGGTTTCCAAACTCATGAATGGTTTTATCTCTCTGCTTTAGGTTTGCTGCCTAAGAATTGGTCAAAAAGAAATTAAGGTTGTTTACTTTACTCCTTTGCTTTCTCTTTTGTTTTCATGTTCATTCGATTTTATACTATTCGCACCAATCTTAATGTGTACTGTTGCTTAATTTAGGAATCCTAATTTTATTTTGAAGGGCATGGTGGACTTTCGAATTTATTGAAAAAGAGATTGAAAGAAAATGAGCACATAATCATTGTTATAACTGAAGGTGTAGGACAAGAGTTGCTCTGTGAGAGCAGAGTAAGGAGCAGCAGGTGCTTCAGGAAACAAGCTTTTTTATGACCTTCATTTATGGACTGTCAAAAGATAAAGGTACAATTACTAAAATTATTTAATCTTCTTTTGTATTAGATATGTTATTTCTTATTCTTGGAAAAGGATGTGTGTTTATCCACTTCCTGGATATTTTGCTGTTGTGTTTATTTATGTTCTAAACCTTTAGGTTAGTTGTATAATTGACTTGCATTTGTCTTCAGGTTTTATGTCAGAGACATCAAATAGTATAAGTTTTTCAGGAGTCCAATTTTGGATTTGAGAAAAATGATCAGCGTATTACTCTGTTTTACGATGATTTGGGTGCTGTTTACTTCTATTTGAATGTATTCGGAATCAATCCATTGCCATTTTTCTAATGACAAGCATTTTAGAATATCGTTGATGATCATCTATACTTATGGTTGACATTTACACTTCATTTCATATTGGTTGTTGATATAAAGGTAGTGTTCCTAAAGTGATTGGGATTTCTGCCAAAAATTTCATATAGAAAGCTTGCAAAAACAATCTAAGATTTGCTAGAACCAATAGCTTATTCCACAGCTGAGACATTAAATCTCTATAATATATTTAGGAGTCCCCCACAGAGGATGAGTAATATGATCAGTCAATTATACCATAATATATGTTAGTCAATTGCACCATAATATATGTCGCTTCTATATAGATGTATCATGAAACTCTCATCATTTTCCATTTTGTTAGAATGATGAACATTATAGAATACCATTAGTGTTTATTTACACCATGTTATTTACAAAGTTAATCTTTAATTTTGTAGGAACAGTTAGCCAAAGTAAAAGATTGCTACAATTTTAAATATATAGGTAAGTTTCCTGATGTCTTGCTATTGTATTTTGTAATTGCTTTCTTGAAATGTTTGATGGCCATTTGAAATAGAAGTGTAACCAATCAATCATGTTTTACTCACCTAGCAGATCCAACACACATGATCTTTGCTATTCTAAGCAATGCATCTAATAATGTGTACTGCACTTTGCTCATCACAATGCTATTCATGATGCTATGGTTGGAAACATAGGTTTCATAGTTGGCTCTGTTAAAGCGAGACATGATCTTTATTTCTGTTCATGAGTCATTTGATACTGATATATGTGGAGTTCTTGATCACAAGTCTTCGAGCAGGCTTATAAATAATTGAATATGTCTTAGAGCTTATAATGCAGAGCATGGTTTTCTTTTGGGTTTTATAACTAATGGTTATTATTACATGACATATCAAACGGGGTAATTAGTTATATAAATCTTGTTCAATTTTTTAGTTTTCAGTTAAATCATTTCTAATGTGATTCCGATTATAATGATTTAATGTCACTGATGTAAATAATATTTGAGAAAAATCACAGATGTTTCTTGTCAAAAGTGGCTTTGGTAGTGAGTCAAATGCAAGAGAAAGTAGGAGAAGAATTAGAGATGTTAGAAGATTTTACAATTAACATGCATTGGTCTTAAACTTTTGGGTACAGAATATGACATTACTGAAAAATAGTTCCATTTCTCAAGAGAATCCATTTTCATAGCATGGTGGGGTTAATAAAACAAGATGTGCCATGAGGAAGGATGGAAGAAGAAGATAGATTTAAAATCATTATTTCATGATGATGTGTCCAGAAGATGCAGAGTTTCAATAGTTGTGGTGATATATTCAAACCTAAAGTTGCCTTTTATTTATAGTGAAAAATGAGGCACATGTGATAGACTTGATAATCTAATGTTACTACACCTTCTCCCACTTGTTTGCGGGTCCACAGTAAGTCAACAAAAGAATCACCATCACTTTCAGCATATCACTTAACTAGCGTATCACTTGCTGTAAAAGAATATCTATCTTCACTAGGCTATTACTTCCAGGATGGATCATGCTTTGTTGTCCTAGCTGTTTCATGATTTTCCTCTGTTCTACCAAGGAATAGGCTCTTCTTGATGCAAGGTTTTTTCTGCTTACTTGTAGTGCTCTCATGCAATTTCCTCATTAGATGCTGACTTGGCATTGATCCATCCTAATTAGGAGTTGTTTGAATTTGTTATGGACCAGGCCTTAATTGTCTTAGGTATATTGATCTTCCAGATGACTTGCTTGAAATGACTTGATATATGACTGATCAATCCTCTTAAGAGAAATTTTGTCAATGTTACCGTGATGAACCAAATGTCCTATAGTACTTAAAGAGTCAGTGCCAAGTATGGTGAGTGTTACTAAACTTGACGATTATGAAAATCTTTATAAATTTCTTCATAAGCATTATCTTGATATCTTATTACATTTTAATGTTACAGAGCTAAGGCTGTTGTGTGTGTGTGTGTGGAAAACTAGCTAACAATTACTGTGAAAGTGGCTTTTATGATTCGTGGACTTCAAGAGAAAGAAGACTGTAATGTAAACAGTAGGAGAAGAAAGTTTTAAACCAGGGTAAATTGGAAGCATCTTTCAATGGGATGCAATTTAGATCTTTCAAGGGGTAGGGTAGGCATTGATTAAAATAGTTGAAGAAGATAAGTTAGTAGATCGGGTAAGTTATTCTAATATTGTGATCTTATAAGTTTATTTTGCTTCCAGATTTTCCACAATGAATAATTAAGCATTAGATGATATGTTTTGCAGACATTAGCCAATTGCAAAGCTTCTAAGAACAATACATTTGGTGGACCAAAATGTATGGTATTTCCTTGAAGCATCAACATTCAATGATGGTATGCAACTTTACAAGAGATAAGCGGCTGTAAATTTCCTATTTATTTCATTTTTCATCGTAACGCAACCCTTGGTTATATATATTTGGCAATCTTTGTTCCATTTTTTTTTTTTTTATGTTCATGTACAAAACATTTATTTTCTCTATTATTGGACATAAATTTGTATTGCAGAATCACATTTCAAGGGAAAATGAATTGTCTTGCCTAGATGCAATGCTATGTTAACTTAGTCTTGAGTATTTTTCATCTTAATGTTTAATATAACATATTTTAGTAAACTGTCTGGTTTAAATATCACAAGCGGGGGTATTGTATTTAGGAGACATGTAAATATCTTAGTCTTTTCACTTGGTCTGACGCTGTATAATAAGAGGCAAGAATAAGATGATTATTAATATCAAGTATTGGTCTTAATCTTTTAGGTACAGGATATGGCAAAAGCAGTTGTTTTCTCAAGAGAATTTCATTTTCATGGTATGGTAGAGTAAACAGAACAACATGTGTTTTGAAGAAGAAGATGAGACACTGCAGAATCATAAATTCACTATGATGTGTCCAAAAGACGTAGAGTTTTAATAAGTATGCTAATAAATTCAAACCTGAGATTGTATTTTATTTATAGGCAAAAATGTAGTTCAGGTGTAAGAGTAGAAAATCTAATGTCACTTGCCCCTTCTCCTTCTAGTTGTCAGGTCCATGATAAGTCAATGGTAAATTCACCACAGAACAAGATGTGGAGTCTTCACCAACAAATAACTTTCAGGATGAGTAGCCATACTTCGTTTGTCCTTGCTTTCTTGTATTTCCCTATATGATGGCAAGGAAGAGGCTTCTCCTGATTGGAGGTTTTTCGTGCTCACTTCTAATCCTACCATTCTACTCCTCAGTAGGGTTTGAGTTGGCACTGATCCTTCTAATTAAGGTTTGTTTGAGTTTGTCCTTATTCCCTCACATAGCACAGACATGGACATAGTAAGTGATGATCTTATTAATTTGTTTGCTTTAAGATCTTCACATAAAACTATTTAGGTGCAGGGAAAATTATTTGATTTGAATGTCATTATGGATCTCTGAATTTAAAGGCAAGACAGAATTTGACAAGTGACTCCCCCGAATATGGTGTGTGATGATGATATGATTACATTCTTTCCATGTAGACATTCACCCAAGTATATGTAATAGCTAATTGAGTTTACATCTTGGCCTTAATTCTTTACTGTCTTTCCACATCCTGTAGGAAATTTGTCTTCGAAGGATGCGCTGTCTAATAGTCAATGCCTATCAAAACTTTTGAAATAATCAATGTTAAATGAGGTGAGTAATTTAAACTATGGCAAGTGGCTTCGAATATCGTCTTTAATTTTTGTCATACGATATGCTTGCTTTCTTATTTGACAAGCTATGCTTCTTTGTTTCCTTTCCCTTTTTCTTTTGACCCTTAACTTAGTTGTATAAGAATTCCTCTGTCAGTTGCAAAATAGACATCAACTTCCAATTGAAAGCAACATTTCAAAAGGAAGCAAATTCTTCCAAGATGCCTTGCCAAGCAAAGTTAAGACATTTTGTGGATCTGTCACTGGAACTTTTAAGTGCTTCACAGCATTTCATCTATGATTTTGCAATAAGTCATCTTGTTCTTTGTGTTTACCAAAAATTTTTATTGACATTCCTGTCTGCAAAGATGTTTATACAAGTGATAGTATTTTAAGCAAACCCTGAGTGGTAGAGAATGTCTCAAATACATGTCAAATATCTTATGTTCGTGCTGAGAAAAATTCTTTCATTGGAATGCTATTTTGGATCTTTGAAAAGAATAGATTAGTTGTTATGACAGAAGTTAATATTATTATTATATAATTGTTGAAATGGATAAAATAACAGCATCAAGCAAGTCCTCCAGATGTGATGTGTACTGATTATGTTGTACTTTCTTTCCTTTCAAAACTTCCATTAAGGATATGTGATAAGCTTGACTTTTTCCTATTCTTTGGCATCCTGATTGTGAAACTTGTCACTAAAAGATGCATCAAGTAATCGTTGCCTTTGATATTATTTTTGTGTTGTGAATCAATTAAAATGAAGTGACTGATGTTAAAACTTTGCAATTGACTTTGAATATTTTTTTAGTTTTTTGACATACAAAATTCTTTATTTCTATTTATACAAGCTACATTTCTTTTTCCTTTTTTTTTTAACAATTAATTGACTATACAAAGCTTTCTCTGCCAATTGTAGGACACATGAATCCCAATGGACAATGACATTACAAGAGGGGGCAAATTTCTTCCAACATTCCTTGTTAGGAGAGGTTAATAACAAGCTTTTTGTGATCTGCAATTTCATCGGAAATTTGAGCATTTGATTGATTTCTAAACCAAAATCCAAGTAAGTCTAATTGATATCATAGGGATGTTGTATAGATGCTTCTCAACATGTTTGACATCATGTCAACTATTGTTAGGTCTAACTAAAACGGGGAGAGTTAATGAGATCCGAACTCATGTAAAATTCTGGCCTCTCTGCTTTGGGTTTCACAGCGTAAGAAGAGGGTAAAAAGAAATAAAAGTTATCCTATATTTTCTTTAGTTTCCATTCTACTGCCATTTTTTTTCGTTCCCTGTAATTCATAGTGGTTTCTAGCACATTGTATTAGGATTATTTGCAGTGTATTCTAGCCTTGCCAGCTGTAGCGTGGACTACTTCTTGATTCCATAATCACCATTTTATTTTGAAGGACCTGGTGGACTATTTGAATTAATAGAAGAAACAGCTCAAGGAAAATGGACACCTGATGGCCATTGTCAGAGCTGAAGGTGCAGGATGAGAGCTACTTTCTGAGAGCCTGCGTATGGAGCATCAATATGCTTTAGGAAACAAGCTACTCCAAGATGGTGGTTTGTAAATATCTCAAAAGATGATGGTATAGATTCTATGACTATTCCAGTCTTCTTTTTTTCGTGTTAAGACATGTTATTTCCAATCCTTGTGAAAGTGTGGGTGTTTGTCTTCTTCATGGATTCATACTAGTTGTGTTTATGTCTATTCAAAATCTTCAGGGTAGATGATTTCTTGTTCTTTTTTACTTCCCTCTTGGTTCAGTTGTACAGAGCTTCCGCTTGCCAGTTGTACAACAGACATCAAGTTCCAATTGAATCACATCTCAGAAAGTTTGAGGATTCATGGTTGCATTGATCTGTCTTGACCATTTTTGAATCACTCATAGCATCTGATCAATAATGGAAAATACAATCCAGGTAGACGGCTATATGATTTGAGATATTATTTCCATACCAATAGATGGTTGGAATCATATGCAATTAATGCCAAATTGATTATTACAGGGAAGGGATTGGAATCCTGAGGCATGCAAATTTTCTCCCCCTGCATTGAATTTTGTTGATAGCAACTCTTTGAGGAAGAAGAAAAGAATGAAGAAAGATCAGAAGATTCTTTTGCCCCACTTCAATATCATTGGATACTTCAATATCTCTGACAGACCAAGCAAAGACATCAGCAGCTGACGTTTCGAATCAGCCATTGTATCACAGAGATAAAAAGTCTAATTTGGTGCTAATAGCATGACTGAAGAACAATAATGCCTGAAACAATTGGATGCCTTGTCACTGAAGTTTAAGGACTAAGTTTGATATATCTGTCGACAACATATTTGAGTAATGAACTGTTGCTATTACTGATTCAGGATCTTGTTTACATACTTCTAAATTTCTGAATTAGACATTTTTTAATTGTCAGGTGTAAGCATCATAGAGGCATGAGAACTCTTTTCTTCTTTGGTTTGCATTTCACTGCCTAAGAAGGATATGATTGGAGTTCAGAAGAAGATGTCTCTCAACTTGTGTACATTCATATGCTCCGAAATCTTTGATGGACCCAAGGTAAAAGCAGTACAATTTGAGTCCAGTCAATTCCTATCAATCTCCTACTTAAATATAAATACTTTTGGATTTCTCAAGGTGCTTGGAGGTTTAATTGTCCAAACTTTTGCATTTCTTTTGTATATAGGGGTTTATCCCCCTTGTCTTTTTACCGTTGTGTGGAATTTGTGTTTCTTGGGTTTGGCTTTCATGCCCCCTTTTCCTTTTGTTTTATTTCAATACAAGTTATTATTGTCTTGAGGGTTTGTAGGTGTGACATGAGAAGCTTTTGGGGTGCCAACCTAGTTGGGATGCCTTGAGTCTTCTTAAAAACATTTCTCTTGATTGATGTTTTCATATTTAAAAAAAGTGCTGGAGATGAAAAAGTTCAATGCAATTTGTAACATCATGTTTGAGACAACAGAAAGCGGAATTGTTCAACAAGAAATGCTGACAACTTTCTAAATGTTATTTTGCATTTGCTGTGTTGCAATGTTTAATCATTAGAAAGAAGGTTGTAGTTTAGTCATCGTATTTGCAGTACTTCCATCTTAGTAAGTGCTGTTGCAGAAGTGCTGCCAAATTTCATGAATGTGAAGAAGGATTCATCAGTGAATTTTATAATTATATGCATTTCTTGATACAGTCTTGGGAAGGGTTTTATACCATGTACAAAAAATAATTTTTTTTTTTTTTTTTGAAAAGAAAAAAATAATTTTTTGTTTTTACACTTCAACACAAACGAAAAACAGAGATGCTTGAAATATTCTAAAACAATGATTTATAACAATGGCTGCAATTTTGGACTCTACAACAGAGAAAAAGTATTTTCCAACCGCTGTGTATGCAATCAAAGCCTTAGGCCAATGATGAGATTTTGTTAAATCAAAGTTTATTCATGACAAATAATTGAGACCAACTGATATTTTGTAAGGCAGAACTGAACCTTAAAATTAATTTTGATGGAAGTTAACTAATAATAGGGTGGAATTCTGCAATTTTGAATAAAAATTTTATATGCTTGTAATTAGGTTTTAAAGATCATAGGATGTTTTAACAATTTATCAAAAAATAAAAACAAAACTAATTAATTATTATTATTATTTTTTGTTAGACATATCATTTGGGCTGGTGTTTGGATAAAATTGGAAGCACATTACTTAACAAATAATTAACAAAATGTAACAATTGGACTTAACAGACTTGGAGGCCGATAAACATCTTTATAATCACTTTTGCTTCACTTATTTTCTTTTTCTGACATTCTTCATTTATAAGCATCTTTGTAGAACGTCCAATAAGAGATGTAAAAAATTCTATGTAAACCAATTAAATTTCAATCCAAAACCTTTTATATAACTTAGAACATTTTCTTCTAGCTAACAGTCAATTTTTTTATTGTAAATTCATTAAACAAAAAACATAAATTAAATCTTGATCAAACTCCTTTATATCATTGTTCAGGCCTAAAGTTTATCAACAAATAAATGTATTTCCTTATACTTAAAAAGATATTTCAAGTTTATGTCTGTGTTGATTTCTAGTTAATTTCCCTTTGAAATCATAGCTTATTCTATAGTAATTTTTCGCCTTCGAAGTTGGCTATTGGAATAATCTAATTAAAGTGTATGAAGCAACTAATTAAACTTTAATTTCATCATATTCTTGTTTTCCAGATGGAACTAAAGTAAGTTTAATTAGTTGTAATATTCTTTTTAAAAAGCAAATGCTCTGCCTTATACTTGAACCAGCATCCAAGCAAGTTTCCACTTACGTATTTACTTTGCAAATGAATTTTAAGTGGTAAAGCACCAACTTCAGTTAAATTTATTAATAAAAGTTCAATAAAATAAAAAAAAAAAAAAAAGAACAGAAAAGAAGAAAGGAGTTATAAAAAACTGTTGATAAAAAAAATATTAAATAAAAAAAAGGACTGAGATTTGTTAACAATTAAATAATTTTTTTATAGACGAATATGTATATAATTTTCAGATTGGTCTTGAAATCATTTTAGAATCAAGTATTTTCTATCCATAGAGAACTGGTTTTACACCATGTGGAATGAGAATTAGTTTATCTTAGAAATTAGTTTTGAAGAGACAAGCACCTATGCATTATGTATATAGAAGGTCATAGTCTAATGGACTCCTTGCCTTCAAGTTTACTTTTAGTATCATCTTCTTGCTTTGGAGGTGAAAGGTAGCGTTTCCAAAGAAAATACCTTAAAAATAAAATGAACAAAGCATTATACTTGAACCAATATGCAGGCATGTTTTCACTTTGCTCCAGTATGGAAACGTAAAAGATGTGGCAGCATTTATTTTCACATTACTGAAAACCTAAACATTACCTCAATTTCTGCTATTGTAATTGCCATTCAGTCGCAATCTCTCAACATCATGGCTGATGCAATTGTTTCCTCTGTCTTGGAGCAACTGACTTCAAGTATTGGTCAACAAATACATTAAGAGGTGAAGCTAGTAGGGGATGTTGACAAAGAAACAGAACGGCTGACTCACAATTTTCAAGACATTCAAGCTGTGCTTGTTGATGCAGAGCATCGGCAAATCAAGGAGGCAAGTATTAGAGCCCGGTTAGATAAGCTCAAAAAAGTATCCTATGATGTGGAAGATGATTTGGATGAGTGGAATGCTTCAAAGCTGAAAGTGCATATTGAGAGAGGTGGAAATTCTTCTACTCTTAAGAAGGTAAGTTCCTTCTTACTCTCTACTTACTTTCATTTTAAACAAATTGTTTTGCATCATGACATTGCTATAAAGATAAAAGAATTAAATCGGAGGGTAGATGATATAGCTGAACGCAAATCTAGATATAATTTTAATGTAATTACGATGGAACAAGCTCGATGAGTAGTAAGTATCTCTGTCATTGATGAGTTTGAGATAAGTGGTCGAGAGAAGGGAAAACATATCTTAGTAAGCAAGTTGTGTTAGAATAGGGACAACGAAAGGGGCTCACATATCATCTCACCTGTAGGGATGGCGGGTATTGGGAAAATAAGTCTTGCTCAACTTGCCTATAATAATAATGAAGTGATAAGAAATTTTGAAAAAAGAATTTGGGTTTGCATGTCAGAGCCATTTGTTAAGTCAAAGGTTGCTAGAGCGATTATTGAAAATTTAGAAGGCCAAGCCTCTCATTTATTTGCTTTGCAATCCATTTTAGAAAAAAATTAGTGGAACTCTTGAGAGAAAAATTTCTCCTTGTCCTAGATGATGTATGGACAGAAAACTATGAAGATTGGGAGCCATTCCAGCACTGTCAATAGAATGGGCTTAATGGCAATTAGACGACTTTGATGACTATATCTTGGTGGAGATAAACATCTTGTACTTTCTTGAAGAATCAATATTTTGTGGTGGCTTGTGACATTGAACAAGGTATTAAATTAGTTTTAGCTTATAATTCATGGACCATATAAATCTGTATTTCAGAATGTCTGTTGTTGATTTATATGAACTAACAAAACTGTTGCAAGAATGCCTCTGCCTGCATTATGCAGACATGGGCTGCTGATGTGTGATGAGATGTGCATAGGAAGTGGTTAAACTGAATCTGCCGTGTCTGACCAAATTTTTAGAAAGTTAGTTGTGTTAGTGGTTTTTGTTAATGGCTTGTTAATGGGAAGATCATGTGTTAGTGGTTTTTATTTGTGGCTTGTAAATAAGAAGATCATGCCCTGTAATTAGTAGTAATTCTAGTTTTCTGTAAAAAATCTTTTTTATTTAAGGAAAATGCTTTGAATGAAGAATAAGATAACATTTCAGTTTTATATTCTCACCATTCCTTTTGATGAGTTTATGCTTTGTCTCTGTAAAACGAACATTTTCTTTTTTCAGTTTTCTTTTTTTTTTTTAAGAAAAAAAAATCATAACAGTTTGATATGTTTTTCTCTGATAGTAGAGATGGTAAATGCAAACCCATTCTAAGATTTTTTATTTGTATTGCTACCACCAGCAAAATTAACTAAAAGAAAAATAAAGATCAGGTACAACTAAAGTGCCAAATATCTGATATTTTTCATCCAGTTAATTAAGTTCTTCAATATAATTTGCACTTGAAAAAAAGAAAAGAAAAGTTGGATTCATTATCCATAACGTCGGGCCAGTGCTTGAATCATCCTAATACCAACACGTCATATAATTTAATTGGACTTGAAAAGACTTGGAGGAGGCCTATAAATAAACCTACAAATACTTTTACTATTGTTGTCCTAGCAAAACGTAGCAACATCATGAAAATATCACATTTTCATCTTTTCATGACCAAAAAGATGAGCAAGGCCCACTAAAGAACAATAGCAGGGACCATTTAGGTATCAGATCACTGGATTAATAAAAGGTGAGTGAGGATTGTCATGTATACGTAGGGCTTGATTGGTGGCACCTATAGATACCAGGCCCAAATTGGTGCATTTCATTGGGCATAGCTCAAACAGAAGCAATCGGACCGAAGAGTATCCAGTTATATTTTTAAGTCTCGTTCATATGTGAAATTGGATGGAATAAGATTTAACATTATTACATTAGCATTTTAATGCGTTTAGCACTGGATTCTGATTTGGTTATTTGGGTGATTTTGACTTCTATTTGGATGTATTCTCAATCAATATTGGCCCTTTGTACCATGGAACATATCATCAGCATCACCATTAGTGGTGAGCTTTATAGAACACGTTGATGTTTATGTAGACTTATGATGACATTCATATTTTGCAATGTTGTTTACTATTTGACTTTGATTGTGCAGGAACACTTTGCAAAAAGGCAAACCATGACTATAAATCTCAAATAGATAGATGATCTGCCTGATGATGTAAGTTCATATGATCTCATGAACAATTTGCTTACATACCATTCCATGTAAGTTCCTCTCCAACTAAAAGTAATTGTCTTATTTCCTTGTACCGTTATTTCCGTGTGGAAAGTTGAAGTCTGTATGTGGTTGTTATGATATATCTTGAAATGTTCTTTTAGCTTACCTATAAAGATTTTAAAGCCAAAGAATTGAATGGTAGGGAGAGGTGGTGGTGCTGTGATAGGAAGATGATGAGAAACTTACTGACAAATAACTAAAATGGGAACGCAGAAAAACTAACGCATCTTTTGAAGCTTTCTTACTGTAATTGCTGCGTACTCAAATATAATTTCCTAGCAACATGGCCGGTACAGCTGTTTCCGCTATCTTGCAGCAACTGGTTTCAGTTGCTGATCAAGAGATACAAGCAGGGGTGAAGCTTGTTAAGGGTGTGGATGAAGAAGTCAAGAAGCTCACAACCAACTTCGAAATGATTCAAGATGTGCTTGTTGATGCAGAGCAAAGACAATTTACGAAGACAGGTGTCAGAGTTTGGTTGGAGAAGCTGAAACATGTTTCCTATGATATGGATGACGTGTTGGACACGTGGAACATTGCAATCATGAAAAGACTGCAACTTGAGGGATCTAACGATGTTCATACCCTCAAGAGCAAGGTACGCTCCTGCTTTCTCTTTCCCTACTCTGATTTAAGACAAGTTGTTTTAAGCCATGACATTGCTTCCAAGATTAAAACAATAAATAAGAGTCTAGATGGTATTGCAAAAGGGAGAGACATGTTTAGCTTTAAAACAACTATGACTAGTGAACAACATCAGCGTGTAGAAAGTACTTGCTTTATTGATGTGTCTGATGTGTATGGCCCAGATGAGGAAGAGTACAGTTTAGTAAGCAAGTTGTTGGGTGAAAGTAGTGAAATGCAGAGTGACCTCCATGTCATCTCAATTGTAGGGATGGGAGGTATCGGCAAAACAACACTTGCACAACTAGCGTACAACAATAACGAGGTGATGAACAATTTTGGAAAAAGAATATGGGTGTGTGTATCAAACCCTTTTGATGAGCTAATGATTGCTAAAGCGATCTATGAAGCTCTAGGAGGTGATAACTCTAAATTAGTAACATTCGTTAAACTGGAGTTTGTTATTCAAAAAATTCATAAATTAATCATAGGGGAAAAATTTATTCTAGTTTTAGATGATGTGTGGACGGAAAACTTCAAGAAATGGGAACCATTCCACCATTGTTTAAATAATGGTCTTCCTGGAAGTAAAGTCTTGGTCACCACACATAACCAAACAACTGCTCTTATGATGGAATCAAGTGAAATTATTACAATTCAAGAATTGCCTGATAAGCAATGTTGGTCATTGTTTAGGCGGTTTGCATTTTTTGGTAGGTCTGATACAGAGTGTGAAGAGCTAGAAGAAATTGGTAGGGAAATTGTAAGCAAATGTAAGGGCTTGCCTCTCACGGCAAAGGCATTAGGGAGTCTTTTGTGTTTTAAAACAACTAGAAAAGAATGGGAAAACATCTTATATAATGAGATGTGGAAAGTAAAAGGGTTTGAAGAGGGTGTCTTTCCCCTATTGTTATTAACTTACTATGATTTGCCTTTTATGGTACAACGATGTTTTACATATTGTGTCATGTTTCCAACAGACTATGTATTTGATAAAGATGAATTAATTAGATTATGGATGGCTCAAGGTTATCTTAGATTAGATTATAATGAAGATATTGAGATAGTTGGTGAAAAATACTTTAATACATTAGCAATGCGTTCCTTCTTTCAAGAGTTTGTTAAAGATGTTGATGGTAGTATTACAAGTTGTAAGATGCATGACATAGTGCATGATGTTGCCCAATTTCTTAGCAAGAATGAATGTTGTATGATTGAAGTCAAAGATCTGAAAGAAGGGAACATATATGCTTTATGTAAGAAAGCTCGTCAATTAATGATGTTGGTTACTAAAAATGACACATTGCCAATCTCTATTTGCAATTTCAAAAAGTTGCGAACCCTTGTGATTAGACACAAATATAATTCAAGTTTAGGCAACAAAGCATTTCCTAAAGTCATACCAAAGTTATTTGAAGAGTTGACAAGCTTAAGGGCCTTAGAAATTTGTTTTAATATACCTATTTCGAAGAAGAATGAAAACTCTTACATTTAAGATATCTTGATTTGAGTTACAATTATGGGTTAAGAAAGTTGCTCGAATCATTGTGCGAGTTGTATAATTTACAAACACTAAAGCTTGATTGATGTAGTAATCTCAAAGTGATGCCTCAAGGGATAGGGAAGTTAATCAACCTACGCCATTTAATGAATGATCGCACTGATTTTCTAAGGTACATGCCAAAACGAATTGAGAGATTAACAAACCTTCGAACATTAACAGAATTTCGTTTGAGTGGTGCTGATTACAGTGGCAAAGCATGCTCACTTGAATGTATAAATAACTTTCAACACATGGAATCTTTAGGTATCAGAGCTTTAATACATTCGAAGGTAGTGATGGATCAGATAGGACAATTTAAAAATCACAAAAACATTCATAATTTGGATTTACGGTTCTGTTGGTTGGGTTCGAATAATAACGATGAAGCAATTTTTAAAACTTTCCAACCACCTCCAAATTTGCAACGATTGACAATAAGGGAGTACGGAGGTCAATCAATGTTTGGTCTTAGGATGGTGTCATTAACCAATTTGAGGTCGATATCTCTCATTAATTGCACCCAGTGTTTGCGTTTGCCTCCATTGGGAAAATTGTCATCTCTTGAAACACTTTATATTGGGTGGATGAGAAGTGTGAGAAAAGTGGGTAATGAATTTGTAGGAGTACAAAGAGATGACACTTCATCATCTTCATCAGTTATCTCCTTCCCCAAATTGAAAACTCTCTAGTTCGTGGGTATGTACGGATGGGAAGCGTGGGATTTTGGGATTGAAGATGATACCACAATCAAGTTCATGTTATTCCTTCATACTTTGAAAGTCCTTGGTTGCTATAAATTAAAGGGATTGCCAAAGAAGCTTCTTAAGAAGGCACCACTGCAAAATTTGTCAATAGAATACTGTGACATTTTACTACAAGTTTATGAGAAAGGGGAAGGAAAGAAGTGGAAGCACATCTCTCACATCCCTAATATCCAAATTGGAACAAGACAGCTTGAGTAACATCTAAGTTGAGGTATATTCTTCTCCTCTTTTTACTTGGTTGTTGTTGCTTTTTACATTTCTCTCTATATTTGATTAAATATCATGGCAATTTTTAAAATTCATTCCTAATAACCTCTCCACTCATATGTTGAATTTTTGTGGGTCTTATGTTGTCACATTTTTTAAATTTTGGTTTTAACTTTCGATCCTACATAAGTGATCAATTTTATCCAATTGTTTGATTAATTTTTATAGGATCCAACCTAAGCTTATTGACAAATTGTTTGACATGGAGCAAGGATGTTTTTTGTCAAATATGGCTTTGGTGGTTTGTGGAATGCAAGAGACAGAAGTAGGCAAGGAGTTAAAGATGTTGGAAGGTTTTACAATTACATGTGTAGCAAAGGGTAAACATATAATCTTTGTTAGGTTTAACTATAGAAGAGGGAGTTAATGGTTTCCAAACTCATGAATATCTTTATCTCTCTGCTTTAGGTTTGCTGCTTAAGAACTGGCCAAAAAGAAATTAAGGTTATCTGCTTTATTCCTTTGCTTTCTCTTTTGTTTGTGCGTTCATCCCATTTTATGCTATTCTTACCAATCTTAATGTGTACTATTGCATAATTTAGTAATTCCAATTTTATTTTGAAGGGCATGGTGGAATTTTGAATTTATTGAAAGAAAGATTTAAAGAAAATGAGCACATGGTCATTGTTATAAATAAATGTGCAGGACAAGAGTTGCTCTGTAAAAGCAGTTTATGGAGTAGCAGGTGTTTCAAGGAACAAGATTCTTTATGACCTTCATTTGTGGACTTGTCAAAAGATAGGGGTACAACTGCTAAAATAATTTAGTCTTCTTTTGTATTAGATATGTTATTTCTTATTCTTGCAAAAAGGTGTGTGCTTATCTACTTCATGGATATTTTACTATTGTGTTTATCTCTGTTCTGAACCTTTAGATTATTTGTATATTTGCCTTGCATTTTGTCTTCAAGTTTTATGTCTGAGACATCAAATAACTATAAATTTTTTAGGAGTCCAATTTTGAATTAGAGAAAAATAATCAGCTTATTACCCTGTTATACGCTGATTTAGTTGTTTGCTTCTATTTGGATGTATTCGAAATCAATCTATTGCAATTTTTCTAATGACAAGCATTTTAGAATACCGTTGATGATTATCTATGCTTATTGACATGTACCTTTCATTTCATATTGGTTGTTGATATAAAGGTAGAGTGGCAAGAGTGATTCAGATTTTTGCTAAAAACTTCCTACAGGAAGCTTCCATAGACAATCTAAGACATGCTCTACCCAACAACTTATTTTATAGTTGAGACGTTAAATCTCTATAATATATTTAGGAGTCCTCGATTGAGGATGAGTAATATGACCAATCAATTGCACAATGATATATGTGATTCGAGTGCTAATCACTTCTTTCAGATGTATCATGTAACTCTCATCATTTTCCATTTTGTTATAGTGTTTGTGACCTATTGTCCTCACACACCTTATTGTTTACAAATTTAATTTTGATTTTACCAGAACACCTGTCCAAAGTAAAAGATTGCTAATAGGTCAATTTTTTGAAGTCCGCCTAGTTTGTGGACTTCAAGAGAAACAAGAATGTAATGTTGACAGTAGGAGAAGAAATTTTTAGACTAGGGTAAATTGGAAACATCCTTTGACAGTATGCAATTTTAGATATTTCAAGGGGCAGGGCAGGCATTGACTATAACATCTGAAAAAGATAAGTATATAGATCGAGCAAGTTATTATGATATTGTGATTATATAAGTTTAATCATTTATTTTTGGGATATGATGAAAAAGCCCTCTGGAAAGCAAAATAATCAGAAATTACACCCGGTTTTCTTTTTATTAGGTAACTGCCCCCTACTATCTAAAAATACCAACCAGTGTTAAAATTTGAGAGTAAATTGGTAATTTAATAAAATAATTAAAATTTTATAATGAGAAAACTTATAAAAAATTAAAAAATAAAAAGTTTTTTCTTATTACCATACTGAATTCATCAATTCAACACATCAATCCAAAATCCTAAACATAAAACACATTACCAACATCACTCAAAACCGATGGAACCAACATCACAAATAACAATTCCAAAATACCAAAATAATCTAAAAACATCAAAATCAAATCAACCAATAAAACTCAAAAAAAAAAAAAAAAAAAACCACAATCAACCCAATCAAATCAAACCTAGAACTAGGTTCGAATGAACCCAAAAACTGGGCTCGATTCGAACCCAATTTCTAGGTTCGAATGGAACCCCAAACTCAGTTCAAAGGAACCCAGAAGCTGGGTCTGATTCGAACCCAGAAACTGAGTTCCTTCCAACCCAGTTTTGGATTCTACTGAAACCCAGATCTGGGTTCAATTCGAACTAGATCTTGGTTTGAATCGAGCCTAGAGAAAAAAAAGAGAAGAAGAGAAGAAGAAAAAGAATAAGAACAAGAACAAGAAGAACCTAAAACTGGGTTGGAAGGAACCCAAAAACTGGGTTCGATTCGAACCCAGTTTTGGGTTCTATTGGAACCTAGATTTGGGTTCGATTCAAACCCAAATCTGGGTTTGAATCGAACATAGAGAAAAAGAAAAGCAAAAGAAAAAGAAAAGAGTTCTAGACAAAGAAGAAGAAGACGAGTAGAAGAATAAGAAGAAGAAGAAAAAGAAGAGCACAAGAAGAAAAAGAAGAAGAAGAGAAAAGAGTTCTAAACGAAGAAGAAGAAGATGAGCAGAAGAATAAGAAGAAGAAGAGCAAAAGAAGAAGAAAAATAAGAAGAAGAGCAGAAGAAGAAGAAGAATAAGAAGAGAGAGTGGAGAGACAGACGGAAGATTTTTGTGTGAATAAGATCTTTTTTTTTTAAATTTTTATTTTTTTATTTAATATTTTAATTAATTAATAATTTAAATGATATTTTTGTCATTTCGTAAGTTTAAAGGGTATAAAAGAAATTTTATAGGATATAATAAGGATAGTTTGGTCATTTCACTATTTTGAACGGAAAATATTAACATTTTGGATGGAAAGTTAACGATAAGGGTGTCTAACCTAATAAAATAAAAATCGGATGTAATTTTCGATTATTTTACTTTTTAAGGGAGTTTTTCATAATATCCCTTTATTTATTTATTTTTGAAGAAATCTTATAACTTTATTTTGCTTCAAGATTTTCCACAATGAATAACTAGACATTAGATGTTATGCTTTTATGAATATTAGCCAATTACAAAGCTTCTAAGAACAGTACATTTGGTGGACCAAAATGTATGGTATTTCCTTGAAGCATCAGTATTTGGTGATGGTATGCAACTTTACAAGAGGTAAGCGACTGTAAATTTCCTATTCATTTCTTTTTTCATCATAATGCAACCCTTGATTATGTATATAATTGACAATCTATGTTCCAATTTTAATTTGATTTTTGAGTACAAAACATTTATTTTCTCCATTATTGGACATAAGACTGTGTTGTCGAACCATATTATAAGGGAAAACGAATTGCATTGGCTAGATGCATTGATCTATTAACTTAATCTTGAGTAATTTTCATCTTAATGTTTAATATAATATATGGTAGTAAACTGTTTGGTTTCAATATCAGAGAGAGGATGGGGGGGTGTGGGGGTTGGTGGGGTGTGGGGTGTGGTATTTTATTCAAGAGGCATGTAATCTTGTCTTTGCACTTGGTGTTCCACGGTAAATAAGAGGCAAGAATATCATTATCATTATGAATTGGTCTTAAACTTTTAGGTACAAGATACGACAAAAACAATTGCTTCGTCAAGAAAATTTCAATTGAATTGCATAGTGAACAGAACAGGATGTGTCCAGAGGAAGATGGCGATAAATTGCAGAATCATAAATTCAATATGATGTGCCCAAAAGACACAGAGTTTTAATAGGTATTATCCCATTTTATTTATAGGCAACAAGGTAGATCTGGTGCAAGAATAGAAAATCTAACGTCACTTGCCCCTTCTCCCACTAGTTGCTAGGTCCACAATACGTCAATGGTAAAATCATTACAGGACAGCATGTGGAGCCTTTAATAGCAGATCACTTCCAGCATGAGTAGCGATACTTAATTTGTTTGTCCTTGCTTTCTCGTAATTTCCCTATGTGATGTAAAAGAAAAGGCTCTTCCTGATTTGAGGTTTTTCATGCTCACTTCTAGTGCTCCCATTCTACTCCTCAGTAAGGTTTGAGGTGGCACTGATCCACTTTGATTAAGGTTTGTTTGAGTTTATCATGGGCCCTTATTTCCCTATGTGATGGCAAGGTAGAGGCTCTTCTTGATTTGAGGTTTTTCATGCTCACTACCAGTGCTCCCATTCTACTCCTCAGTAAAGTCTGAGTTGGTACTGATCTATTCTAACTAAGGTTTGTTTGAGTTTATCTGAGTTGGTACTGATCTTACTAAATTGTTTGCTTTAAGATCTTCACGTAAGAGTATTTAGGTGTAGGGAAAATCATTTGATTGGACTATCATTATGGATATTTGAATTTAAAGGTAGGACAGAATTTGGCAAGTAAGTCCTCCAAATGCGGTGTGTATTGAGTTTACTATATGTAATAGCTAATTGAGTTTACATCTTGGCCTTAATACTCTAGTGTACTTCCACATCCCATAGTACAATTTTGTCTTCAAGGGATGCACTATCGAATAGTTGATGCCTATCAAAATTTTTTATATTATTGTCTTGTTAGTTTAAATAATCAATGTCAAATAATGTGAGTAATGTTAAACTTGGCAAGTGGCTTTGAACATCCTTTTCGATTTTCTGTCATACAATATCCTTGTTTTCTTATTTGACAAGTTGTATTTCTTTGTTTCCTTTTCTTTTTCTTTTCACTCTCAGTTGGGTTGTACAAAGCTTCTCAGCAAATTCCAGAACAGACATCAAATTCCAATGGAAAGCAACATTTTAAGAGGAAGCAAATTTCTTCCAAGATGCTTTGCCCAGCAAGGTTAGGACATGTCATCGGAACTTGTAAGTAATATACAGCTTTTGATCTTACATGATTTTGCAACATGTTTGCTCTGTTTTTTGAAAATATTGATCTTATATTGTTGACATACCTCTAAATGGTTGAAATCATATGTGATTACACGGGAAACCAATGGATTGAATAAGGCATGCAAATTTCTTCTTTGTGTATTGAATTTTGTTGTTAGAACTCTTTGACAAAAAAAAAAAGATCAGAAGATTATTTTGCATCGCTTTAATATCTTTGGATACTTAAATAACTCTCTGACAGATCGAAGGAAAGGCATCACCAGCTTACCTTTGAAGTAGCTGTTGTATCACTTGATTCTATTAGTTTCCGCTTCTAAATCGATGCTGCTAGAGATGGATCAAAATAGACGAACAAGTCTAATTCATTAGCAATAGCATGGCTAAGGAACATTAATGCCTCATTACTATGCAGAACAACTGGATGCCTTGTCGAGAAAGTTTAAGGACTATGTTCTATTTATCTGTCAAGGGCATCTTCCAGTAACTGATTGCGTCTTGTCGATTATTAAACTACAACCTAGGCAACTGTTACTTTTACAGATTTGGGATCTTGCTTACATATATACTTCTGAATTTCTGAATTTGATATTTTGTAATTGTCAGGTCTAAATATAAAAGAGCCATGAGAACACTTTTCATTTCTATCTTTGCTTGAAATAAATAGTTCTAGACTTCTCAAGGTGCTTGGAGGTTTATTTGTCCAGATTTTTGTATTCCTTTTGTTTATAGGGATCTATCTCCCTTGCCTTTCTATCTTTGAGTTCGAACATTATTGTTTTGGATTTGTGTTTCTAGGGTTTTGGCTTATGTCCCTCCCTTTTCTTTTTGTTTTATTTTGATATAAGCTATTATATCTTCGTTCTTGAGATGAGAAGCTTTTGAGGTGCCAACCTAGTTGGGATGCCTTAAGTCTTCTTTGGTACATTTCTTCTCTTGATTGATGTGTCCATTAATAAAACAAAACAGTTCTGGAGATGAAAATGTTCAATGCAGTTTGTACCAACATGCTTGATGAACAATATCTCGTTCATGTTTGAATCTGACAGAGGGTGGAATTACCGGATGGTTAACATGTTATTTTTCATTTGCTATGTTGGACCTTTTAGTCACTAACAAGAAGCAGCAAGTAGTTTAGTCATTATTTTTGAAGTACCTCAACCTGCACACCTTGAAGGAGGTCATTACACTAATCATGTAATTATTTAGTCAATAAAGCAACAAATTTGCCGCGCAACAAAAGTAATTATTAAGATCAAAAGGAATTATTAAGAACCATTACACAACAAAAGTAGAGAACATTAAGACAAGATCAATGGCCTTATCAACTAAAGTAAAGTAAGCACTATAATTATGTCGCTTTAATTAAGTATTATTCATTGTATTGTATTGTTTTATTTTTTATTTTTTATAAAAGTGGAGTATATTGTATAATTTAAAAATATCAATCCAAGTAATTTGTTTGATCAATTGATAATATTTTCAATTGCTGAAGTAACAATGCTTTTTGGGCGAGCTTTAGTATACTCTAATGTATAACTTCATGCATTAGACTTCATGAATGAATTCATATACTTTTCATACTATATATTAAGAAACCCCTTTCTTGATACCCATCATATAATTATGAGAGGCCGGTCAAATAAATTTTCCTTATGGAACTCTGATCAATTCACATGACTTCTTGGCCTTACCTGTCAACATTATTCATCTATCCTAAAGTTTAGTTTGCTTTTTAAGGTTTTTTCTTGGTGGAAATAAGATTGTATAGTTTTTAAGATTACACAATTATTGTCAAATGAGAGAGGCACATTCTTAAAAAAAATAAAATGTAAAAAAGGAGACTCATGATTACTTCCAATATTTAATGAATTTTGATGTGATATTATTTTGTATGAACCATAAAATTTTAAAAAAATAAAGTACTTAAAAAAGAAGGTTTTTCTTCTTTTTTTTTTTAAATATAAATATGAAAGTGTACTTGCTTTTAATGGTGTGAGTGAGATTCGAATTAATATATACATATATATGTATATTAGGTCCTTAAATTAATTAATTTTATAATAAGCATATATAGTTTGTTAACTTGTGCTCCTGAAGAAACCAAAGAAAATATTTTTATGCCTTGTTTTCCAAGGAAACTTTACCCGTGGCCACACTACAACCATATCGAATTCATTGAACTATTTTTTCATAAAAAAGTTTCCCATCATTTCCTTAGCCACACTGACACCACCTACTTCTCTTAATACTCAGTTGTCAATTATATGATTTATATCTGGTTCCCGCAAGTAAAACGATGGCTATAAATGTTAAATGTATAGGTGAATTGCCTGAGATATTATTATTGTATATTGTCATTGCTTTGTTGAAATATTTTACAACCATTTGATGTAGTTGAAACATGCCCGGTAGATTGATCATATATACATGATCGTGCTACTCCAAGCAACGCATCTAATAATGTAGTACTGTACACTTCGCAAGCTACCATGGCTGGGTATACAAGTTTCACAGTTGGCCCCATTAATAAGAGACATACTTATATACCATTCCATGTAAGTGTTTCCTTCACTATAAGCAATTATCTTAATATCCATTATTATTATTATTATTATTTTTGTCTACAAATTAAGTTGAAACAAAAGCAAAAATCAAAATTGCTACCTCCTCATGATGATGCTGGCATCATATGAAGTCAAGTCATATTATCATGTATAGTTAAAAGTTATCACTTTTCTTTTTTGTCGTAACTTTTCTTTTTTAGGGTTTCTTTTTTAAAAATAAATAAATAAATAAAAATAACAGTTTGACAGGCTTTTTCCCGTCGACACTAGAGATGGTAAATGTAAACCCGTTTTAAGATTTTTGATTTGTATTGCTACCGCCAGCAAAATTAACTAAAACGAAAATTAAAAAGGTACAGCTAAAGAACCAAATCATTGATATTTTTCATGCAGTTAAGTTCTTGGATATAATTTGCATTTGAAAAGAAAAAAGATATCTTCAAAATACCTCCATAATTGAAAATAATGTGAAACTAATCCCCTAATTTTGAAAATATTATCCGGAAAGACCCAGATGTTAGTGGGTTGGTGGTTTCTGTCCATAAATTGACGGATCCGTTAGGATGTAAGGGTAAATTTGTCAATGTGTTTGATAACTTCAATTGGGGACAGTTGAATTGAAATTAGTTATATTTTAAATTAATAAATAAAATAAAATTAATGAATTAAGAAAATTAAAAGAGGAAAAAATCAGAAAACCGTCGAGTACCCATCTCTCACACTCAGCCGTCAATCTCTCACACCCTCTAGTTCCTCAACTTCCACAACCCTCCCGACCAATGATCTGGCGCCACTGCTGATTAGATCAGCCTGCTCACTCCATGCAAACCCTCCCCCTCCACTTCCACCTTTTCCTCCACTGGTAAAGAGGGAGGCGCCGACTAATTTTTTATGTGTTTCAAACTTGCATTTCATCTTCTCTTTTATGTGTTTCTGGTTCATTATTATTATTATTATTATTATTATTATTATTATTTTGTTTTTGAGTTTATGTAGACTAATTTGGATAACATGATGAAGAAGAAGATTATGGGTTTTGGTCAGTTTAATTGAAGTGGGTTTGTATAAAGTTTGATGGTTTGATGGGCATTGAAGATCTGGATGTTGATGAAAATCTGGTTTGGTTGAAGAACAATATCAAAGAACAAAATCTTGTACTGGTTAATTTATATTTTATATATTTTTTATAAATTTTTCTATATATTGTTATTCTTTTGGTTGCTGACTTATTATTATTATTATTTTTACACAAATTTATCTCTTATTTAATTTTTAATTTTGTAATTTATTTTTTAGATTTTTTTTCAGTTTTATTATGTTTATATGTTATTTTTAATATTCATGTTAAAATTTAAAATTTATTTATATTTTAAATTTTAAGGGTATAAATGATTATTTTAATTATTTTATACAAATTGATTTCCATTAAGATTGATCAATTAATTTTTGAATTTTGTTTTAAAAAAATTATATTATTTATTGTTTTAGATTTTTTTTAGTTTTATTATGGAATAAAAGGGTAGTTTACTAATTCGTGAGCAAGTTTTTTCACTTATTTTTTAATATATAAGGGTAGTTTTGTGTTTGCGTGATTTTGGTTCAATAACACTTTTGGTTTGGATGAAACCACCATTTTACTGACAATAGGGGGTTTTGGGTAATATTTTGGAAATTTAGGATTAATTGACATTATTTTTCAATTATGGTGATTTTTTAGAATTTTCCAAACAAAAAAAAAAAAAAAAAAAAAAGGGATAAGAGTTGGATTCATTATCCATAATGTTGGCCCAATATTTGAATCAACCGGGAGTAGTGGTATTTCCACCCCTTTAAAAATTGTATGTACACCCCTTTTTGTATTTATATCTCATTAAGATTTGTGATATTATGAAAAATTCTCCTAAAAAGTGAACTAATAAGGATTTATCCCATTTTTTTTTATTAGATTGAACCACCCCTTACCATTAACTTTTCATTCAAAAAGTTAACATTTTTCATCTAAAACCATGAAATGATCAAAATATTTTTATCAAGATTCTGTAAAATACATATCATACACTTCAAACTTATGTAATGATTGAAATATCCTTTAAATTATTTATTGATAATAATATTAAATAAAAAACTGAAAAATGGAAAATAAAAAATACTAATTAACAAAAAAAAAACTAATAGATTTTCTAATTTTCTTGGTTTTCAATCTAGAAACTTAGATTTTTGGGTTTTCCAGCACTCTAGAACTGGGTTTTCAGGTTGTTGCAAGCCCTTATTTTTCTGGGAATGAGTTTCTAGCAATTTTGAAACCCAAAAATGGGTTTTAGGTTGCTGCTTGCTGAAAACCAAAAAATTTGGGTTTTCGGCAAGACACAAACACACCAGAGAAGAGAAGAGAGTAAGGAGGAGCCGTCTGTCTACACACCACCACCATAAAATACTCAAAATAACCTTAAAGCCACCCACCCACCAACCATACCCGACCTAGAAACCAGCTGGTTATGGGTTTGAAATCTAGAACTGTTAGGTTCTAAGTTCGAAACCCAAAACCAGATGACAAAAAAAAAAAAAAAAGGGAGATAGAGAAGAAAGGTATGGGTTGGTCGCTAACGATGGAAGAGGACGCGAGCGTGAGAGGAAAGAAAGAGATGGACGATGGAGGAGGACGCGAGGGTGAGAGAAAGAAAGAGATGGAGGAGTTAGAGAGAGAAGAAAATGGTAGAGTGAGAGAGAGAGAATGGTAAAGAGAGAGATGGAGTGAGAGAGACAATGGTAGAGAGAGAATTGGAAAATTATTTAATTAATTTTTTTGTTTTTACTTTTTTTTTCAATTTTTTATTTAACTTTATTAAAACAAATAAAATCACTCATTCAGTTACCATTATGTCCTTCAAATTTAACACAAACCGGTTTTTTTAACCAATAGAAGACAATTTCTCTAGTAAAAAATATCGAGGGTAAATACCAATTAGTTTACTTTCCAGGGATTTTTTTATAATATCTCTTAAGATTTTTAAAAATTCATATTTTATAACTACACCCTATGTATTATCAATTATGTTAATTCATTTATTTACTTTTTAAATATTATAGATAAATAATTATAAAGGTAATTAAATTGCTTAAACTAAAATATTAAAAAAGTCAAACTTGGAACGGATAAATGAATAAAATCCTTAAACCACTACAACTACAATCCGCAAAGTTATCAAACGTTTCAGCAAAGATACTTGGTCAATAACACCTTCTGGGATGGCACTGAAAAGAATGCTCCAATCTTTGTCCAGACTGGAAATGAAGGCGACATTGAATGGTTCGCGCAAAACACCGGATTCATGTTTGAAACAACACCCCACTTCAAAGCTCTTCTTGATAATATTAACAATATTATCTTTTAATTAAATGTTAATAATTTAATTTAAGGGTGATGTTAGAATATTAAAATGTATAAATTAAAGGGTGTACATACCATTTTAGAGGGGTGGAACTATCGCCACTCATCAACCTAGTACCAACAGTTATAGAATTTAATCGGACTTGAAAAGACTTGCAGGCCTATAAATAAACCTACAAATACTTCTATTATTATTGTCCTGCCAAAATGTTGCGACATCATGAAAATATCACATTTTCATGACCGGCCGAAAGATAAGCAAGACCCATTATACAGCAATAGCAGGGCATACTATTATTGTATAGTGGGCCTTGCTTACCTTTAAATTTGCTTTATTATTGGTGAAAATGTGATACTCTTAATAAAATGTGTACTCACGAAGTGGGGAAATGATATTTGAGTACGTAGCAATTACAGTAACAGAAATCTGGAAGTGGTTGTTGTCATATGTCTTGCAATGTCCATTTAGCTTATATATAAAGATGTTAAAGCCAAGGAATTAAATGGTAGGGAGAGGTGGTGGTTGTGAGATAGGAAGATGATGGGAAATTGATGGATAGAGAAATAAATGGGAACGCCGAAAACACTAACACGTCTTTTGAAGCTATCTTTATAAGATGGCAGCTTGCTTTTTTCGTGTTGACATCAACTAAAGTGAACACGACTCGTCGGTGGACTGACATACCTGTGCTTTGTCTTTGTTGCCATTATTATTCCTTGGCTTTTTCATTGTTAAAGCCAAGGGATTAAATAGTTGGGATTGGGAGAGGCCGTGGTTGTGTGATAGGAAGATGATGGGAAACTTACAGATGAAGAAACAAATGGGGGGTTGAAAAAACTAACGTGTCTTTTGAAGTTTTTTCTTTTTTCTGAAATGGCAGCTTGACCAATGGCCACATTGTGGAAAAAAACAATCTGAAAATGATGTCCTTCCCCTTGTACGTGTGGAACCTACCGAGCCTTATGTTTTCATCACTAATCATTTTTGTTCTTTTACTAAATGGTATTAAATTAGGATTCCAATTTTTTATAATGAATTTAATATATTGTAATAAAAGTATTTTTATAAGTTCATAATGTTAATACAGTTGGATTTATTTCAATTTGGTACAGACATGTTATATGTATTTTTATAAGTTCATGATGTTAATATAGTTGGATTTATTTCAATTTGGTACAAACATGTCATTATGAATTTACAATATATTAAATTTATTAATAGAAACATTAATTATTATAAATCATTAATATTTTTATAATAAAAAAATATATAAAAAAATTGGATCCTTTTGAGTAAAAAATAAAAATGATTAATGATGAAGACATAAGGCTAATCCAGCTTCCATAAGTAAAAGGACAAGGAGGGCATGACACTATTCATTGTAATTATTTTGTTAAAAAGCGACGACTTTGGTGGACTTTGTTGTTACCTTGGCTTGGCTTCAACATCTTTATATATATAACTAAAAGGACATTGCAAGACATATCACAACAAAAACACTCAGATTTCTCTTATTGTAATTGCTACTCCAACATCATTTCCTAGTATCATGGGCCGATGCAGCTGTTTCCATGTTCTTGCAGCAATTGCTTTCAGTTTCTCATCCAAGAGACACAAGCAGGGGTGAAGCTTGTAAGGGTGTGGATGAAGAAGTCAAGATGCTCACAGCCAACTTCCAAATCATTCAGCTGTGCTTGCTGATGCAGAGCAAAAACAAGTTACGGATAGAGGGGTCAAAGTTTGGTTGGAGAAGCTGAAAGATGTTTCCTATGATATGGATTGACGTGTTGGACAAGGTGGAACATTGCAGTCATGAAAAGACCGCAACTTGAGGGATCTAACGATGCTCGTACCCTTAAGAGCAAGGTACGCTCCTGCTTTCTCTTTCC
>CM037997.1:14830479-14908165 GCA_021234005.1 Nephelium lappaceum | reverse complement strand
TTTAACTTTCTATCCTACTTAAGTGATCAATTTTATCCAATTGTTTGATTAATTTTTATAGGATCCAACCTAAGCTTATTGACAAATTGTTTGACATGGAGCAAGGATGTTTCTTATCAAATATGGCTTTGGTGGTTTGTGGAATGTAAGAGACAGAAGTAGGCGAGGAGTTAAGATGCTGGAAGGTTTACATTACATGTGTAACAAAGGGTAAACTATAATCTTTGTTAGGTTTAACTATAGAAGGGGAGTTAATGGTTTCCAAACTCATGAATATCTTTATCTCTCTGCTTTAGGTTTGCTGCTTAAGAACAGGCCAAAAAGAAATTAGGTTATCTACTTTATTCCTTTGCTTTCTCTTTTGTTTGTGTGTTCATCCCATTTTATGCTATTCTTACCAATCTTAATGTGTACTGTTGCATAATTTAGTAATTCCAATTTTATTTGAAGGGTATGGGTGGAATTTTGAATTTATTGAAAGAAAGATTTAAAGAAAATGAGCACATGGTCATTATTATAAATAAATGTGCAGGACAAGAGTTGCTCTGTAAAAGCAGTGTATGGAGTAGCAGGTGTTTCAAGGAACAAGATTCTTCATGACCTTCATTTGTGGACTTGTCAAAAGATAGGGGTACAATTGCTAAAATAATTTAGTCTTCTTTTGTACTAGATATGTTATTTCTTATTCTTGCAAAAAGGTGTGTGCTTATCTACTTCATGGATATTTTACTATTGTGTTTATCTCTGTTCTGAACCTTTAGATTATTTGTATATTTGCCTTGCATTTGTCTTCAGGTTTTATGTCAGAGACATCAAATAACTATAAATTTTTTAGGAGTCCAATTTTGAATTAGAGAAAAATAATCAGCTTATTACCTTGTTATACGCTGATTTGGATGTTTGCTTCTATTTGGATGTATTCGAAATCAATCTATTGCCATTTTTCTAATGACAAGCATTTTAGAATACCGTTGATGATTATCTATGCTTATTGACATGTACCTTTCATTTCATATTGGTTGTTGATATAAAGGTAGAGTGGCAAGAGTGATTCGGATTTTTGCTAAAAACTTCCTACAGGAAGCTTGCATAGACAATCTAAGACATGCTCCACCCAACAACTTATTTTATAGTTGAGACATTAAATCTCTATAAATATATTTAGGAGTCCTTGATTGAGGATGAGTAATATGACCAATCAATTGCACAATGATATATGTGATTTGAGTGCTAATCACTTCTTTCAGATGTATCGTGTAACTCTCATCATTTTCCATTTTGTTATAGTGTTTGTGACCTATTGTCCTCACACACCTTATTGTTTACAAATTTAATTTTGATTTTGCCAGAATACCTGCCCAAAGTAAAAGATTGCTAATAGGTCAATTTTTGAAGTCCTCCTGGTTTGTGGACTTCAAGAGAAACAAGAATGTAATGTTGACAGTAGGAGAAGAAATTTTTAGACTAGGGTAAATTGGAAACATCCTTTGACAGTATGCAAATTTAGATATTTCAAGGGGCAGGGCAGACATTGACTATAACATCTAAAAAAGATAAGTGTATAGATCGAGTAAGTTATTATGATATTGTGATTATATAAGTTTAATCATTTATTTATGGGATATGATGAAAAAGTCCTCTGGAAAAGCAAAATAATCAGAAATTACACCCGATTTTCTTTTTATTAGGTAACCGCCCCTTGCTATCTAAAAATACCAACCAGTGTTAACATTTGAGAGTAAATTGGTAATTTAATAAAATAATTAAAATTTTATAATGAGAAAACTTATAAAAAATTAAAAAATAAAAAGTTTTTCTTATTACCATACTGAATTCATCAATTCAACACATCAATCCAAAATCCTAAACATAAAACACATTACCAACATCACTCAAAACTGATGGAACCAACATCACAAATAACAATTCCAAAATACCAAAATAATCTAAAAACATCAAAATCAAATCAACCAACAAAACTTAAAAAAAAAAAAAAAAAACCACAATCAACCCAATCAAATCAGACCTAGAACTAGGTTCGAATGAACCCAAAAACTGGGCTCGATTCGAACCCAATTTCTAGGTTCGAATGGAACCCCAAAACTCAGTTCAAAGGAACCCAGAAGCTAGGTCTGATTCGAACCCAGAAATTGAGTTCCTTCCAACCCAGTTTTGGATTCTACTGGAACCCAGATCTGGGTTCAATTCGAACTAGATCTAGGTTTGAATCGAACCTAGAGAAAAAGAAGAGAAGAAGAGAAGAAGAAAAAGAATAAGAAGAAGAAGAAGAAGAACCTAAAACTGGGTTGGAAGGAACCCAAAAACTGGGTTCGATTCGAACCTAGTTTTGGGTTCTATTGGAACCCAGATTTGGGTTCGATTCAAACCAAGATCTGGGTTTGAATCAAACATAGAGAAAAAGAAAAGCAAAAGAAAAAGAAAAGAGTTCTAGACAAAGAAGAAGAAGACGAGTAGAAGAATAAGAAGAAGAAGAAAAAGAAGATCACAAGAAGAAGAAGAAGAAGAAGAGAAAATAGTTCTAAATGAAGAAGAAGAAGACGAGCAGAAGAATAAGAAGAAGAAGAGCAAAAGAAGAAGAAAAATAAGAAGAAGAGTAGAAGAAGAAGAAGAATAAGAAGAGAGAGTGGAGAGAGAGACGGAAGATTTTTGTGTGAAGAAGATCTTTTTTTTGAAATTTTTATTTTTTTATTTAATATTTTAATTAATTAATAATTTAAATGATATTTTTGTCATTTCGTAAGTTTAAAGGGTATAAGAGGGAATTTTATAGGATATAATAAGGATAGTTTGATCATTTCACTATTTTGAACGGAAAATATTAACATTTTGGATGGAAAGTTAATGGATAAGGTGTCTAACCTAATAAAATAAAAATCGGGTGTAATTTTCGATTATTTTGCTTTTCAAGGGAGTTTTTCATAATATCCCTTTATTTATTTATTTTTAAGAAATCTTATAACTTTATTTTGCTTCAAGATTTTCCACAATGAATAACTAGACATTAGATGTTATGCTTTTATGAATATTAGCCAATTACAAAGCTTCTAAGAACAGTACATTTGGTGGACCAAAATGTATGGTATTTCCTTGAAGCATCAGTATTTAGGTGATGGTATGCAACTTTACAAGAGGTAAGCGACTGTAAATTTCCTATTCATTTCTTTTTTCATCATAATGCAACCCTTGATTATGTATATAATTGACAATCTATGTTCCAATTTTAATTTGATTTTTGAGTACAAAACATTTATTTTCTCCATTATTGGACATAAGACTGTGTTGTCGAACCATATTATAAGGGAAAACGAATTGCATTGGCTAGATGCATTGATCTATTAACTTAATCTTGAGTAATTTTCATCTTAATGTTTAATATAATATATGGTAGTAAACTGTTTGGTTTCAATATCAGACGAGAGGAGGGGGGTAGGGTGTGGAGGGGTTGGTGGGGTGTGGGGTGTGGTATTTTATTCAAGAGGCATGTAATCTTGTCTTTGCACTTGGTGTTCCACTGTAAATAAGAGGCAAGAATATCATTATCATTATGAATTGGTCTTAAACTTTTAGGTACAAGATACGACAAAAACAATTGCTTCGTCAAGAAAATTTCAATTGAATTGCATAGTGAACAGAACAGGATGTGTCCAGAGGAAGATGGCGATAAATTGCAGAATCATAAATTCAATATGATGTGCCCAAAAGACACAGAGTTTTAATAGGTATTATCCCATTTTATTTATAGGCAACAAGGTAGATCTGGTGCAAGAATAGAAAATCTAACGTCACTTGCCCCTTCTCCCACTAGTTGCTAGGTCCACAATACGTCAATGGTAAAATCATTACAGGACAGCATGTGGAGCCTTTAATAGCAGATCACTTCCAGCATGAGTAGCGATACTTAATTTGTTTGTCCTTGCTTTCTCGTAATTTCCCTATGTGATGTAAAAGAAAAGGCTCTTCCTGATTTGAGGTTTTTCATGCTCACTTCTAGTGCTCCCATTCTACTCCTCAGTAAGGTTTGAGGTGGCACTGATCCACTTTGATTAAGGTTTGTTTGAGTTTATCATGGGCCCTTATTTCCCTATGTGATGGCAAGGTAGAGGCTCTTCTTGATTTGAGGTTTTTCATGCTCACTACCAGTGCTCCCATTCTACTCCTCAGTAAAGTCTGAGTTGGTACTGATCTATTCTAACTAAGGTTTGTTTGAGTTTATCTGAGTTGGTACTGATCTTACTAAATTGTTTGCTTTAAGATCTTCACGTAAGAGTATTTAGGTGTAGGGAAAATCATTTGATTGGACTATCATTATGGATATTTGAATTTAAAGGTAGGACAGAATTTGGCAAGTAAGTCCTCCAAATGCGGTGTGTATTGAGTTTACTATATGTAATAGCTAATTGAGTTTACATCTTGGCCTTAATACTCTAGTGTACTTCCACATCCCATAGTACAATTTTGTCTTCAAGGGATGCACTATCGAATAGTTGATGCCTATCAAAATTTTTTATATTATTGTCTTGTTAGTTTAAATAATCAATGTCAAATAATGTGAGTAATGTTAAACTTGGCAAGTGGCTTTGAACATCCTTTTCGATTTTCTGTCATACAATATCCTTGTTTTCTTATTTGACAAGTTGTATTTCTTTGTTTCCTTTTCTTTTTCTTTTCACTCTCAGTTGGGTTGTACAAAGCTTCTCAGCAAATTCCAGAACAGACATCAAATTCCAATGGAAAGCAACATTTTAAGAGGAAGCAAATTTCTTCCAAGATGCTTTGCCCAGCAAGGTTAGGACATGTCATCGGAACTTGTAAGTAATATACAGCTTTTGATCTTACATGATTTTGCAACATGTTTGCTCTGTTTTTTGAAAATATTGATCTTATATTGTTGACATACCTCTAAATGGTTGAAATCATATGTGATTACACGGGAAACCAATGGATTGAATAAGGCATGCAAATTTCTTCTTTGTGTATTGAATTTTGTTGTTAGGAACTCTTTGACAAAAAAAAAAAAGATCAGAAGATTATTTTGCATCGCTTTAATATCTTTGGATACTTCAATAACTCTCTGACAGATCGAAGGAAAGGCATCACCAGCTTACCTTTGAAGTAGCTGTTGTATCACTTGATTCTATTAGTTTCCGCTTCTAAATCGATGCTGCTAGAGATGGATCAAAATAGACGAACAAGTCTAATTCATTAGCAATAGCATGGCTAAGGAACATTAATGCCTCATTACTATGCAGAACAACTGGATGCCTTGTCGAGAAAGTTTAAGGACTATGTTCTATTTATCTGTCAAGGGCATCTTCCAGTAACTGATTGCGTCTTGTCGATTATTAAACTACAACCTAGGCAACTGTTACTTTTACAGATTTGGGATCTTGCTTACATATATACTTCTGAATTTCTGAATTTGATATTTTGTAATTGTCAGGTCTAAATATAAAAGAGCCATGAGAACACTTTTCATTTCTATCTTTGCTTGAAATAAATAGTTCTAGACTTCTCAAGGTGCTTGGAGGTTTATTTGTCCAGATTTTTGTATTCCTTTTGTTTATAGGGATCTATCTCCCTTGCCTTTCTATCTTTGAGTTCGAACATTATTGTTTTGGATTTGTGTTTCTAGGGTTTTGGCTTATGTCCCTCCCTTTTCTTTTTGTTTTATTTTGATATAAGCTATTATATCTTCGTTCTTGAGATGAGAAGCTTTTGAGGTGCCAACCTAGTTGGGATGCCTTAAGTCTTCTTTGGTACATTTCTTCTCTTGATTGATGTGTCCATTAATAAAACAAAACAGTTCTGGAGATGAAAATGTTCAATGCAGTTTGTACCAACATGCTTGATGAACAATATCTCGTTCATGTTTGAATCTGACAGAGGGTGGAATTACCGGATGGTTAACATGTTATTTTTCATTTGCTATGTTGGACCTTTTAGTCACTAACAAGAAGCAGCAAGTAGTTTAGTCATTATTTTTGAAGTACCTCAACCTGCACACCTTGAAGGAGGTCATTACACTAATCATGTAATTATTTAGTCAATAAAGCAACAAATTTGCCGCGCAACAAAAGTAATTATTAAGATCAAAAGGAATTATTAAGAACCATTACACAACAAAAGTAGAGAACATTAAGACAAGATCAATGGCCTTATCAACTAAAGTAAAGTAAGCACTATAATTATGTCGCTTTAATTAAGTATTATTCATTGTATTGTATTGTTTTATTTTTTATTTTTTATAAAAGTGGAGTATATTGTATAATTTAAAAATATCAATCCAAGTAATTTGTTTGATCAATTGATAATATTTTCAATTGCTGAAGTAACAATGCTTTTTGGGCGAGCTTTAGTATACTCTAATGTATAACTTCATGCATTAGACTTCATGAATGAATTCATATACTTTTCATACTATATATTAAGAAACCCCTTTCTTGATACCCATCATATAATTATGAGAGGCCGGTCAAATAAATTTTCCTTATGGAACTCTGATCAATTCACATGACTTCTTGGCCTTACCTGTCAACATTATTCATCTATCCTAAAGTTTAGTTTGCTTTTTAAGGTTTTTTCTTGGTGGAAATAAGATTGTATAGTTTTTAAGATTACACAATTATTGTCAAATGAGAGAGGCACATTCTTAAAAAAAATAAAATGTAAAAAAGGAGACTCATGATTACTTCCAATATTTAATGAATTTTGATGTGATATTATTTTGTATGAACCATAAAATTTTAAAAAAATAAAGTACTTAAAAAAGAAGGTTTTTCTTCTTTTTTTTTTTAAATATAAATATGAAAGTGTACTTGCTTTTAATGGTGTGAGTGAGATTCGAATTAATATATACATATATATGTATATTAGGTCCTTAAATTAATTAATTTTATAATAAGCATATATAGTTTGTTAACTTGTGCTCCTGAAGAAACCAAAGAAAATATTTTTATGCCTTGTTTTCCAAGGAAACTTTACCCGTGGCCACACTACAACCATATCGAATTCATTGAACTATTTTTTCATAAAAAAGTTTCCCATCATTTCCTTAGCCACACTGACACCACCTACTTCTCTTAATACTCAGTTGTCAATTATATGATTTATATCTGGTTCCCGCAAGTAAAACGATGGCTATAAATGTTAAATGTATAGGTGAATTGCCTGAGATATTATTATTGTATATTGTCATTGCTTTGTTGAAATATTTTACAACCATTTGATGTAGTTGAAACATGCCCGGTAGATTGATCATATATACATGATCGTGCTACTCCAAGCAACGCATCTAATAATGTAGTACTGTACACTTCGCAAGCTACCATGGCTGGGTATACAAGTTTCACAGTTGGCCCCATTAATAAGAGACATACTTATATACCATTCCATGTAAGTGTTTCCTTCACTATAAGCAATTATCTTAATATCCATTATTATTATTATTATTATTTTTGTCTACAAATTAAGTTGAAACAAAAGCAAAAATCAAAATTGCTACCTCCTCATGATGATGCTGGCATCATATGAAGTCAAGTCATATTATCATGTATAGTTAAAAGTTATCACTTTTCTTTTTTGTCGTAACTTTTCTTTTTTAGGGTTTCTTTTTTAAAAATAAATAAATAAATAAAAATAACAGTTTGACAGGCTTTTTCCCGTCGACACTAGAGATGGTAAATGTAAACCCGTTTTAAGATTTTTGATTTGTATTGCTACCGCCAGCAAAATTAACTAAAACGAAAATTAAAAAGGTACAGCTAAAGAACCAAATCATTGATATTTTTCATGCAGTTAAGTTCTTGGATATAATTTGCATTTGAAAAGAAAAAAGATATCTTCAAAATACCTCCATAATTGAAAATAATGTGAAACTAATCCCCTAATTTTGAAAATATTATCCGGAAAGACCCAGATGTTAGTGGGTTGGTGGTTTCTGTCCATAAATTGACGGATCCGTTAGGATGTAAGGGTAAATTTGTCAATGTGTTTGATAACTTCAATTGGGGACAGTTGAATTGAAATTAGTTATATTTTAAATTAATAAATAAAATAAAATTAATGAATTAAGAAAATTAAAAGAGGAAAAAATCAGAAAACCTGTCGAGTACCCATCTCTCACACTCAGCCGTCAATCTCTCACACCCTCTAGTTCCTCAACTTCCACAACCCTCCCGACCAATGATCTGGCGCCACTGCTGATTAGATCAGCCTGCTCACTCCATGCAAACCCTCCCCCTCCACTTCCACCTTTTCCTCCACTGGTAAAGAGGGAGGCGCCGACTAATTTTTTATGTGTTTCAAACTTGCATTTCATCTTCTCTTTTATGTGTTTCTGGTTCATTATTATTATTATTATTATTATTATTATTATTATTTTGTTTTTGAGTTTATGTAGACTAATTTGGATAACATGATGAAGAAGAAGATTATGGGTTTTGGTCAGTTTAATTGAAGTGGGTTTGTATAAAGTTTGATGGTTTGATGGGCATTGAAGATCTGGATGTTGATGAAAATCTGGTTTGGTTGAAGAACAATATCAAAGAACAAAATCTTGTACTGGTTAATTTATATTTTATATATTTTTTATAAATTTTTCTATATATTGTTATTCTTTTGGTTGCTGACTTATTATTATTATTATTTTTACACAAATTTATCTCTTATTTAATTTTTAATTTTGTAATTTATTTTTTAGATTTTTTTTCAGTTTTATTATGTTTATATGTTATTTTTAATATTCATGTTAAAATTTAAAATTTATTTATATTTTAAATTTTAAGGGTATAAATGATTATTTTAATTATTTTATACAAATTGATTTCCATTAAGATTGATCAATTAATTTTTGAATTTTGTTTTAAAAAAATTATATTATTTATTGTTTTAGATTTTTTTTAGTTTTATTATGGAATAAAAGGGTAGTTTACTAATTCGTGAGCAAGTTTTTTCACTTATTTTTTAATATATAAGGGTAGTTTTGTGTTTGCGTGATTTTGGTTCAATAACACTTTTGGTTTGGATGAAACCACCATTTTACTGACAATAGGGGGTTTTGGGTAATATTTTGGAAATTTAGGATTAATTGACATTATTTTTCAATTATGGTGATTTTTTAGAATTTTCCAAACAAAAAAAAAAAAAAAAAAAAAAAGGGATAAGAGTTGGATTCATTATCCATAATGTTGGCCCAATATTTGAATCAACCGGGAGTAGTGGTATTTCCACCCCTTAAAAATTGTATGTACACCCCTTTTTGTATTTATATCTCATTAAGATTTGTGATATTATGAAAAATTCTCCTAAAAAGTGAACTAATAAGGATTTATCCCATTTTTTTTTATTAGATGAACCACCCCTTACCATTAACTTTTCATTCAAAAAGTTAACATTTTTCATCTAAAACCATGAAATGATCAAAATATTTTTATCAAGATTCTGTAAAATACATATCATACACTTCAAACTTATGTAATGATTGAAATATCCTTTAAATTATTTATTGATAATAATATTAAATAAAAAACTGAAAAATGGAAAATAAAAAATACTAATTAACAAAAAAAAAACTAATAGATTTTCTAATTTTCTTGGTTTTCAATCTAGAAACTTAGATTTTTGGGTTTTCCAGCACTCTAGAACTGGGTTTTCAGGTTGTTGCAAGCCCTTATTTTTCTGGGAATGAGTTTCTAGCAATTTTGAAACCCAAAAATGGGTTTTAGGTTGCTGCTTGCTGAAAACCAAAAAATTTGGGTTTTCGGCAAGACACAAACACACCAGAGAAGAGAAGAGAGTAAGGAGGAGCCGTCTGTCTACACACCACCACCATAAAATACTCAAAATAACCTTAAAGCCACCCACCCACCAACCATACCCGACCTAGAACCAGCTGGTTATGGGTTTGAAATCTAGAACTGTTAGGTTCTAAGTTCGAAACCCAAAACCAGATGACAAAAAAAAAAAAAAAAAGGGAGATAGAGAAGAAAGGTATGGGTTGGTCGCTAACGATGGAAGAGGACACGAGCGTGAGAGGAAGAAAGAGATGGACGATGGAGGAGGACGCGAGGGTGAGAGAAAGAAAGAGATGGAGGAGTTAGAGAGAGAAGAAAATGGTAGAGTGAGAGAGAGAATGGTAAAGAGAGAGATGGAGTGAGAGAGACAATGGTAGAGAGAGAATTGGAAAATTATTTAATTAATTTTTTTGTTTTTACTTTTTTTTTTCAATTTTTTATTTAACTTTATTAAAACAAATAAAATCACTCATTCAGTTACCATTATGTCCTTCAAATTTAACACAAACCGGTTTTTTTAACCAATAGAAGACAATTTCTCTAGTAAAAAAATATCGAGGGTAAATACCAATTAGTTTACTTTCCAGGGATTTTTTTATAATATCTCTTAAGATTTTTAAAAATTCATATTTTATAACTACACCCTATGTATTATCAATTATGTTAATTCATTTATTTACTTTTTAAATATTATAGATAAATAATTATAAAGGTAATTAAATTGCTTAAACTAAAATATTAAAAAAGTCAAACTTGGAACGGATAAATGAATAAAATCCTTAAACCACTACAACTACAATCCGCAAAGTTATCAAACGTTTCAGCAAAGATACTTGGTCAATAACACCTTCTGGGATGGCACTGAAAAGAATGCTCCAATCTTTGTCCAGACTGGAAATGAAGGCGACATTGAATGGTTCGCGCAAAACACCGGATTCATGTTTGAAACAACACCCCACTTCAAAGCTCTTCTTGATAATATTAACAATATTATCTTTTAATTAAATGTTAATAATTTAATTTAAGGGTGATGTTAGAATATTAAAATGTATAAATTAAAGGGTGTACATACCATTTTAGAGGGGTGGAACTATCGCCACTCATCAACCTAGTACCAACAGTTATAGAATTTAATCGGACTTGAAAAGACTTGCAGGCCTATAAATAAACCTACAAATACTTCTATTATTATTGTCCTGCCAAAATGTTGCAACATCATGAAAATATCACATTTTCATGACCGGCCGAAAGATAAGCAAGACCCATTATACAGCAATAGCAGGGCATACTATTATTGTATAGTGGGCCTTGCTTACCTTTAAATTTGCTTTATTATTGGTGAAAATGTGATACTCTTAATAAAATGTGTACTCACGAAGTGGGGAAATGATATTTGAGTACGTAGCAATTACAGTAACAGAAATCTGGAAGTGGTTGTTGTCATATGTCTTGCAATGTCCATTTAGCTTATATATAAAGATGTTAAAGCCAAGGAATTAAATGGTAGGGAGAGGTGGTGGTTGTGAGATAGGAAGATGATGGGAAATTGATGGATAGAGAAATAAATGGGAACGCCGAAAACACTAACACGTCTTTTGAAGCTATCTTTATAAGATGGCAGCTTGCTTTTTCGTTGTTGACATCAACTAAAGTGAACACGACTCGTCGGTGGACTGACATACCTGTGCTTTGTCTTTGTTGCCATTATTATTCCTTGGCTTTTTCATTGTTAAAGCCAAGGGATTAAATAGTTGGGATTGGGAGAGGCCGTGGTTGTGTGATAGGAAGATGATGGGAAACTTACAGATGAAGAAACAAATGGGGGGTTGAAAAACTAACGTGTCTTTTGAAGTTTTTTCTTTTTTTCTGAAATGGCAGCTTGACCAATGGCCACATTGTGGAAAAAAACAATCTGAAAATGATGTCCTTCCCCTTGTACGTGTGGAACCTACCGAGCCTTATGTTTTCATCACTAATCATTTTTGTTCTTTTACTAAATGGTATTAAATTAGGATTCCAATTTTTTATAATGAATTTAATATATTGTAATAAAAGTATTTTTATAAGTTCATAATGTTAATACAGTTGGATTTATTTCAATTTGGTACAGACATGTTATATGTATTTTTATAAGTTCATGATGTTAATATAGTTGGATTTATTTCAATTTGGTACAAACATGTCATTATGAATTTACAATATATTAAATTTATTAATAGAAACATTATTATTATAAATCATTAATATTTTTATAATAAAAAAATATATAAAAAAATTGGATCCTTTTGAGTAAAAAATAAAAATGATTAATGATGAAGACATAAGGCTAATCCAGCTTCCATAAGTAAAAGGACAAGGAGGGCATGACACTATTCATTGTAATTATTTTGTTAAAAAAGCGACGACTTTGGTGGACTTTGTTGTTCCTTGGCTTGGCTTCAACATCTTTATATATATAACTAAAAGGACATTGCAAGACATATCACAACAAAAACACTCAGATTTCTCTTATTGTAATTGCTACTCCAACATCATTTCCTAGTATCATGGCCGATGCAGCTGTTTCCATTGTCTTGCAGCAATTGCTTTCAGTTCTTCATCAAGAGACACAAGCAGGGGTGAAGCTTGTTAAGGGTGTGGATGAAGAAGTCAAGATGCTCACAGCCAACTTCCAAATCATTCAAGCTGTGCTTGCTGATGCAGAGCAAAAACAAGTTACGGATAGAGGGGTCAAAGTTTGGTTGGAGAAGCTGAAAGATGTTTCCTATGATATGGATGACGTGTTGGACAAGTGGAACATTGCAGTCATGAAAAGACTGCAACTTGAGGGATCTAACGATGCTCGTACCCTTAAGAGCAAGGTACGCTCCTGCTTTCTCTTTCCCTACTCTGGTTTAAGACAAGTTATTTTAAGCCATGACATTGCTTCCAAGATTAAAACAATAAATAAGAGTCTAGATGGTATTGCAAAAGGGAGAGACACGTTTAACTTTAAAACAACCATGACTAGTGAACAACATCAGCGTGTAGAAAGTACTTCCTTTATTGATGTGTCTGATGTGTATGGCCGAGATGAGGAAGAGTACAATTTAGTAAGCAAGTTGTTGGGTGAAAGTAGTGAAATGCAGAGTGACCTCAATGTCATCTCAGTTGTAGGGATGGGAGGTATTGGCAAAACAACACTTGCTCAACTAGCTTACAACAATAACAAGGTGATGAACAATTTTGAAAAAAGGATATGGGTGTGTGTATCAAACCCTTTCGATGAGCTAATGATTGCTAAAGCGATCTATGAAGCTCTCGGAGGTGATAACTCTAAATTAGTAACATTCGTAAAATTGGAGTCTGTTATTCAAGAAATTCATAAATTAATCATAGGGAAAAAATTTCTTCTAGTTTTAGATGATGTGTGGACGGAAGACTTTAAGAAATGGGAACCATTCCACCATTGTTTAAAGAATGGTCTTCCCGGAAGTAAAGTCTTGGTTACCACACGTAAACAAACAACTGCTCTTATGATGGAATCAAGTGATATCATTACAATTAAAGAATTGTCTAATAAGCAATGTTGGTCATTGTTTAGGCGGTTCGCATTTTTTAGTAGGTCTGATAAAGAGTGTGAAGAGCTAGAAGAAATTGGTAAGGAAATCGTAAGCAAGTGTAAGGGTTTGCCTCTCGCCGCAAAGGCTTTAGGGAGTCTTTTGCGTTTTAAAAAAACTAGAAAAGAATGGGAAAACATCTTATATAGTGAGATGTGGAAAGTAGAAGAGTTTGAAGAGGGTGTCTTCCCCTTGTTGTTATTAAGTTACTATGATTTGCCTTCTATGGTACAACAATGTTTTACATATTGTGCCATGTTTCCAAAAGACTATGAATTTGATAAAGATGAATTAATTAGATTATGGATGGCTCAAGATTATCTTGGATTAGATTATAATGAAGATATTGAGATAGTTGGTGAAAAATACTTTAATACATTAGCAATGCGTTCCTTCTTTCAAGAGTTTGTAAAAGATGGTGATGGTAGTATTACAAGCTGTAAGATGCATGACATAGTGCATGATGTTGCTCAATTTCTTAGCAAGAATGAATGTTGTATGATTAAAGTCAAAGATTTGAAAGAAGGGAACATATATGCTTTATGTGAGAAAGCTCGTCAATTAATGCTGTTGGATACTAAAAATGACACATTGCCAATCTCTATTTGCAATTTCAAAAATTTGCGGACCCTTGTGATCAGAAGCAAATATTTTCCAAATATAGGCAACAAAGCATGTCTTAAAGTCATACCAAAGTTATTTGAAGAGTTGACAAGCTCAAAGGCCTTAGAAATTTGTTTTAACATACCTATTTCAAAGAAGATAGGAAAACTCTTACATCTAAGATATCTTGATTTGAGTTCCAATAATGGGTTAAGAAAGTTGCCCGAATCATTGTGTGAGTTGTATAATTTACAAACACTAAAGCTTGATCGATGTCGTAAGCTCAAAGTGTTGCCTCAAGGGATAAGGAAGTTAATCAACCTTACGCCATTTAATGAATTATCGCACTGATTCTCTAAGGTACATGCCAAAAGGAATTGAGAGATTAACAAACCTTCGGACATTAACTGAATTCCGTTTGAGAGGTGGTGATTATGGTAACAAAGCATGCTCACTTGAATGTATAAATAACTTTCAGCACATGGAATCTTTAGGTATCAGACGTTTAATACATTCGAAGGTAGTTATGGATCAGATAGGACAATTTAAAAATCACAAAAACATTCGTAATTTGGATTTATGGCTCTATTGGTTGGATTCGAGTAATAACGATGAAGCAATTATTGAAGCTTTCCAACCACCTCCAAATTTGCAAGGATTAACAATAGAGGGGTACGGAGGTCAGTCAATGTTTGGTCTTAGGATGACGTCATTAACCAATTTGAGGTCGATATCTCTCTTTAATTGCACCCAGTGTTTGCATTTGCCTCCATTGGGAAAATTGCCATCTCTTGAAACACTTTATATTTGGTGCATGAGAAGTGTGAGAGAAGTGGGTAATGAATTTGTGGGAGTAGAAAGAGATGATACTTCATCATCTTCATCACTTATCTCCTTCCCCAAATTGAAAACTCTCCAGTTTGAGGCTATGGACAATTGGGAAGTCTGGGATTTTGGGATTGAAGATGATACCACAATCATGTTCATGCCTTCCCTTCATACTTTGAAAATCCTTGGTTGCTGCAAATTAAAGGGATTGCCGAAGCAGCTTCTTGAGAAGGCACCATTGCAAAATTTGTCAGTAGTTTGCTGTGATATTTTACAAGAAGTTTATGCGAAAGGGGAAGGATACAAGTGGGACCACATCTCTCACATCCCTAATATCTACATCTAAATTGAGGTATATTCTTCTTCTCTTATTACTTGGTTGTTATCGCTTTTTACATATCTCTTTATTTGATTAAATATCTTGGCAATTTTTAAAATTCATTCCTAACAACCTCTGCACTCATATGTTAAATTTTTGTGGGTCTTATGCTATAATATTTTTGTAAATTTTGGTTTTAACTTTCAATCTTGTGTAAGAGATAAATTTTATCCAATTGTTTGATTAATTTTACAGGATCCAACCTAAACTTATTGACAAATTGTTTGAGATGGAGCAAGAGTGTTTCTTGTCAAATGTATGTGGCTTTGGTGGTTAGTGGAATAGAAGAGACAGAAGTAGGCGAAGAGTTAAAGATGCTGCTAGGTTTTACAGTTACATGTGTAACAAAGGGTAAACATATAATGTTTATATATATATATATATATATAATTTTACCGATCTTTGTGAGGTTTAACTATAGAAGGGGGAGTTAACGCTTTCCAAACTCATGAATGTTTTTATCTCTCTGCTTTAGGTTTGCTGCCTAAGAACTGGTCAAAAAGAAATTAAGGTTGTTTTCTTTATTCCTTTGCTTTCTCTTCTGTTTTCATGTTCATTCGATTTTATACTATTCGCACCAATCTTAATGTGTACTGTTGCTTAATTTAGGAATCCTAATTTTATTTTGAAGGGCATGGTGGACTTTCGAATTTATTGAAAAAGAGATTGAAAGAAAATGAGCATATAATCATTGTTATAACTGAAGGTGTAAGACAAGAGTTGCTCTGTGAGAGCAGAGTAGGGAGCAGCAGGTGCTTCAGGAAACAAGCTTTTTTATGACCTTCATTTGTGGACTGTCAAAAGATAAAGGTACAATTACTAAAATTATTTAATCTTCTTTTGTATTAGATATGTTATTTCTTATTCTTGGAAAAGGATGTGTGTTTATCCACTTCCTGGATATTTTGCTGTTGTGTTTTTTTCTGTTCTAAACCTTTAGGTTAGTTGTATAATTGACTTGTATTTGTCTTCAGGTTTTATGTCAGAGACATCAAATAGTATAAGTTTTTCAGGAGTCCAATTTTGGATTTGAGAAAAATGATCAGCATATTACTCTGTTTTATGGTGATTTGGGTGCTGTTTACTTCTATTTGAATGTATTCGGAATCAATCCATTGCCATTTTTCTAATGACAAGCATTTTAGAATACCGTTGATGATCATCTATACTTATGGTTGACATTTACACTTCAATTCATATTGGTTGTTGATATAAAGGTAGTGTTCCTAAAGTGATTGGGATTTCTGCCAAAAATTTCATATAGAAAGCTTGCAAAAACTATCTAAGATTTGCTAGAACCAATAGCTTATTCCACAGCTGATACATTAAATCTCTATAATATATTTAGGAGTCCCCCACATGAGGATGAGTAATATGATCAGTCAATTATACCATAATATATGTTAGTCAATTGCACCATAATATATGTCACTTCTATATAGATGTATCATGAAACTCTTATCATTTTCCATTTTGTTATAATGATGAACATTACAGAATACCATTATTGTTAAATATCTCGAAAGATGATGGTATAGATTCTATGACTATTCCAGTCTTCTTTTTTTGTGTTAAGACATGTTGTTTCCAATCCTTGTGAAAGTGTGGGTGTTTGTCTTCTTCATGGATTCATAATAGTTGTGTTTATGTCTATTCAAAATCTTCAGGGTAGATGATTTCTTGTTCTTTTTTACTTCCCTCTTGGTTCAGTTGTACAGAGCTTCCGCTTGCCAGTTGTACAATAGACATCAAGTTCCAATTGAATCACATCTCAGAAGGAATAAAGTGTTCAGCGCCACTATGCCACGTCAAGAAAGGTTGAGGATTCATGGTTGCATTGATCTGTCTTGACCATTTTTGAATCACTCATAGCATCTGATCAATAATGGAAAATACAATCCAGGTAGACTGTTATATGATTTGAGATAGTATTTCCATACCAATAAATGGTTGGAATCATATGCAATTAATGCCAAATTGATTATTACAGGGAAGGGATTGGAATCCTGAGGCATACAAATTTTCTCCCCCTGCATTGAATTTTGTTGATAGCAACTGTTTGAGGAAGAAGAAAAGAATAAAGAAAAGATCAGAAGATTCTTTTGCTCCACTTCAATAACGTTGGATACTTAATATCTCTGACAAACCAAGCGAAGGCCTCAGCAGCTGATGTTTCGAATCAGCCACTGTATCACAGAGATAAAAAGTCTAATTTGGTGCTAATAGCATGACTGAAGAACAATAATGCCTGAAACAATTGGATGCCTTGTCACTGAAGTTTAAGGACTAAGTTTGATATATCTGTCGACAACATATTTGAGTAATGGACTGCATCTTGTTGACTATTGAAGTACAAACTAGGTAAGTGTTGCTATTACTGATTCAGGATCTTGTTTACATACTTCTAAATTTCTGAATTAGACATTTTTTAATTGTCAGGTGTAAATATCATAGAGGCATGAGAACTCTTTTCTTCTTTGGTTTGCATTTCACTGCCTAAGAAGGATATGATTAGAATTCAGAAGAAGATGTCTCTCAACTTGTGTACATTCATATGCTCCGAAATCTTTGATGGACCCAAGGTAAAAGCAGTACACTTTGAGTCCAGTCAATTCCTATCAATCTCCTACTTAAATATAAATAGTTTTGGATTTCTCAAGGTTTAATTGTCCAAATTTTTGCATTTCTTTTGTATATAGGGGTTTATACCCCATGTCTTTTTACTGTTGTGTGGAATTTGTGTTTCTTGGGTTTGGCTTTAATGCCCCCTTTTCCTTTTGTTTTATTTCAATACAAGTTATTATTGTCTTGAGGGTTTGTAGGTGTGACATGAGAAGCTTTTGGGGTGCCAACCTAGTTGGGATGCCTTGAGTCTTCTAAAAAACATTTCTCCTCTTGATTGATGTTTTCATATTTAAAAAAAGTGCTGGAGATGAAAAAGTTCAATGCAATTTGTAACATCATGTTTGAGACAACAGAAAGCGGAATTGTTCAACAAGAAATGCTGACAACTTTCTAAATGTTATTTTGCATTTGCTGTTACAATGATTTATAACAATGGCTGCAATTTTGGACTCTACAACAGAGAAAAAGTATTTTCCAACCGCTGTGAATGCAATCAAAGCCTTAGGCCAATGATAAGATTTTGTTAAATCAAAGTTTATTCATGACAAATAATTGAGACCAACTGATATTTTGTAAGGAAAAACTGAACCTTAAAATTAATTTTGATGGAAGTTAAGTAATAATAGGGGGCAATTCTGCAATTTTGAATAAAAATTCTATATGCTTGTAATTAGGTTTAAAAGATCATAGGATGTTTTAGCAATCTATCCAAAAATAAAAACAAAACTAATTAATTAATTTCTTTTATTTTGTTAGACATACCGTTTAGGCTAGTGTTTGGATAACATTGGAAGCACATTAGTTAACAAATAATTAACATAATGTAACAATTGGACTTAACAGATGGCTATAAATCCGGTTAACAGATGGCTATAACATTAGTTAACAGATGGACTTAACAATTACATAATTAACATAATGTAACAATTCACCTACAGATGACAATAATTAACAGATGTAACAATTGGACTTAACATTAGAAATGCTGACAACTTTTTAGTTAACAAATAAATATATGATTTATATCCGGTTCCCTTAAACAAAAAGATGGCTATAAATCTTAAATGTATAGGTGAATTGCCTGAGATATTACTATTTTGTATTGTCATTGCTTTGTCGAAATAATTTACAACCATTAGGTGCAGTGGAAACTTGCCTGGCAGATTCATCATATATACATGATCGTACTATTCCAAGCTGCCCATCTAATAATCTGGTACTGCACACTTCTCAAGCTACTAAAGTTGAGTATACAAGTTTCACAGTTGACCCTATTAACGACAGACATGCTTATATACCATTCCATGTAAATTTTTCTTTCACTGTAAGCAATTTGTTGAGATTTTTGTATTTCTTATTATGGATTTACATATTAAATAATAATTATATTATAGACTATCTATTTGAATAGAACCAAATAAGTGACTTATTAATTGAGCTCTAAAAATATCAATTGGGTATAGGCTTTAGTATGTAAAAACTCAATATTTATTAATTAAAGTTAATGAGAACCTAAGTAGGTTAGTATATAAAGATATTATAAAAGTTATAGTCTCCAAATCAAATCAATATACTTACAGTTTTTTTACTCTTATTCTCTTTCCCCATTCAAGAAAAAAACTATAGAACATATTAAGATAATTTGACTGTGGAAGACTCAATCATTCTCAAATTTATCAACATGGATTCAGGTATGTGTTCTCTATAATAATGTTTAATGATTTACTATGAGTTTCTAGAATTTGATATAGGTTTACGCCTATTAAAGTTTTGTCCAACACAATTATCTTAATACCCTTTGTTATTATTTTTGTCTATAAAGTTGAAACAAAAGAAAAAATCAAAATTGTTACCTGCTCATGATGATGCTGGTATCATATGAATTCAAGTCACATTATATTATGTATAGTTAAAACTTAAAAGTCATCACTTTTCGTTTTTGTTGTTACTTATTTTTTTCTAGTTTTTTTAGGTTAAAAAAACAAAACATAACAGTTTGATAGGTTTTTCTCCTTTGATACTAGGGATGGTATATGTAAACCCATTTTAAGATTTTTCATTTGTATTGGTACCACCAGTAAAATTAACTGTAGAGAAAAATAAAAAGGTACAGCTAAAGAGCCAAATCTCTGTATTTATCATCCGGTTAAGTTCTTCAATATAACTTGCTTTTGCAAAAAGAAAAACACAAGAGTTGGATTCTTTATCCATAACGTTGGGCCTGTGCTTGAATCAGCCAAGTATCAACAAGTCATAAAATTTAATTGGACTTGAAAAGACTTGCAGGCCTATAAATAAAACACGACATGAGTGAGGATTGCCATGTATACATAGGGGCTTGATTGGTGGCATCTATAGATACCGGGCTCAAATTGGTGCATTTTATTGGGCATAACTTGTACAGAAGCAATCGGACTTAAGCGTATCAAGCTATTTTTTTGGATGCCTTTCCATATGTGAAATTGGATGGAATAAGATTTAATAGTATTACATTAGCAATTTAATGTGTTTAATATTGGATTGAATTGAATGAAATTAATACAATATAGAATAAATTAATTTTTGAATAAAAAATTAAATTATTTTGTGAAAAACTTAAAATGATATAAAATTTATTATAAATAAAATAATGTTTATTTTAATAATTGATACTAATAATATTTATTTTTGAATTATTAAATATGATAAATTAAATTTTGAATATGTTATATAAATAATAAATAAAATAGATAAAAATAACAAAAATGAATTCTAAATAAAATAGAATTTATTTGTGCTGTGACTGTTACATGTACACCATCTTTAGGAGCAAAACAACGAAATTTAATCTTATAAACGTCTGAGAGTGTGATATCATGCTTCATGTCAGGTTATAGACAAATCCTTTGGTTTTGATACTGCTGTTGAGGAGGCCCAACGAGCTATTAACGCAGCACATGTTGAAGCAGAAAGCTTCGAGAATTGTTTTGGTGATGTCAAGTTAATGGGTAGGTACAGTGGCCAGACTGTCACATTGTGATTTGGTTATTTGGGCGATTTTGACTTCTATTTGGATGTATTCTCAATCAATATTGGCCGTTTGTACCAAGGAACATATCATCAGTATCACCATTAGTGGTGAGCTTTATAGAACGCGTTGATTTTTAAGTAGACTTATGATGACATTCAAATTTTGCAATGTTGTTTACTATTTGACTTTGATTGTGCAGGAACACTTTGCAAAAAGGCAAACCATGACAATAAATCTCAAATAGATAGGTGATCTGCCTGATGATGTAAGTTCATATGATCTCATGAACAATTTGCTTACATACCATTCCATGTAAGTTCCTCTCCAACCAAAAGTAATTGTCTTATTTCCTTGTACCGTTGTTTCCGTGTGGAAAGTTGAAATCTGGATGTGGTTGTTATGATATTCTTGAAATGTTCTTTTAGCTTATATATAAAGATTTTAAAGCCAAAGAATTGAATGGTAGGGAGAGGTGGCGGTGGTGTGATAGGAAGATGATGAGAAACTTACTGAAAAATAAATAAAATGGGAATGCAGAAAAACTAGCGCATCTTTTGAAATTATTTTTACTTAATAATAACATTATGGACTTATAAAAATACTTTTAATACAATATATTAAATTTATTGATATATACAACAAATAAAATACAAAAAAAAAAAAATCGTAATCCTAATTTGATAGGATTTTTTAGTTGAAAACAAAGATGATTAATGATGAAGGCGTAAGGTCAGCATTGTAATTATATTGCTAAGAAAGCGAACGACTTCGGTGGACACGACAAAAGACATCAAGTAAAGTGAACTGCTCGTGAATATTATTCCTTGGCTTTTTCTTTGTTGCCATTATTATACCTTGGCTTTAACATTGCTTTTTCTTCGTTGGCATCAACTAAAGTGAACACAACGCGTTGGTGGACATCATACCATTGCTTTTTTCTTTGTTGCCATTATTATTCCTTGGCTTCAACATCTTTATATATAAGCTAAAAGGACGTTGCAAGACATATCACAACAAAAACACTCAGATATTTTCTCTTACTGTAATTGCTACGTACTCAAATATAATTTCCTAGCAACATGGCCGATGCAGCTGTTTCCGCTATCTTGCGGCAACTGCTTTCAGTTGCTGGTCAAGAGATACAAGCAGGGGTGAAGCTTGTTAAGGGTGTGGATGAAGAAGTCAAGATGCTCACAGCCAACTTCCAAATCATTCAAGCTGTGCTTGCTGATGCAGAGCAAAGACAAGTTACGGATAGAGGGGTCAGAGTTTGGTTGGAGAAGCTGAAAGATGTTTCCTATGATATGGATGACGTGTTGGACACGTGGAACATTGCAATCATGAAAAGACTGCAACTTGAGGGATCTAACGATGCTCACACCATTAAGAGCAAGGTACGCTCCTGCTTTCTCTTTCCCTACTCTGGTTTAAGACAAGTTATTTTAAGCCATGACATTGCTTCCAAGATTAAAACAATAAATAAGAGTCTAGATGGTATTGCAAAAGGGAGAGACACGTTTAACTTTAAAACAACCATGACTAGTGAACAACATCAGCGTGTAGAAAGTACTTCCTTTATTGATGTGTCCTGATGTGTATGGCCGAGATGAGGAAGAGTACAATTTAGTAAGCAAGTTGTTGGGTGAAAGTAGTGAAATGCAGAGCGACCTCCATGTCATCTCAATTGTAGGGATGGGAGGTATCGGCAAAACAACACTTGCTCAACTAGCTTACAACAATAACAAGGTGATGAACAATTTTGAAAAAAGAATATGGGTGTCTGTATCAAACCCTTTTGATGAGTTAATGATTGCTAAAGCGATCTATGAAGCTCTAGGAGGTGATAACTCTAAATTAGTAACATTCATTAAATTCGAGTCCGTTAGTCAAGAAATTCATAAATTAATCATAGGGAAAAAATTTCTTCTAGTTTTAGATGATGTGTGGACTGGAAGACTTTAAGAAATGGGAACCATTTCACCATTGTTTAAAGAATGGTCTTCCCGGAAGTAAAGTCTTGGTTACCACACGTAAACAAACAACTGCTCTTATGATGGAATCAAGTGATATCATTACAATTAAAGAATTGTCTGATAAGCAATGTTGGTCATTGTTTAGGCGGTTCGCATTTTTTGGTAGGTTTGATAAAGAGTGTGAAGAGCTAGAAGAAATTGGTAAGGAAATTGTAAGCAAGTGTAAGGGCTTGCCTCTCGCTGCAAAGGCTTTAGGGAGTCTTTTGCGTTTTAAAAAAACTAGAAAAGAATGGGAAAACATCTTATGTAGTGAGATGTGGAAAGTAGAAGAGTTTGAAGAGGGTGTCATTCCTCCGTTGTTATTAAGTTACTATGATTTGCCTTCTATGGTACAACGATGTTTTACATATTGTGCCATGTTTCCAAAAGACTATATATTTGATAAAGATGAATTAATTAGATTATGGATGGCTCAAGGTTATCTTGGATTAGATTATAATGAAGATATTGAGATAGTTGGTGAAAAATACTTTAATACATTAGCAATGCGTTCCTTCTTTCAAGAGTTTGTAAAAGATTGTGATGGTAGTATTACAAGTTGTAAGATGCATGACATAGTGCATGATGTTGCTCAATTTCTTAGCAAGAATGAATGTTGTATGATTGAAGTCAAAGATTTGAAAGAAGGGAACATATATGCTGTATGTGAGAAAGCTCGTCAGTTAATGCTGTTGAGTGCTAAAAATGACACATTGTCAATCTCTATTTGCAATTTCAAAAAGTTGTGGACCCTTGTGATCAGACGCAAATATTTTCCAAGTTTAGGCAACAAAGCATGTCTTAAAATCATACCAAAGTACTTTGAAGAGTTGACAAGCTTAAAGGCCTTAGAAATTTGTTTTAACATACCTATTTCGAAGAAGATAGGAAAACTCTTACATCTCAGATATCTTGATTTGAGTTCCAATTATGTGTTAAGAAAGTTGCCCGAATCATTGTGTGAGTTGTATAATTTACAAACACTAAAGCTTGTTCGATGTTGTAATCTCGAAGTACTGCCTCAAGGGATAGGAAAGTTAATCAACCTACGCCATTTAATGAATGATTGCACTTATTCTCTAAGGTACATGCCAAAAGGAATTGAGAGATTAACAAACCTTCGGACATTAGCTGAATTCCATTTGAGTGGTGGTGATTACGGTGGCAGAGCATGCTCAATTGAATGTATAAATAACTTTCGGCACGTGGAATCTTTAGCTATTACGGGTTTAAAAAATTTAAGAGAAATTATTGATGAGTTTGGGCATCTTAAAAACAACAAAAACATTCGTCAATTAGAATTATGGTTCTATGGGTTGGATTCGAATAACAATGATGAAGCAATTATTGAAGCTTTCCAACCACCTCCAAATTTGCAACGATTAATAATAGAGAAGTACAGAGGTCAGTCAATGTTTGGTCTTAGGATGACGTCATTAACCAATTTAAGGTCGATATCTCTTATTGATTTTACCCAGTGTTTGCATTTGCCTCCACTGGGAAAATTGCCATCTCTTGAAACACTTTATATTGGGTGGTTGAGAAGTGTGAGAGAAGTGGGTTATGAATTTATGGGAGTAGAAAGAGATGATACTTCATCATCTTCATCACTTATCTCCTTCCCTAAATTGAAAACTCTCCAGTTTGAGACTATGATCCATTGGGAAGTCTGGGATTTTGGGATTGAAGATGATACCACAATCGTGTTCATGCCTTCCCTTCATACTTTGGTACTCCATGGTTGCTGCAAATTAAAGGGATTGCCGAAGCAGCTTCTTGAGAAGGCACCATTACAAAATTTGGCAATAGGTCGCTGCGATATTTTACAACAAGTTTATGCGAAAAAGGAAGGAGACAAGTGGGACCACATCTCTCACATCCCTAATATCCACATCTAAGTTGAGGTATATTCTTCTCCTTTTATTACTTTGTTGTTATCGCTTTTTACATCTCTCTCTATTTGATTAAATATCTTGGCAATTTTTAAAATTCATTCCTAACAACCTCTACACTCAAGTTGAATTTTTGTGGGTCTTATGCTGTAACATTTTTGTAAATTTTGGTTTTAACTTGCAATCTTGTGTAAGAGATAAATTTTGTCCAATTGTCTGATTAATTTTACAGGATCCAACCTACACTTATTGACAAATTGTTTGAGATGGAGCAAGGGTGTTTCTTGTCAAATGTATGTGGCTTTGGTGGTTAGTGGAATAGAAGAGACAGAAGTAGGCGAGGAGTTAAAGATGTTGCAAGGTTTTACAATTACATGTGTAGCAAAGGGTAAGCATATAATGTTATATATGTATATATATATATAATTTTACCGATCTTTGTGAGGTTTAACTATAGAAGAGGGAGTTAACGGTTTCCAAACTCATGAATGTTTTTATCTCTCTGCTTTAGGGTTGCTGCCTAAGAACCGGTCAAAAAGAAATTAAGGTTGTTTACTTTACTCCTTTGCTTTCTCTTCTGTTTTCATGTTCATTCGATTTTATACTATTCGCACCAATCTTAATGTGTACTGTTGCTTAATTTAGGAATCCTAATTTTATTTTGAAGGGCATGGTGGACTTTCGAATTTATTGAAAAAGAGATTGAAAGAAAATGAGCACATAATCATTGTTATAACTGAAGGTGTAGGACAAGAGTTGTTCTGTGAGAGCAGAGTAGAGAGCAGCAGGTGCTTCAGGAAACAAGCTTTTTTATGACCTTCATTTGTGGACTGTCAAAAGATAGAGGTACAATTACTAAAATTATTTAATCTTCTTTTGTATTAGATATGTTATTTCTTATTCTTGGAAAAGGATGTGTGTTTATCCACTTCCTGGATATTTTGCTGTTGTGTTTATTTCTGTTCTAAACCTTTAGGTTAGTTGTATAATTGACTTGCATTTGTCTTCAGGTTTTATGTCAGAGACATCAAATAGTATAAGTTTTTTAGGAGTCCAATTTTGGATTTGAGAAAAATGATCAACCTATTACTCTGTTATATGGTGATTTGGGTGTCGTTTACTTCTATTTGAATGTATTTGAAATCAATCCATTGCCATTTTTCTGATGACAAGCATTTTAGAATACCGTTGATGATTATCTATACTTATGATTGACATTTACACTTCATTTCATATTGGTTGTTGATATAAAGGTAGTGTGCCTAAAGTGATTGGGATTTCTGCCAAAAACTTCATATAGAAAGCTTGCAAAACAATCTAAGATTTGCTAGAACCAATAGCTTATTCCACAGCTGAGACATTAAATCTCTATAATATATTTAGGAGTCCCCCACAAAGGATGAGTAATATGATCAGTCAATTATACCATAATATATGTTAGTGAATTGCACCATAATATATGTCACTTCTATATAGATGTGTCATGAAACTCTCATCATTTTCCATTTTGTTAGAATGATGAACATTATAGAATACCATTAGTGTTTATTTACACCATGTTATTTACAAAGTTAATCTTTAATTTTGTAGGAACAGTTACCCAAAGTAAAAGATTGCTACAATTTTAAATATATAGGTAAGTTTCCTGATGTCTTGCTATTGGATTTTGTAATTGCTTTCTTGAAATGTTTGACGGCCATTTGAAATAGAAGTGTAACCAATCAATCGTGTTTTACTCACCTAGCAGATCCAACACACATGATCTTTGCTATTCTAAGCAATGCATCTGATAATGTGTACTGCACTTTGCTCATCACAATGCTATTCATGATGCTATGGTTGGAAACATAGGTTTCATAGTTGGCTCTGTTAAAGGGAGACATGATCTTTATTTCTGTTCATGAGTCATTTGATACCAATATATGTGGAGTTCTTGATCACAAGTCTTCGAGCAGGCTTATAAATAATTGAATATGTCTTAGAGCTTATAAAGCAGAGCATGGTTTTCTTTTGGGTTTTATAACTAATGGTTATTATTACATTGACATATCAAATAGGTAATTGGTTGTATAAATCTTGTTCAATTTTTTAGTTTTCACTTAAATCATTTCTAATGTGATTCCAATTATAATGATTTAATGTCACTGATGTAAATAATATTTGAGAAAAATCACAGATGTTTCTTGTCAAAAGTGGCTTTGGTAGTGAGTGAAATGCAAGAGAAAGTAGGAGAAGAATTAGAGATGTTAGAAGATTTTACAATTAACATGCATTGGTCTTAAACTTTTGGGTACAGAATATGACATTACTGAAAAATAGTTCCATTTCTCAAGAGAATCCATTTTCATAGCATGGTGGGGTGAATAAAACAAGATGTGCCACGAGGAAGGATGGAAGAAGAAGATAGATTTAAAATCATTATTTCGTGATGATGTGTCCAGAAGATGTAGAGTTTCAATAGTTGTGGTGATATATTCAAAACTAAAGTTGCCTTTTATTTATAGTGAAAAATGAGGCACATGTGATAGACATGATAATCTAATGTTACTACACCTTCTCCCACTTGTTTTCAGGTCCACAGGAAGTCAACAAAAGAATCAGCATCAGTTCCAGCATATCACTTAACTAGCGTATCACTTGTTGTAAAAGAATATCTATCTTCACTAGGCTATTACTTCCAGGATGGATCATGCTTTGTTGTCCTAGCCGTTTGATGATTTTCCTCTGTTCTACCAAGGAATAGGCTCTTCTTGATGCAAGGTTTTTTCTACTCACTTGTAGTGCTCTCATGCAATTTCCTCATTAGATGCTGACTTGGCATTGATCCATCCTAATTAGGAGTTTTTTGAATTCGTTATGGACCAGGCCTTAATTGTCTTAGGTATAGTGATCGTCCAGATGACTTGCTTGAAATGACTTGATATACGATTGACCAATCAACTCTTATGAGAAATTTTGTCAATGTTACCGTGATGAACCAAATGTCTTATAGTACTTAAAGAGTCAGTGCCAAGTATGGTGAGTGTTACTAAACTTGACGATTATGAAAATCTTTATAAATTTCTTCATAAGCATTATCTTGATATCTTATTACATTTTAATGTTACAGAGCTAAGGCTTTTGTGTGTGTGTGTGTGTGTGTGTGGAAAACTAGCTAACTATTTCTGTGAAAGTGGCTTTTATGATTCGTGGACTTCAAGAGAAAGAAGAATGTAATGTAGACAGCAGGAGAAGAAAGTTTTAAACCAGGGTAAATTGGAAGCATCTTTCGAAGGGATGCAATTTAGATCTTTCAAGGGGTAGGGTAGGCATTGATTAAAATAGTTGAAGAAGATAAGTTAGTAGATTAGGTAAGTTAATCTAATATTGTGATCTTAAAAGTTTATTTTGCTTCCAGATTTTCCACAATGAATAATTAAGCATTAGATGTTATGTATTGTAGACATTAGCCAATTGCAAAGCTTCTGAGAACAATACATTTGGTGGACCAAAATGTATGGTATTTCCTTGAAGCATCAACATTCAATGATGGTATGCAACTTTACAAGAGATAAGCAGTTGTAAATTTCCTATTTATTTTATTTTTCATCGTAACGCAACCCTTGGTTATGTATATTTGACAATCTTTGTTCCACTTTTTTTTTTTTTTTTGATGTTCATGTACAAAACATTTATTTTCTCTATTATTGGACATAAATTTGTATTGTAGAATCACATTTCAAGGGAAAATGAATTGTCTTGCCTAGATGCAATGCTATGTCAACTTAGTCTTGAGTATTTTTCATCTTAATGTTTAATCTAATATATGTTAGTAAACTGTCTGGTTTAAATATCACAAGCGGGGGCATTGTATTTAGGAGGCATGTAAATATCTTAGTCTTTTCACTTGGTCTGATGCTGTATAATAAGAGGCAAGAATAAGATGATCATTAATATTAAGTATTGGTCTTAATCTTTTGGGTACAGGATATAACAAAAGCAGATGCTTCCTCAAGAGAATTTCATTTTCATGGTATGGTAAAGTGAACAAAACAGCATGTGTTCTGAAGAAGAAGACGAGAAAGTGTAGAATCATAAATTCACTATGATATGTCCAAAAGACGTAGAGTTTTAATAGGTATGCTAATAAATTCAAACCTGAGATCGTATTTTATTTATAGACAAAAATGTAGTTCAGGTGTAAGAGTAGAAAATCTAATGTCACTTGCCCCTTCTCCCTCTAGTTGTCAGATCCATGATAAGTCAATGGTAAATTCACTACAGAACAAGATGTGGAGTCTTCACCAACAGATAACTTCCAGGATGAGTAGCCATACTTCGTTTGTGCTTGCTTTCTTGTATTTCCCTATGTGATGGCAAGAAAGAGGCTTCTCCTGATTGGAGGTTTTTCGTGCTCACTTCTAATCCTACCATTCTGCTTCTCAGTAGGGTCTTAGTTGGCACTGATCCTTCTAATTCAGGTTTGTTTGAGTTTGTCCTTATTCCCTCACACAGCACAGACATGGACATAGTAAGTGATGATCTTATTAATTTGTTTGCTTTAAATCTTCACATAAAACTATTTAGGTGCAAGGAAAATTATTTGATTTGAATGTCATTATGGATTCTTTGAATTTAAAGGCAGGACAGAATTTGAAAAGTAACTCCCCCAAATATGGTGTGTGATGATGATATGATTACATTCTTTCCTTTTAGACTTTCACCCAACTATATGTAATAGCTAATTGAGTTTACATCTTGGTCTTAATACTTTACTGTCTTTCCACATCCTGTAGGAAATTTGTCTTCGAAGGATGCGCTGTCTAATAGTCAATGCCTATCAAAACTTTTGAAATAATCAATGTTAAATGAGGTGAGTAATTTGAACTTGGTAAGTGGCTTCGAATATCGTCTTTAATTTTTGTCATACGATATGCTTGCTTTCTTATTTGACAAGCTCTGTTTCTTTGTTTCCTTTCCCTTTTTCTTTTGACCCTTAAATTAGTTGTATAAGAATTCCTGTGTCAGTTGCAGAATAGACATCAACTTCCAATTGAAAGCAACATTTCAAAAGGAAGCAAATTTCTTCCAAGATGCCTTGCCAAGCAAGGTTAAGACATTTTGTGGATCTGTCACTGGAACTTTTAAGTACTTCACAGCATTTCATCTATGATTTTGCAATAAGTCATCTTGTTCTTTGTGTTTACCAAAAATTTTTATCGACATTCCTGGTTGCAAAGATGTTCATACAAGTAACAATATTTTAAGCAAACCCTGAGTGGTAGAGAATGTCTCAAATACATGTCAAATATCATATGTTTCTGCTGAGAAAAATTCTTTCATTGGAATGCTATTTCGGATCTTTGAAAAGACTAGATTAGTTGTTATGACAGAAGTTAATATTTATTATTATATAATTGTTGACATGGATAAAATAACAGCATCAAGCAAGTCCTCCCGATGTAATGTGTGCTGATTATGTTGTACTTTCTTTCCTTTCAAAACTTTCATTAAGGATATATGATAAGCTTGACTTTTTCCTATTCTTTGGCATCTTGATTGCGAATCTTATCACTAAAAGATGCATCAAGTAATCGTTGCCTTTGATATTATTTTTGTCTTGTGAATCAATTGAAATGAAGTGACTGATGTTAAACTTTGCGATTGACTTTGAATATGTTTTTAGTTGTTTGACATACAAAATTCTTTATTTCTTTTTCCTTCTTTTTTTTTTTTACAATTAATTGACTGTACAAAGCTTTCTCTGCCAATTGTAGGACACACATGAATCCCAATGGACAATGACATTACAAGAGGGGGCAAATTTCTTCCAACATTCCTTGTTAAGAGAGGTTAATAACAAGCTTTTTGTGATCTGCAATTTCATCGGAAATTTGAGCATTTGATTGATTTCTAAACCAAAATCCAAGTAAGTCTAATTGATATCATTGGGATGTTGTATAGATGCTTCTCAACATGTTTGACATCATGTCAACTATTGTTAGGTCTAACTAAAACGGGGAGAGTTAATGAGATCCAAACTCATGTAAAATTCTGACCTCTCTGCTTTGGGTTTCACAGCATAAGAAGAGGGTAAAAAGAAATAAAAGTTATCCTATATTTTCTTTAGTTTCCATTCTACTGCCATTTTTTTTCGTTCCCTGTAATTCATAGTGGTCTCTAGCACATTGTATTAGGATTATTTGCAGTGTATTCTAGCCTTTCCAGCTGTAGCGTGGACGACTTCTTGATTCCATAATCACCATTTTATTTTGAAGGACCTGGTGGACTATTTGAATTAATAGAAGAAACAGCTCAAGGAAAATGGACACCTGATGGCCATTGTCAGAGCTGAAGGTGCAGGATGAGAGCTACTTTCTGAGAGCCTGCGTATGGAGTAGCAATATGCTTTAGGAAGCAAGCTACTCCAAGATGGTGGTTTGTAAATATCTCAAAAGATGATGGTATAGATTCTATGACTATTCCAGTCTTCTTTTTTTGTGTTAAGACATGTTATTTCCAATCCTTGTGAAAGTGTGGGTGTTTGTCTTCTTCATGGATTCATACGCAGTTGTGTTTATGTCTATTCAAAATCTTCAGGGTAGATGATTTCTTGTTCTTTTTTACTTCCCTCTTGGTTCAGTTGTACAGAGCTTCCGCTTGCCAGTTGTACAACAGACATCAAGTTCCAATTGAATCACATCTCAGAAGGAATAAAGTGTTCATGGTTGCATTGATCTGTCTTGACCATTTTTGAATCACTCATAGCATCTGATCAATAATGGAAAATACAATCCAGGTAGACGGCTATATGATTTGAGATATTATTTCCATACCAATAAATGGTTGGAATCATATGCAATTAATGCCAAATTGATTATTACAGGGAAGGGATTGGAATCCTGAGGCATGCAAATTTTCTCCCCCTGCATTTTTTGTTGATAGCAACTGTTTGAGGAAGAAGAAAAGAATAAAGAAAGATCAGAAGATTCTTTTGCTCCACTTCAATATCATTGGATACTTCAATATCTCTGACAGACCAAGCAAAGACATCAGCAGCTGACATTTTGAATCAGCCACTGTATCACAGAGATAAAAAGTCTAATTTGGTGCTAATAGCATGACTGAAGAGCAATAATGCCTGAAACAATTGGATGCCTTGTCACTGAAGTTTAAGGACTAAGTTTGATATATCTGTCGACAACATATTTGAGTAATGGACTGCATCTTGTTGACTATTGAAGTACAAACTAGGTAACTGTTGCTATTACTGATTCAGGATCTTGTTTACATACTTCTAAATTTCTGAATTAAACATTTTTTAATTGTCAGGTGTAAGTATCATAGAGGCATGAGAACTCTTTTCTTCTTTGGTTTGCATTTCACTGCTTAAGAAGGATATGATTAGAATTCAGAAGAAGATGTCTCTCAACTTGTGTACATTCATATGCTCCGAAATCTTTGATGGACCCAAGGTAAAAGCAGTACACTTTGAGTCCAGTCAATTCCTATCAACCTCCTACTTAAATATAAATAGTTTTGGATTTCTCAAGGTGCTTGGAGGTTTAATTATCCAAACTTCTGCATTTCTTTTGTGTATAGGGGTTTATCCCCCTTGTCTTTTTACCGTTGCGTGGAATTTGTGTTTCTTGGGTTTGGCTTTCATGCCCCCTTTTCCTTTTGTTTTATTTCAATACAAGTTATTATTGTCTTGAGGGTTTGTAGGTGTGACATGAGAAGCTTTTGGGGTGCCAACCTAGTTGGGATGCCTTGAGTCTTCTAAAAAACATTTCTCCTCTTGATTGATGTTTTCATATTTAAAACAAATGCTGGAGATGAAAAAGTTCAATGCAATTTGTAACATCATGTTTGAGACAACAGAAAGCGGAATTGTTCAACAAGAAATGCTGACAACTTTCTAAATGTTATTTTGCATTTGCTGTGTTGCAATTTTTAATCATTAGAAAGAAGGTTGTAGTTTAGTCATCGTATTTGCAGTACTTCCATCTTGGTAAGTGCTGTTGCAGAAGTGCTGTGAAATTTCATGAATGTGAAGAAGGATTCATCAGTGAATTTTATAATTATATGCATTTCTTGATACAGTCTTGGGAAGGGTTTAATACCATGTACAAAAAATAATTTTTTATTTTTAAACTTCAACACAAACAAAAAACAGAGATGCTTGAAATATTCTAAAACAATGATTTATAACAATGGCTGCAATTTTGGACTCTACAACAGAGAAAAAGTATTTTCCAACCGCTGTGTATGCAATCAAAGCATTAGGTCAATGATGACATTTGTTAAATCAAAGTTTATTCATGACAAATAATTGAGACCGACTGATGTTTTGTCAGGCAAAACTGAACCTTAAAATTAATTTTGATGGAAGTTAACTAATAATAGGGGGGAATTCTGCAATTTTGAATAAAAATTCTATATGCTTGTAATTAGGTTTTAAAGATCATAGGATGTTTTAGCAATTTATCAAAAAATACAAACAAAACTAATCAATTAGTTCATTTATTTTTTGTTAGACATACCGTTTAGGCTAGTGTTTGGATAACATTGGAGGCACATTACTTAACAAATAATTAACATTATGTAACAACTGGATTTAATAGACTTGGAGGCCGATAAACATCTTTATAAACACTTTTGCTTCACTTATTTCCTTTTTTTGACATTCTTCATTTATAAACATTTTTGTAGAACGTCCAATAAGATATGTAATAAATTCTATCCAAGCCAATTAAATTTCAATCCAAAACCTTTTACATAACTTAGGACATTTTCTTCCAGCTAACAGTCAATTTTTTTATTGTAAATTCATTAAACAAAAAGCATAAATTAAATCTTGATCAAACTCCTTTATATCATTGTTTAGGCCTAAAGTTTATCAACAAATAAATGTATTTCCTTATACTTAAAAAGATATTTCAAGTTTATGTCTGTGTTGATTTTTAGTTAATTTCCCTTTGAAATCATAGCATATTCTATAGTAATTTTTCGCCTGCGAAGTTTGCTATTGGAATAATCTAATTAAAGTGTATGAAGCAACTAATTAAACTTTAATTTCATCATATTCTTGTTTTCCAGATGAAACTAAAGTAAGTTTAAATAGTTGTAATATTCTTTTTAAAAAGCAAATGCTCTGCCTTATACTTGAACCAGCATCCAAGCAAGTTTCCACTTACGTATTTACTTTGCAAATGAATTTTAAGTGGTAATGCACCCACTTCAGTTAAATTTATTAATAAAAGTTCAAGAAAAAAAAAAAATAGAAAAGAAGAAAAGAGTTATAAAAAACTGTTGATAAAAAAATATTAAATAAAAAACAGGACTGAGATTTGTTAACAATTAAATAATTTTTTATAGACGAATATGTATATAATTTTCAGATTATATAAAACCCAACTGTCCACACTTGTCTAAAGACTTGTATACAACGAAAGGGGCTCGCATATCATCTCACCTGTAGTGATGGGGGGTATTGGGAAAATAAGTCTTGCTCAACTTGCCTATAATAATAATGAAGTGACAAGAAATTTTGAAAAAAGAATTTGGGTTTGCATGTCAGAGCCATTTGTTAAGTCAAAGGTTGCTAGATCGATCATTGAAAGTTTAGAAGGCCAAGCCTCTCATTTATTTGCTTTGCAATCCATTTTAGAAAAAAATTAGTGGAACTCTTGAGAGAAAAAAATTTCACTTTGTCCTAGATGATGGATGGACAGAAAACTATGAAGATTGGGAGCCATTCCAGCAATGTCAATAGAATGGGCTTAATGGCAATTAGATGACTTTGATGACTATATCTTGGTGGAGATAAACATCTTGTACTTCCTTGAAGAATCAATATTTTGTGGTGGCTTGTGACATTGAACAAGGCATTAAATTAGTTTTGGCTTATAATTCATGGATCATATAAATCTGTATTTCAGAATGTCTGTTGTTGATTTATATGATCTAACAAAACTGTTGCAAGAATGCCTCTGCAGCTGCATTATGCAGACATGGACTGCTGATGTGTGATGAGATGTGCATAGGAAGTGGTTAAATTGAATCTACCATGTCTGACCAAATTTTTAGAAAGTTAGTTGTGTTAGTGGTTTTTGTTTATGGCTTGTTAATGGGAAGATCATGTGTTAGTGGTTTTTGTTTGTGGCTTGTAAATAGGAAGATCATGCCCTGTAATTAGTAGTAATTCTAGTTTTTTGTAAAAACTCTTTTTTATTTAAGAAAAATGCTTTCAATGAAGAATAAGATAACATTTCAGTTTTGTATTCTCATCATTCCTTTTGATGAGTTTATGCTTTGTCTCTGTAAAACCAAAATTTTCTTTTTTTTAGTTTTCTTTTTTTTTTTAGAAAAAAAAAAATCATAACAGTTTGATAAGTTTTTCTCTGATAATAGAGATAGTAAATGCAAACCCATTCTAAGATTTTTTATTTGTATTGCTACCACCAGCAAAATTAACTAAAAGAGAAATAAAGATCAGGTACAACTAAAGTGCCAAATATCTGATATTTTTCATCCAGTTAATTAAGTTCTTCAATAAAATTTGCACTTGAAAAAAAAAAAAAAAAGTTGGATTCATTATCCGTAAGGTCGGGCCAGTGCTTGAATCATCCTAATACGAACACGTCATATAATTTAATTGGACTTGAAAAGACTTGGAGGCCTATCAATAAACCTACAAATACTTTTACTATTGTTGTCCTAGCAAAACGTAGCAACACCATGAAAATATCACATTTTCATCTTTTCATGACCAAAAAGATAAGCAAGGCCCACTAAAGAACAATAGCAGGGACCATTTAGGTATCAGATCACTGGATTAATAAAAGGTAAGTGAGGATTGTCATGTATACGTAGGGCTTGATTGGTGGCACCTATAGATACCAGGCCCAAATTGGTGCATTTCATTGGGCATAGCTCAAACAGAAGCAATCGGACCGAAGAGTATCCAGTTATATTTTTAAGTCTCGTTCATATGTGAAATTGGATGGAATAAGATTTAACATTATTACATTAGCATTTTAATGCGTTTAGCACTGGATTCTGATTTGGTTATTTGGGTGATTTTGACTTCTATCTGGATGTATTCTCAATCAATATTGGCCCTTTGTACATGGAACATATCATCAGCATCACCATTAGTGGTGAGCTTTATAGATCACGTTGATATTTATGTAGACTTATGATGACATTCATATTTTGCAATGTTGTTTACTATTTGACTTTGATTGTGCAGGAACACTTTGCAAAAAGGCAAACCATGGCTATAAATCTTAAATAGATAGGTGATCTGCCTGATGATGTAAGTTCATATGATCTCATGAACAATTTGCTTTCATACCATTCCATGTAAGTTCCTCTCCAACTAAAAGTAAGTTCATATGTTATTTCCTTGTACCGTTGTTTCCGTGTGGAAAGTTGAAGTCTGTATGTGGTTGTTATGATATATCTTGAAATGTTCTTTTAGCTTATATATAAAGATTTTAAAGCCAAAGAATTGAATGGTAGGGAGAGGTGGTGGTGGTGTGATAGGAAGATGATGAGAAACTTACTGAAAAATAAATAAAATGGGAACGCAGAAACACTATGGACTTATAAAAATACTTTTAATACAATATATTAAATTTATTGATATATACAACAAAATAAAATACAAAAAAAAAAAATCGGAATCCTAATTTGATAGGATTTTTTAGTTGAAAACAAAGATGATTAATGATGAAGGCGTACACTAAATTTGATAGGAATCGGAACTAGAGTCAGCATTGTAATTATATTGCTAAGAAAGCGAACGACTTCGGTGGACACGACAAAAGACATCAAGTAAAGTGAACTGCTCGTGAATATTATTCCTTGGCTTTTTCTTTGTTGCCATTATTATTCCTTGGCTTCAACATCTTTATATATAAGCTAAAAGGACGTTGCAAGACATATCACAACAAAAACACTCAGATATTTTCTCTTACTGTAATTGCTACGTACTCAAATATAATTTCCTAGCAACATGGCCGCCGCAGCTGTTTCCGCTATCTTGCGGCAACTGCTTTCAGTTGCTGGTCAAGAGATACAAGCAGGGGTGAAGCTTGTTAAGGGTGTGGATGAAGAAGTCAAGAAGCTCACAACCAACTTCGAAATGATTCAAGATGTGCTTGTTGATGCAGAGCAAAGACAATTTACGAAGACAGGTGTCAGAGTTTGGTTGGAGAAGCTGAAACATGTTTCCTATGATATGGATGACGTGTTGGACACGTGGAACATTGCAATCATGAAAAGACTGCAACTTGAGGGATCTAACGATGTTCATACCCTTAAGAGCAAGGTACGCTCCTGCTTTCTCTTTCCCTACTCTGATTTAAGACAAGTTATTTTAAGCCATGACATTGCTTCCAAGATTAAAACAATAAATAAGAGTCTAGATGGTATTGCAAAAGGGAGAGACATGTTTAGCTTTACAACAGCTATGACTAGTGAACTACATCAGCGTGTAGAAAGTACTTCCTTTATTGATGTGTCTGATGTGTATGGCCGAGATGAAGAAGAGTACAGTTTAGTAAGCAAGTTGTTGGGTGAGAGTAGTGAAATGCAGAGTGACCTCCATGTCATCTCAATTGTAGGGATGGGAGGTATCGGCAAAACAACACTTGCACAACTAGCTTACAACAATAACGAGGTGATGAACAATTTTGGAAAAAGAATATGGGTGTGTGTATCAAACCCTTTTGATGAGCTAATGATTGCTAAAGCGATCTATGAAGCTCTAGGAGGTGATAACTCTAAATTAGTAACGTTCATTAAACTGGAGTTTGTTATTAAAAAAATTCATAAATTAATCATAGGGGAAAATTTTCTTCTAGTTTTAGATGATGTGTGGATGGAAAACTTCAAGAAATGGGAACCATTCCACCATTGTTTAAAGAATGGTCTTCCTGGAAGTAAAGTCTTGGTCACCACACGTAACCAAACAACTGCTCTTATGATGGAATCAAGTGACATTATTACAATTCAAGAATTGCCTGATAAGCAATGTTGGTAATTGTTTAGGTGGTTCGCATTTTTTGGTAGGTCTGATACAGAGTGTGAAGAGCTAGAAGAAATTGGTAGGGAAATTGCAAGCAAATGTAAGGACTTGCCTCTCACCGCAAAGGCATTAGGGAGTCTTTTGTGTTTTAAAACAACTAGAAAAGAATGGGAAAACATCTTATATAATGAGATGTGGAAAGTAAAAGGGTTTGAAGAGGGTGTCTTTCCCCCATTGTTATTAAGTTACTATGATTTGCCTTCTATGGTACAACGATGTTTTACATATTGTGCCATGTTTCCAACAGACTATGTATTTGATAAAGATGAATTAATTAGATTATGGATGGCTCAAGGTTATCTTGGATTAGATTATAATGAAGATATTGAGATAGTTGGTGAAAAATACTTTAATACATTAGCAATGCATTCCTTCTTTCAAGAGTTTGTTAAAGATGTTGATGGTAGTATTACAAGTTGTAAGAAGCATGACATAGTGCATGATGTTGCCCAATTTCTTAGCAAGAATGAATGTTGTATGATTGAAGTCAAAGATCTGAAAGAAGGGAACATATATGCTTTATGTAAGAAAGCTCGTCAATTAATGCTGTTGGTTACTAAAAATGACACATTGCCAATCTCTATTTGCAATTTCAAAAAGTTGCGAACCCTTGTGATTAGACACAAATATAATTCAAGTTTAGGCAACAAAGCATTTCCTAAAGTCATACCAAAGTTATTTGAAGAGTTGACAAGCTTAAGGGCCTTAGAAATTTGTTTTAATATACCTATTTCGAAGAAGATAGGAAAACTCTTACATTTAAGATATCTTGATTTGAGTTACAATTATGGGTTAAGAAAGTTGCTCGAATCATTCTGTGAGTTGTATAATTTACAAACACTAAAGCTTGATCGATGTAGTAATCTCAAAGTGCTGCCTCAAGGGATAGGGAAGTTAATCAACCTACGCCATTTAATGAATGATCGCACTGATTTTCTAAGGTACATGCCAAAAGGAATTGAGAGATTAACAAACCTTCGGACATTAACAGAATTTCGTTTGAGTGGTGGTGATTACGGTGGCAAAGCATGCTCACTTGAATGTATAAATAACTTTCAGCACATGGAATCTTTAGGTATCAGAGCTTTAATACATTTGAGGGTAGTTATGGATCAGATAGGACAATTTATAAATCACAAAAACATTCATAATTTGGATTTACGGTTCTGTAGGTTGGATTCGAATAATAACAATGAAGCAATTATTAAAACTTTCCAACCACCTCCAAATTTGCAATGATTGACAATAAGGGAGTACGAAGGTCAATCAATGTTTGGTCTTAGGATGATGTCATTAACCAATTTGAGGTCGATATCTCTCATTAATTGCACCTAGTGTTTGCGTTTGCCTCCATTGGGAAAATTGTCACCTCTTGAAACACTTTATATTGGGTGGATGAGAAGTGTGAGAAAAGTGGGTAATGAATTTGTAGGAGTACAAAGAGATGACACGTCATCATCTTCATCAGTTATCTCCTTCCCCAAATTGAAAACTCTCCAGTTCGTGGGTATGTACGAATGGGAAGCGTGGGATTTTGGGATTGAAGATGATACCACAATCAAGTTCATGTTATTCCTTCATACTTTGAAAGTCCTTGGTTGCTATAAATTAAAGAGATTGCCAAAGAAGCTTCTTAAGAAGGCACCACTACAAAATTTGTCAATAGAATACTATGACATTTTAATACAAGTTTATGAGAAAGGGGAAGGAAAGAAGTGGAAGCACATCTCTCACATCCTTCATATCCAAATTGGAACAAGACAGCTTGAGTAACATCTAAGTTGAGGTATATTCTTCTCCTCTTTTTACTTGGTTGTTGTTGCTTTTTACATTTCTCTCTATATTTGATTAAATATCATTGCATTTTTAAAAATTCATTCCTAATAACCTCTCCACTCATATGTTGAATTTTTGTGGGTCTTATGTTGTCACATTTTTTAAACTTTGGTTTTAACTTTCGATCCTACATAAGTGATCAATTTTATCCAATTGTTTGATTAATTTTTATAGGATCCAACCTAAGCTTATTGACAAATTGTTTGACATGGAGCAAGGATGTTTCTTGTCAAATATGGCTTTGGTGGTTTGTGGAATGCAAGAGACAGAAGTAGGCGAGGAGTTAAAGATGCTGGAAGGTTTTACAATTACATGTGTAGCAAAGGGTAAACATATAATCTTTGTTAGGTTTAACTATAGAAGGGGGAGTTAATGGTTTCCAAACTCATGAATATCTTTATCTCTCTGCTTTAGTTTTGCTGCTTAAGAATAGGCCAAAAAGAAATTAAGGTTATCTACTTTATTCCTTTGCTTTCTCTTTTGTTTGTGTGTTCATCCCATTTTATGCCATTCTTACCAATCTTAATGTGTACTGTTGCATAATTTAGTAATTCCAATTTTGTTTTGAAGGGCATGGTGGAATTTTGAATTTATTGAAAGAAAGATTTAAAGAAAATGAGCACATGGTCATTGTTATAAATAAATGTGCAGGACAAGAGTTGCTTTGTAAAAGCAGTGTATGGAGTAGCAAGTGTTTCAAGGAACAAGATTCTTTATGACCTTCATTTGTGGACTTGTCAAAAGATAGGGGTACAATTGCTAAAATAATTTAGTCTTCTTTTGTATTAGATATGTTATTTCTTATTCTTGCAAAAAGGTGTGTGCTTATCTACTTCATGGATATTTTACTGTTGTGTTTATCTCTGTTCTAAACCTTTAGATTATTTGTATATTTGCCTTGCATTTGTCTTCAGGTTTTATGTCAGAGACATCAAATAACTATAAATTTTTTAGGAGTCCAATTTTAAATTAGAGAAAAATAATAAGCTTATTACCCTGTTATACGCTGATTTGGATGTTTGCTTCTATTTGGATGTATTCGAAATCAATCTATTGCCATTTTTCTAATGAGAAGCATTTTAGAATATCGTTGATGATTATCTATGCTTATTGACATGTACCTTTCATTTCATATTGGTTGTTGATATAAAGGTAGAGTGCCAAGAGTGATTCGGATTTTTGCTAAAAACTTCCTACAGGAAGCTTGCACAGACAATCTAAGACATGCTCCACCCAACAACTTATTTTATAGTTGAGACGTTAAATCTCTATAATATATTTAGGAGTCCTCGATTGAGGATGAGTAATATGACCAATCAATTGCACAATGATATATGTGATTCGAGTGCTAATCACTTCTTTCAGATGTATCATGTAACTCTCATCATTTTCCATTTTGTTATAGTGTTTGTGACCTATTGTCCTCACACACCTTATTGTTTACAAATTTAATTTTGATTTTGCCAGAACACCTGCCCAAAGTAAAAGATTGCTAATAGGTCAATTTTCTGAAGTCCGCCTGGTTTGTGGACTTCAAGAGAAACAAGAATGTAATGTTGACAATAGGAGAAGAAATTTTTAGACTAGGGTAAATTGGAAACATCCTTTGACAGTATGCAATTTTAGATATTTCAAGGGGCAAGGCAGGCATTGACTATAACATCTGAAAAAGATAAGTATATAGATCGGGTAAGTTATTATGATATTGTGATTATATAAGTTTAATCATTTATTTATGGGATATGATGAAAAAACCCTCTAGAAAGCAAAATAATCAGAAATTACACCCGGTTTTCTTTTTATTAGGTAACCGGCCCCTGCTATCTAAAAATACCAACCAGTGTTAACATTTGAGAGTAAATTGGTAATTTAATAAAATAATTAAAATTTTATAATGAGAAAACTTATAAAAAATTAAAAAATAAAAAGTTTTTCTTATTACTATACTGAATTCATCAATTCAATACATCAATTCAAAATCCTAAACATAAAACACATTACCAACATCACTCAAAACTGATGGAACCAACATCACAAATAACAATTCCAAAATACCAAAATAATCTAAAAACATCAAAATCAAATCAACCAACAAAACTCAAAAAAAAAAAAAAAAAAAAAACCACAATCAACCCAATCAAATCAAACCTAGAACTGGGTTTGAATGAACCCAAAAACTGGGCTCGATTCGAACCCAATTTCTAGGTTCGAATGGAACCCAAAACTCAGTTCAAAGGAACCCAGAAGCTGGGTCTGATTCGAACCCAGAAACTAGGTTCCTTCCAACCCAGTTTGGATTCTATTGGAACCCAGATCTAGGTTTAATTCGAACTAGATCTAGGTTTGAATCGAACCTAGAGAAAAAGAAGAGAAGAAGAGAAGAAGAAAAAGAATAAAAGAAGAAGAAGAAGAATCTAAAACTGGGTTGGAAGGAACCCAAAAACTGGGTTCGATTCAAACCCAGATCTGGGTTTGAATCGAACATAGAGAAAAAGAAAAGCAAAAGAAAAAGAAAAGCAAAAGAAAAAGAAAAGAGTTATAGACAAAGAAGAAGAAGACGAGTAGAAGAATAAGAAGAAGAAGAAAAAGAAGAGCACAAGAAGAAGAAGAAGAAGAAGAAGAGAAAAGAGTTCTAAACGAAAAAGAAGAAGACGAGCAGAAGAATAAGAAGAAGAAGAGCAAAAGAAGAAGAAAAATAAGAAGAAGAGCAGAAGAAGAAGAAGAAGAATAAGAAGAGAGAGTGAAGAGAGAGACGGAAGATTTTTGTGTGAAGAAGATCTTTTTTTTGAAATTTTTATATTTTTATTTAATATTTTAATTAATTAATAATTTAAATGATATTTTTGTCATTTCGTAAGTTTAAAGGGTATAAGAGGAATTTTATAGGATATAATAAGGATAGTTTGGTCATTTCACTATTTTGAACGGAAAATATTAACATTTTGGATGGAAAGTTAACGGTAAGGGTGTCTAACCTAATAAAATAAAAATCGGGTGTAATTTTCGATTATTTTACTTTTCAGGGGAGTTTTTCATAATATCCCTTTATTTATTTATTTTTGAAGAAATCTTATAACTTTATTTTGCTTCAAGATTTTCCACAATGAATAACTAGACATTAGATGTTATGCTTTTATGAATATTAGCCAATTACAAAGCTTCTAAGAACAGTACATTTGGTGGACCAAAATGTATGGTATTTCCTTGAAGCATCAGTATTTAGTGATGGTATGTAACTTTACAAGAGGTAAGCGACTGTAAATTTCCTATTCATTTCTTTTTTCATCATAATGCAACCCTTGATTATGTATATAATTGACAATCTATGTTCCAATTTTAATTTGATTTTTGAGTACAAAACATTTATTTTCTCCATTATTGGACATAAGACTGTGTTGTCGAACCATATTATAAGGGAAAACGAATTGCATTGGCTAGATGCATTGATCTATTAACTTAATCTTGAGTAATTTTCATCTTAATGTTTAATATAATATATGGATATATGGTAGTAAACTGTCTGGTTTCAATAACAGAGAGAGGAGGGGGGGGGGGGGGGGTGTTGTTGGTGTTGGTGGGGTGTGGGGGGGGGTGTGGGGGGGGGGGGGGGGGGGGGGGGTTGGTGTTGGTGGGGTGTGGTAATTTTCATCTCGTCTTTGCACTTGGTGTTCCACTGTAAATAAGAGGCAAGAATATCATTATCATTATGAATTGGTCTTAAACTTTTAGGTACAAGATACGACAAAAACAATTGCTTTGTCAAGAAAATTTCAATTGAATTGCATAGTGAATAGAACAGGATGTGTCCAGAGGAAGATGACGATAAATTGCAGAATCATAAATTCAATATGATGTGCCCAAAAGACACAGAGTTTTAATAGGTATTATCCCATTTTATTTATAGGCAAAAAGGTAGATCTGGTGCAAGAGTAGAAAATCTAACGTCACTTGCCCCTTCTCCCACTAGTTGCTAGGTCCACAATACGTCAATGGTAAAATCATTACAGGACAGCATGTGGAGCCTTTAATAGCAGATCACTTCCAGCATGAGTAGCGATACTTAATTTGTTTGTCCTTGCTTTCTCGTAATTTCCCTATGCGATGTAAAAGAAGAGTCTCTTCCTGATTTGAGGTTTTTCATGCTCACTTCTAGTGCTCCCATTCTACTCCTCAGTAGGGTTTGAGGTGGCACAGATCCATTTTGATTAAGGTTTGTTTGAGTTTATCATGGGCCCTTATTTCCCTATGTGATGGCAAGGTAGAGGCTTTTCTTGATTTGAGGTTTTTCATGCTCACTACCAGTGCTCCCATTCTACTCCTCAGTAAAGTCTGAGTTGGTACTGATCTATTCTAACTAAGGTTTGTTTGAGTTTATCTGAGTTGGTACTGATCTTACTAAATTGTTTGCTTTAAGATCTTCACGTAAGAGTATTTAGGTGTAGGGAAAATCATTTGATTGGACCATCATTATGGATATTTGAATTTAAAGGTAGGACAGAATTTGGCAAGTAAGTCCTCCAAATGTGGTGTGTATTGATGATCTTTACATTCTTTCCTTACAGATTTTCACCCAACTATATGTAATAGCTAATTGAGTTTACATCTTGGCCTTAATACTCTAGTGTACTTCCACATCCCATAGTACAATTTTGTCTTCAAGGGATGCACTATCAAATAGTTGATGCCTATCAAAATTTTTTATATTATTGTCTTGTTAGTTTAAATAATCGATGTCAAATAATGTGAGTAATGTTAAACTTGGCAAGTGGCTTTGAACATCCTTTTCGATTTTCTGTCATTCAATATCCTTGTTTTCTTATTTGACAAGTTGTATTTCTTTGTTTCCTTTTCTTTTTCTTTTCACTCTCAGTTGGGTTGTACAAAGCTTCTCAGCAAATTCCAGAACAGACATCAAATTCCAATGGAAAGCAACATTTTAAGAGGAAGCAAATTTCTTCCAAGATGCTTTGCCCAGCAAGGTTAGGACATGTTGTGGATCTGTCATCGGAACTTGTAAGTAATATACAGCTTTTGATCTTACATGATTTTGCAACATTTATTGTTTGCTCTGTTTGTCGAAAATATTGATCTTATATTGTTGACATACCTCTAAATGGTTGAAATCATATGTGATTACACGGGAAACCAATGGATTGTAAAGGCATGCAAATTTCTTCTTTGTGTATCGAACTTTGTTGTTAGGAACTCTTTGACAAAAAAAAAAAAAAAAAAAGATCAGAAGATTATTTTGCATCGCTTTAATATCTTTGGATACTTCAATAACTCTCTGACAGATCGAAGGAAAGGCATCACCAGCTTACCTTTGAAGTAGCTGTTGTATCACTTGATTCTATTAGTTTCCGCTTCTAAATCGATGCTGCTAGAGATGGATCAAAATAGACGAACAAGTCTAATTCATTAGCAATAGCATGGCTAAGGAACATTAATGCCTCATTACTATGCAGAACAACTGGATGCCTTGTCGAGAAAGTTTAAGGACTATTTTCTATTTATCTGTCAAGGGCATCTTCCAGTAATTGACTGCGTCTTGTCGATTATTAAACTACAACCTAGGCAACTGTTACTATTACAGATTTGGGATCTTGTTTACATATATACTTCCGAATTTCTGAATTTGATATTTTGTAATTGTCAGGTCTAAATATAAAAGAGCCATGAGAACACTTTTCATTTCTATCTTTGCTTGAAATAAATAGTTCTAGACTTCTCAAGGTGCTTGGAGGTTTATTTGTCCAGATTTTTGTATTCCTTTTGTTTATAGGGATCTATCTCCCTTGCCTTTCTATCTTTGAGTTCGAACATTATTGTTTTGGATTTGTGTTTCTAGGGTTTTGGTTTATGTCCCTCCCTTTTCTTTTTGTTTTATTTTGATATAAGCTATTATATCTTCGTTCTTGAGGGGTTGTCGGTGAGATGAGAAGCTTTTGAGGTGCCAACCCAGTTGGGATGCCTTAAGTCTTCTTTGGTACATTTCTCCTCTCCATTAATAAAACAAAATAGTTCTGGGGATGACAATGTTCAATGCAGTTTGTACCAACATGCTTGATGAACAATATCTCGTTCATGTTTGAATCTGACAGAGGGTGGAATTACCGGATGGTTAACATGTTATTTTTCATTTGCTATGTTGTACCTTTTAGTCACTAGCAAGAAGCAGCAAGTAGTTTAGTCATTATTTTTGAAGTACCTCAACCTGCACACCTTGAAGGAGGTCATTACACTAATCATGTAATTATTTAGTCAATAAAGCAACAAATTTGCCGCGCAACAAAAGTAATTATTAAGATCAAAAGGAATTATTAAGAACCATTACACAACAAAAGTAGAGAACATTAAGACAAGATCAATGGCCTTATCAACTAAAGTAAAGCAAGCACGATAATTATGTCGCTTTAATTAAGTATTATTCATTTTATTGTATTGTTTTATTTTTTATTTTTTATAAAAGTGGAGTATATTGTATAATTTAAAAATATCAATCCAAGTAATTTGTTTGATCAATTGATAATATTTTCAATTGCTGAAGTAACAATGCCTTTTGGGCGAGCTTTAGTATACTCTAATGTATAACTTCATGCATTAGACTTCATGAATGAATTCATATACTTTTCATACTATATATTAAGAAACCCCTTTCTTGATACCCATCATATAATTATGAGACGCCGGTCAAATAAATTTTCCTTATGGAACTCTGATCAATTCACATGACTTCTTGGCCTTACCTGTCAACATTATTCATCTATCCTAAAGTTTAGTTTGCTTTTTAAGGTTTTTTCTTAGTGGAAATAAGATTATATAGTTTTTAAGATTACACAATTATTGTCAAATGAGAGAGACACATTCTTAAAAAAAATAAAAAATGAATAAAAAAATAAAATGTAAAAAAGGAGACTCATGATTACTTCCAATATGTAATGAATTTTGATGTGATATTATTTTGTATGAACCATAAAATTTGAAAAAAATAAAGTACTTAAAAAAGAAGGTTTTTTTTTTTTTTTAAATATAAATATGAAAGTGTACTTGCTTTTAATGGTGTGAGTGAGATTCGAATTAATATATGCATACATATATATATATGTGTATATTAGGTCCTTAAATTAATTAATTTTAGAATAAGCATATATTGTTTGTTAACTTGTGCTCCTGAAGAAACCAATGAAAATATTTTTATGCCTTGTTTTCCAGGGAAACTTTACCCGTGGCCACACTACAACCATATCAAATTCTTTGAACTATGTTTTGATAAAAAAGTTTCCCATCATTTCCTTAGCCACACTGAGACCACCTACTTCTCTTAGTACTCAGTTGTCAATTATATGATTTATATCTGGTTCCCGCAAGCAAAACGATGGCTATAAATGTTAAATGTATAGGTGAATTGCCTGAGATATTATTATTGTATATTGTCATTGCTTTGTTGAAATATTTTACAACCATTTGATGTAGTTGAAACATGCCCGGTAGATTGATCATATATACATGATCGTGCTACTCCAAGCAACGCCTCTAATAATGTGGTACTGTACACTTCGCAAGCTACCATGGCTGGGTATACAAGTTTCACAGTTGGCCCCATTAATAAGAGACATACTTATATACCATTCCATGTAAGTGTTTCCTTCACTATAAGCAATTATCTTAATATCCATTATTATTATTATTATTATTTTTGTCTACAAATTAAGTTGAAACAAAAGCAAAAATCAAAATTGCTACCTGCTCATGATGATGCTGGTATCATATGAAGTCAAGTCATATTATGTTTAGTTAAAAGTTATCACTTTTCCTTTTTGTCGTAACTTTTCTTTTTTAGGTTTTTTTTTTTTTTTTTTAAAAAAGACAAAAACATAACAGTTTGATAGGCTTTTTCCCGTCGACACTAGGGATGGTAAATGTAAACCCATTTTAAGATTTTTGATTTGTATTGCTACCGCCAGCAAAATTAACTAAAAATAAAATTAAAAAGGTACAGCTAAAGAACCAAATCATTGATAGTTTTCATAAAGTAAAGTTCTTGGATATAATTTGCATTTGAAAAGAAAAAAGATATCTTCAAAATACCTCCATAATTGAAAATAATGTGAAACTAATCCCCTGATTTTGAAAATATTATCCGGAAAGACCCAAATGTTAGTGGGTTGATGGTTTCTGTCCATAAATTGACGGATCCGTTAGGATGTAAGGGTAAAATTGTCAATGTGTTTGATAACTTTAATTGGGGACAGTTGAATTGAAATTAGTGATATTTTAAATTAATAAATAAAATGAAATTAATGAATTAAGAAAATTAAAAGAGGAAAAAAACAGAAAGCCCTCGAGTACCCATCTCTCACACTCAACCGTCAATCTCTCACACCCTCTAGTTCCTCAACTTCCACAACCCTCCCGACCAATGATCTGGCGCCACTGCTGATTAGATCAACCTGCTCACTCCATGCAAACCCTCCCCCTCCACTTCCACCTTTTCCTCCACTGGTAAAGAGGGAGGGAGGCGCCGACTAATTTTTTATGTGTTTCAAACTTGCATTCCATCTTCTCTTTTATGTGTTTCTGGTTCATTTTTATTATTATTATTATTATTATTTTGTTTTTGAGTTTATGTAGACTAATTTGGATAACATGATGAAGAAGAAGATTATGGGTTTTGGTCAGTTTAATTGAAGTGGGTTTGTATAAAGTTTGATGGTTTGACGGGCATTGAAGATCTGGATGTTGATGAAAATCTGGTTTGGTTGAAGAACAACATCAAAGAACAAAATCTTGTACTGGTTAATTTATATTTTATATATTTTTTATAAATTTTTCTATATATTGTTATTCTTTTGGTTGCTGACTTATTATTATTATTATTTTTACACAAATTTATCTCTTATTTAATTTTTAATTTTTTAATTTATTTTTTAGATTTTTTTTCAGTTTTATTATGTTTATATGTTATTTTTAATATTCATGTTAAAATTTAAAATTTATTTATATTTTAAATTTTAAGGGTATAAATGATTATTTTAATTATTTTATACAAATTGATTTCCATTAAGATTGATCGATTAATTTTGAATTTTATTTTAAAAAATTATATTATTTATTATTTTAGATTTTTTTTAGTTTTATTATGGAATAAAAGCGTAGTTTACTAATTGGTGAGCAAGTTTTTTCACTTATTTTTTAATATATAAGGGTAGTTTTGTGTTTGCGTGATTTTGGTTCAATAACACTTTTGGTTTGGATGAAACCACCATTTTACTGACAATAGGGGGTTTTGGGTAATATTTTGGAAATTTAGGATTAATTGACATTATTTTTCAATTATGGCAATTTTTTAGAATTTTCCAAAAAAAAAAAAAAAAAAAAAGTGATAAGAGTTGGATTCATTATCCATAATGTTGGCCCAATATTTGAATCAACCGGGAGTAGCCGGGAGTAGTGGTATTTCCACCCCTTAAAAATTGTATGTACACCCCTTTTTGTATTTATATCTCATTAAGATTTGTGATATTAGGAAAAATTCTCCTAAAAAGTGAACTAATAAGGATTTATCCTATTTTTTTTTTATTAGATGAACCACCCCCTACCATTAACTTTTCATTCAAAAAGTTAACATTTTTCATCTAAAACCATTAAATGATCGAAATATTTTTATCAAGATTCTGTAAAATACATATCATACACTTTAAACTTATGTAATGATTGAAATATCCTTTAAATTATTTATTGATAATAATATTAAATAAAAAACTGAAAAATGGAAAATAAAAAATACTAATTAACAAAAAAAAAACTAATTGATTTTCTAATTTTCTTGGTTTTCAATCTGGAAACTTAGATTTTTGGGTTTTCCAGCACTCTGGAATTGGGTTTTCAGGTTGTTGCAAGCCCTTATTTTTCTGGAAATGAGTTTCTAGCAATTTGGAAACCCAAAAATGGGTTTTAGGTTGCTGCTTGCTGAAAACCAAAAAATTTGGGTTTTTGGCAACACATAAACACACCAGAGAGGAGAAGAGAGTAAGGAGGAGCCGCCTGTTTACACACCACCACCACAAAACACTCAGAATAACCTTAAAACCACCCACCCACCAACCATACCCGACCTAGAACTAGCTGGTTATGGGTTTGAAATCTAGAACTGTTTGGTTCTAAGTTTGAAACCCAAAACCAGATGACCAAAAAAAAAAAAAAAAGGCGATAGAGAAGAAAGGTATGGGTTGGTCGCTAACGATGGAGGAGGACGCAAGGGTGAGAGAAAGAAAGAGATGGACGCGAGGGTGAGAGAAAGAAAGAGATGGAGGAGTGAGAGAGAGAAGAAAATGGTACAGTGAGAGAGAGAATGGTAAAGAGAGAGATGGAGTGAGAGAGACAATGGTAGAGAGAGAATTAGAAAATTATTTAATTAATTTTTTTGTTTTTACTTATTTTTTTTTCAATTTTTATTTAATTTTATTAAAACAAATAAAATCACTCATTCAGTTACCATTATGTCCTTCAAATTTAACACAAACCGGTTTTTTTAACCAATAGAAGATAGTTTCTCTAGTAAAAAAATATCGAGGGTAAATCCCGATTAGTTTACTTTCCAAGGATTTTTTTATAATATCTCTTAAGATTTTTAAAGATTCATATTTTATAACTGCACCCTATGTATTATCAATTATGTCAATTCATTTATTTACTTTTTAAATGTTATAGATAAATAATTATAAAGGTAATTAAATTGCTTAAACTAAAATATTAAAAAAAGTCAAACTTGGAACGGATAAATGAATAAAATCCTTAAACCGTCAGATGCAATCCAATCGTCACAAAAAGAAGATTTGGAGCATTTTGGTCCCCGCCCAGTTGAGAACTAAAGAAAGTTGAAGATACTTCTCGCTTCTCCCCAATCTCCAAAACCATGAAAACACCGGATTTTGAATTTGGCTTCATATTTTTATTGTTCTCTTTTTTCTCTATATCATCATCTGCTATTTCACATCATGCCAATTTTATGCTTAGATTCCCATCTTCAACTATAGCTTAACCGGAGCAGCTCTCTCTTTCCACCACAAATAAGCTATACAGAACCAAGTGTTTCACACAGATCCTTGACCACTACAACTACAATCTGCAAAGTTATCAAACGTTTCAGCAAAGATACTTGGTCAATAACACCTTCTGGGATGGCACTGAAAAGAATGCTCCAATCTTTGTCCAGACTGGAAATGAAGGCGACATTGAATGGTTCGCGCAAAACACCGGATTCATGTTTGAAAAAACACCCCACTTCAAAGCCCTTCTTGATAATATTAACAATATTATCTTTTAATTAAATGTTAATAATTTAATTTAAGGGTGATGTTGAAATATTAAAATGTATAAATTAAAGGGTGTACATACCATTTTAGAGGGATGGAACTATCGCCACTCATCAACCTAGTACCAACAGTTATAGAATTTAATTGGACTTGAAAAGACTTGCAGGCCTATAAATAAACCTACAAATACTTCTATTATTATTGTCCTGCCAAAATGTTGCAACATCATGAAAATATCACATTTTCATGACCGGCCGAAAGATAAGCAAGACCCATTATACAGCAATAGCAGGGCATACTATTATTGGATAGTGGGCCTTGTTTATCTTTAAATTTGCTTTATTATTGGTGAAAATGTGATACTCTTAATAAAATGTGTACTCACGAAGTGGGGAAATGATATTGAGTACGTAGCAATTACAGTAACAGTAATCTGGAAGTGGTTGTTGTCATATGTCTTGCAATGTCCATTTAGCTTATATATAAGATGTTAAAGCCAAGGAATTAAATGGTAGGGAAAGTGGTGGTTGTGTGATAGGAAGATGATGGGAAATTGATGGATAGAGAAATAAAATGGGAATGCCGAAAAACTAACACGTGCTTTGAAGTTATCTTTATAAGATGGCAGCTTGACCGATGGCGACACTGTGTAAAAAAATCTGAAATTGACGTTATTGTCCACACGTGTGGAAAATCTACCTAACCATCTTTTCAAGTATCTATTAATAAATTCTAAATAAAAATAAAATTTATTTTTACTTACTATTAACATTATGGACTTATAAAAATACTTTTAATACACCATATTAAATTTATTAATTGATACATTAAAAGAAAATATAAAAAAAATTGGAGGCCTAATTTGATAGGATTTTTTAGTAAAAAACAAAGATGATTAATGATGTAGACGTAAGGCTAGCATTGTAATTATATTGCTAAGAAAGCGAACGACTGCGGAGGACAACATTGCTTTTTCATTGTTGACATCAACTAAAGTGAACAGGACACGTCGGTGGACATCATACCATTGCTTTGTCTTTGTTGCCATTATTATTCCTTTGCTTTAACATCTTTATGTATATAACTAAAAGGACATTATTGCAAGACATATCACAACAAAAACACTCAGATTTCTCTTGTTGTAATTGCTACTCAAATATCATTTCCTAGTGACATGGCCGATGCAGCTGTTTCCGCTGTCTTGCGGAAACTGCTTTCAGTTGTTGCTCAAGAGACACAAGCAGAGGTGAAGCTGGTTAAGGGTGTGGATGAAGAAGTCAAGATGCTCACAACCAACTTCGAAATGATTCAAGCTGTGATTGCTGATGCAGAGCGAAGACAAATTACAGAGGCAGGTGTCAGAGTTTGGTTGGACAAGCTGAAATATGTTTCCTATGATATGGATGATGTGTTGGACATGTGGAACACTGCAACCATGAAAAGATTGCAACTTGAGAGTAAGGTATGCTCATTCTTTCTCTTTCCCTACTATGGTTCAAGACAAGTTATTTTAAGCCATGACATTGCTTCCAAGATAAAAGCGATAACTAAGAGTCTAGACGATATTGCAAAAAGGAAAGACATGTTTAACTTTAAAATAACTATGACTAGTGAACAACATCAGCGTGTAGAAAGTACTTCCTTTATTCATGTGTCTGATGTGTATGGCCGAGATGAGGAAGAGAACAGTTTAGTAGGCAAGTTGTTGGGTGAAAGTAGTGAACAGAGCAACCTCCATATCATCTCAATTGTAGGGATGGGAGGTATCGGCAAAACAACACTTGCACAACTAGCCTACAACAATAACGAGGTGATGAACAATTTTGAAAAAAGAATATGGGTGTGTGTATCAAAGCCTTTTGATGAGCTAATGATTGCTAAAGCGATCTATCAAGCTCTAGGAGGTGATAACTCTAAATTACTAACATTCATTAAACTGGAGGTTGTTATTCAAGAAATTCATAAATTGATCATAAGAAAGAAATTTCTTCTAGTTTTAGATGATGTGTGGACAGAAAACTTCAAGAAATGGGAACCATTCCACCATTGTTTAAAGAATGGTCCTCCTGGAAGCAAAGTCTTGGTTACCACACGTAACCAAACAACTGCTCTTATGATGGAATCAAGCGATATTATTACAATTCAAGAATTATCTGATAAGCAATGTTGGTCATTGTTTAGGCGGTTCGCATTTTTTGGTAGGTCTGATAAAGAGTGTGAAGAGTTAGAAGAAATTGGTAAGGAAATTGCAAGAAAGTGTAAGGGCTTACCTCTCACCGCAAAGGCATTAGGGAGTCTTTTGCGTTTTAAAAAAACTAGAAAAGAATGGAAAAGCATCTTATGTAGTGAGATGTGGAAAGTAGAAGAGTTTGAAGAGGGTGTCTTCCCCCTATTGTTATTAAGTTACTATGATTTGCCTTCTATGGTACAACGATGTTTTACATATTGTGCCATGTTTCCAAAAGACTATGTATTTGATAAAGATGAATTAATTAGATTATGGATGGCTCAAGGTTATCTTGGATTAGATTATAATAAAAATATTGAGGTAGTTGGTGAAAAATACTTTAAAATACTAGCAATGCGTTCCTTCTTTCAAGAGTTTGTAAAAGATGTTGATGGTAGTATTACAAGTTGTAAGATGCATGACATAGTGCATGATGTTGCCCAATTTCTTAGCAAGAATGAATGTTCTATGATTGAAATCAAAGATCTTAAAGAAGGGAACATATATGCTTTATGTGAGAAAGCTCGTCAATTAATGTTGATGGGTACTGAAAATGATGCATTGCCAATCTCTATCTGCAATTTCAAAAAGTTGCGAAGCCTTATGATCAGAGATAGATATAATTCAGGATTAGGCAACAAAGTATTTCATAAAGTCATACCAAAGTTATTTAAAGAGTTGACAAGCTTAAAGGCCTTAGAAATTCATTTTAATATACCTATTTCGAAGGAGATAGGAAAACTCTTACATTTAAGATATCTTGATTTGAGCTTCAATTTTGGGTTAAGAAAGTTGCCCGAGTCATTGTGTGAGTTGTATAATTTACAAACACTAAAGCTTGATTGGTGTATTAGTCTCAAAGTGCTACCTCAAGGGATAGGGAAGTTAATCAACCTACGCCATTTAATGAATGATGGCACTGATTCTCTAAGGTACATGCCAAAAGGAATTGAAAGATTAGCAAACCTTCAGACATTAACTGAATTCCATTTGAGTGGTGGTGATTATGGTCGCAAAGCATGCTCACTTGAATGTATAAATAACTTTCAGCACATGGAATCTTTGGCTATCAAAAGTTTAAAAGATTCAAGAGAAATTATTGTTGAGTTTGGGCAACTTAAAAATAACAAAAACATCCGTCAATTGGAATTAGGGTTCAGAAGGATAGATTTTGAGAACAACGATGAAGCAGTTATTAAAGCCTTCCAACCACCTTCAAATTTGCAACGATTATCAATAAGGGAGTATAGAGGTCAGTCCATGTCTGGTCTTAGAATGAGGTTATTAACCAATTTGAAGTCGATATCTCTAATTCAATGCATCCACTGTTTGCATTTGCCTCCATTGGGAAAATTGCCATCTCTTGAAACACTTTGCATACGGTGGATGTTGTGTCTGAAAGAAGTGGGTAATGAATTTATGGGAATAGAAAGAGATGACACTTCATCAACTTCATCATTTATCTCCTTTCCTAAATTGAAAACTCTCCAGTTTGAGGTTATGTGGGAATGGGAAGAGTGGGATTTTGGGACTAAAGATGATACCACAATCATGTTCATGCCATCCCTTCATACTTTGAAACTCCGTCGGTGCACCCAATTAAAGGGATTGCCAAAACAGCTTCTTGAAAAGGCACCACTGCAACACTTGTCAATAGAAAACTGCCCTATTTTACAACAAGTTTATAAGAAAGGGAAAAGAGACAAGTGGGACCATATCTCTCACATCCCTAATATCCACATCTAAGTTGAGGTATATTCTCCTCCTCTTTTTACTTGGTTGTTATTGCTTTATTACATTTCTCTCTGTACTTGATTAAATACCTTGGCAATTTTTAAAATTCATTCCTAACAACCTTTGTACTCATATGTTGAAGTTTTGTGGGTCTTATGTTGTAACATTTTTGTAAATTTTGGTTTTAACTTTCAATCTTGTGTAAGTGATGAATTTTGTCTAATTGTTTGATTAATTTTATAGGATCCAACTTAAACTTATTGACAAATTGTTTGAGATGGAGCAAGGGTGTTTTTTGTCAAATTTATGTGACTTCGGTGGTTAGTGGAATTGAAGAGATAGAAGTAGGCAAAGAGTTAAAGATGCTACAAGGTTTTACAATTATATGTGTAGCAAAGGGTAAACATATATATATTTATATATTTTGAATTTTACAATTCTCTGTTAGATTTAACTATAGAAGGGGGAGTTAATGGTTTCCAAACTCATGAATATTTTTATCTCTCTACTTTAGGTTTGCTGCTTAAGAACCAGCCAGAAGGAAATTAAGGTTGTCTACTTTATCTTTGTGATTTCTCTTTTGTTTGTATATTCGTCCCATTTTATACTATTCTTACCATTCTTAATGCATACTGTTGCTAAATTTGGGAATCCAATTTTTTTTTTTTTTGAAGGGCATGATGGACTTTTGAATTTATTGAAAAAAAAGATTGAAAGGAAATAAGCACATGATCATTGTTGTAACTAAAGGTGCAAGACGAGAGTTGCTCTTTGAAAACAGCGAGTGCTTCAGGAAACAAGCTTCTTTATAACCTTCATTTGTGGACATGTCAAAAGATAAAGGTATAATTGCTAAAATAATTTAGTCTTCTTTTGTGTAAGATATGTTATTTCTCATTCTTAGAAAAGGATGTGTGTTTATCTGCTTCATGGATATTTTGATGTTGTGTTTATCTCTGTTCTAAACATAGGTTATTTGTATAATTGTCTTGCATTTGTCTTTAGGTTTTATGCTAGAGACATCAAATAATTGTAAGTTTTTTAGGAGTCCAATTTTGAATTTGAGAAAAATAATCAGCTTGTTACCTTGTTATATGGTGATTTGGGTGCTGTTTACTTCTATTTGGATGTATTCGAAATAAATCTGTTGCCATTCTAATGACGAGCATTTTAGAATACCATTGATGATTATCTATACTTATGGTTGACATTTACATTTCATTTCATATTGGTTGTTAATATGAAGGTAGAGTGCCTAGAGTGATTTGAATATCTACCAAAAACTTCCTACAGAAAGCTTGCATAGACAATCTAAGATCTGCTAGAATTAACGACTCATTCCATAGTTGAGACATTAAATCTCTATAATATATTTAGGAGTCCCTCATTGAGGATGAGATAATATGGTCACTCAATTGCACCATGATATATGTGATTCGAGTGCTAATCACTTCCATAGAGATATATCATGGAACTCTCATCATTTTCCATTTTGTTATAATGTTTGTGACTCATGGTCATCATACACCATGTTGTTGACAAATTTAATCTTTGATTTTGCAGGAAAACTTCCCCTAAGTAAAAGATTGCTATAAATTTTAAATATATAGGCAAATTTCCTGATGTCTTGTTATTGTATTTTGTAATTACTTTCTCGAAATATTTGACAGCCATTTGAGGTAGATGTGTAACCATCCATTCATGTTTTACTCACCTGGTAGATCTAACACACATGATCTGTGATATTCTAAACAGCGCATCTGATGATGTGTATTGCACTTTGCTCATCACAATGCTATTCATGGTGCTATGGCTGGAAACATAAGTTTCACAGTTGGCTCTGTTAAAGGGAGATATGTTACACACCATTCCATATAAGTTTTTCCTTATTCTTATTCAAGAGTCATTTGTGTAGGAGGAAGGTGAACTAACAACACGATAATGCTCTTTTAGGACTTTTATCAAACATTTGGTTGACAACTCCTAACAATATTAGTAACACTTAAGATCTTATTTGAATGGTCACACAAATACAACAAGCAACACAAATAAGGCAAGAACATAACAAAGCTAAGAGCAAATCAAACCACAATATAACACAAGAGATTTTACGTGATTCACCAATATAGTTATGTCTATGAAGGTCACTGATTTCATTAGTATGAAAATAACAAAGTTACAAGAGATTACCTTTACTTCTAAACTATCTTCCCCCTCTAGCTCTCAATCTTTCAACCTCACAAGTTCTCAATGTTAGGGTTTTTTTGTTCTCATAATTTGTAAAGACACACACACCTCTCTCAGAAATTACACACACTTTTTGTTTTTTTTTTTTAAACTCCCCTAATAATACAACAATATATATTAAGACACTTTCTAAAATTACAGCAAAACCCATCCAAACAAGAAATTATAAATAACGCCTCCGCCCCCTCCCCCCCGCCGCCACCCCTCTCCCCCTTCCACCTTTCTCGGGCAAAAAAGAAAAAAAAAAAAAAACCTACAATATATGAAGTTATTTTGAGACATACATCAACAATTTGATACCAATTTATGTGGAGTTCTTGATCACAAGTCTCCGAGAAGACTTATAACTTAGAATTGAATATATCTTAGTGCTCATAGTGCAAAGAATGATTTTCTTTCTGATTTTATTACTAATGGTCAGTGTTCCAAAACTCGATACTCGACCGGTGAGGTAGCGAGCAGCGATTACTCGGCAACTCTGCGAGTACTTGGTTTGACCATCGGTCAACGGTCAAACCGTTGACCAATGGTCAAACTAGGTCAAACCTATAAAAAATAAAATTAAAAATTTTTTATATGATCAAAATATAATCATATGACCACAAAACACCATCAAACCTATCTCATACAATTTTCAAAGTCACTTTAACACGATTACATAATTATAATTTTAATATTTATGGTCAAACTATAATTAAGCTAAAAGTCAAGGGTAAGAACGAAAGTTTTAAGGGATGTGACCATCATTTTTAAAGTTGATTGGGGAGGAAAACATGAAGCCAAAAAGTTGAATTATAAAACAAAAAGAGAATAGTGAGTTGAAACTAGTGGGAGTCGCCGAAGGAGAGAAAGAAGAAGTAAAGAAGAAGAAGAAGAAGATGACCGACGGACCGAGCAACTTCAACCAGAGCAAGACCGACGCCAAGCTCGTCGACGCAGCCACGATCTCGCCACAAACCGAGCAGCTGAAGCAAACCAAACCAATTGCTGCACCCCAACCAGATCGACGACGACAACGACGATGGGAGCTTCCAACGCGCACGACCTGTAGAACCCAGCTCAAGCCGACACCAAGCACGAACCAGACCTCACCGAACTCAACCAAGACCAGTCCTCCACGCACGCAGAACCGGTGACAGATTGAAGGTAGATCAGAGCAGAACCGGTGACGGCAAGTGCCATCACGACCACCACGAAGACCCGACTCGAAAACAAGCTGATCCATGCCATTTTCAGCTCGAGATCAGATCCCAAACCCAACCAAATCTCGTTGAAACAGTGATGAAGTGTGACCGGAGCTAAACCAGAACAATGGCAGCAGATTGGAGAGGAAGCACTGAGTTGGATCGAGTTGCGCTGAGTTGGACGGAGTTACGCCAAGTTGGGCCGAGTTGCACCGAGTTGGGCTGAGTTAAGGTTGAGTTCGGCCGATTTTTGTCCCGGGCGGATTTGTGCTGCCGATCCGGGGATTCTCGGATCGGCAGCCGACCGAGTGGCGAGTCCTCGGCGAGAACTCGGCCAACTCGGCCGAGTTTTTATTCCATGCTAATGGTTATTATTATATGACATATCAAATAGATAATCGGCTATGTAAATCTTGTTCAATTTTTTAGTTTTCACTTAATCATTTCTAATGTCATTCCTGATTATTATGATTTAATGTGACTGATGTAAATAATTTTTTAGAATAGACACAGATGTTTCTTATCAAAGTTGGTTTTGGTAGTGAGTGGAATACAAGAGAGAGTATGAGAGGAATTAGAGATGTGGGAAGACTTTACAATTAACATGCATTGGTCTTAAACTTTTGGGTACATAATATGACGTTACTAAAAAGCAACTCAATTTCTCAAGAGAATCCATTTTCATAGCATGATGGAGTGAACAAAACAGGATATGCCATGAGGAAGGATGGAAGAAGAAGATAGATTTACAATTATTATTTCATTATGATGTGTCTAGAAGATGTAGAGTCTCAATAGTTGTGGTGGTATATTCAAACCTGAAATTGTCGTTTATATATAGGGGTAAAATGAGGCACATGTGATGGACTTGATAATTTGATTTTACTACCCCTTCTCCCACTTGTTTTTAGGTCTACAGGGAGTCAACAACAGAATCACGATCACTTCCAGCATATCACTTGTTGTAAATAAATAACCGTCTTCACTAGCCTATCACTTTCAGGATAGATCATATTTTGTTGTTCTAGTTGTTTCATGATTTACCTCTATTCTGCTTAGGAAAAAGCTCTTCTTGATCCAAGGTGTTGTGCTCACTTGTATGCTCTTATGCGATTTCCTCATTAGATGCTGACTTGGTATTGATCCATCCTAATTAGGAGTTGTTTGAATTCATTATGGAGTAGGCCGTAATTGTCTTAGGTATAATGATCTTCCATATGACCTACTTGAAGTGACTTGATATATAGTAGACCAATTAATGCTTATGAGAAATTTTGTCAAAGTTACTATGATGAACCAAATGTCTTGTAGTACTTAATATGATACCTTTTTTCCGAATTTAGTATTGCAAAGGAAATGTAAAAGTATTATAAATATATTGGACTAAATGCCCTCAATTATTGAATAATGAAATAGATTAAATTTTTCGGATATACATAATCGAATTCTAATGGAGATTTCCGAATGGATTGGAAATAAATTCGAATCTGAAAAGTAATATGATGATCTATTAAAGTGTATGAAGAAAATTAGTGGCCAAGAAATTGTCATGAGAGAGCATGATTAAATGGATCAATTAGAAGTTATACAAGGGCACAATTGGAATTGAAAAATGTTGAATGCATAAAATGTAGAGAAAGGAGGGCCAAAATGGGCAAATAAACAAATGGCATGAGTGAAAATAAATGACAAACTTTAGGGGCAATTTGTTAAGACAAATTCAAAGCTATAAAAGGTGAAGAAGACACTAGAAACATGTAGAAACTGCAAGGGGTGTTCGGCCAACCAAGGGGAAACCAGACCAACAACTTTCTTTCATGTTATTCAAGCCATTTTTGAGTGGTTTTCAAGCTAATAAAAGGTAGAGAACAAGTCTAGGGAGGATATCTAACCAAGGTAAGTGGTTTTCAAGTGAAAAAGTTGAGTTTCCATGATGATTTGGTATGAAAAATTTGATGCAAAGCTGTCCATGGGACTGCATGTGTGATTGATGGAATTTTTGTGCATGGGTTCAAGGTTTTGAAAGCTTAATTGGTGGAAGAGTAAGCCAAGAAGTTCCAAGCCAATTGGTAAGTAAACTAATGAAAAATTTACTTTGGATTCAAGGATTATTTGTAGTTAAAGTTGTGGTTAGTTTACTTACCATGATGTGTGAAGTGTTTGATGTTAATTTGGGCTTGAGAAATTGAAGGAAACATGATGCTATGTATTTGCTAGAATATGATCAAGTTAGGGTTTTAATGGTTTAAATTGAATTGAATGGATTTAAGTTGTTGTGATGCATGAAAATAAATTGAAATATCAAAGTTTGAAGCTTGAATGAAAAACTAAAAGTGAGATATGCATGTGGGTGATATTCGGCCAAGGTAGGGGTGTATATGTTAGTATGTTGTATTTGAATGATTTGAATGGTTTGGATGATTAAATGATGTTAAATTGAAGTTAAATTGATGATAAAAGTGGCGTAGAATGAAAATAGAAATTGTTGGCTAGTATTGAGGTAGATTTGGCCTAAGAAGAAAAGTTGTATTAGATGATGGTTTTTGAATGATTTAAGTGTTTTGATTGATCATATGGGGTGTGTAGATGATGAGATTAAAGTGAAATGAAAATGAAAATCAAAGATAAAATGGGTGGTAAGCATTCGGTCAACATAGGTTAAAAAGGGGTGTTCAATTATTTTCCATGCCTTTAATATGAATTCCAAGTTTATTTGAAGAATTATATGTGTTAGAGTGGCTTAAATTGAAGTTAGGAATGATTTGGTGAATAAATGATATGTTTGTGGACTAGAAGAAAAATGATGTATATGGATAATTAAAGAGGTTGCTTACTTTGTAAATGATTGGGATAGTGTGTGTATCAATTGGTTTGGTTGTAAAATTATTGAAACTAGAATGTAAAATGTGTAGGGAAGTGGAGACAAGGAAGACGGATTAGGATCCAAATGTGAGCTAAATATGTGAGTGTCTTTATAAAATATTTTTGCTATGATTTATTTTTAAATTTATGCTTTAATATATCAAGTTGTAAATTGATATCAAATGAATTTTAATTGAAATTGTTGCATGAATTATGGAAGTGATTTATATGAAATGTGGTTTTAATAAAAAAGGAAATTGAAACTTGAAATGAAATTGAAAACTTATGGTACTCCTGATAGTATTTTATATATCTTCGATCTCGGTTGAGTACCTTAAGTATGCATTGACCGTGTTGAGAGAGTCTGTCACTAACAGTGGGCGGGACCGTGTCTATGTAGTCTTATGAGTCGCCCAATACACGTACAAGGTATATTGTTAGCTAGCTTCCACATGAGCGACGTAGAATTCCGCTCTGTAGCGACGTAGAATTCCGTTACATAAAACCGGATAAATGGCCTGAACGATACAGAATTCCAAGATGGCCTGAACGATACAGAATTCCAGGATGGCCTGAACAATACAGAATTCTAGGATAGCCCGAGCGATGTAGAATTCCGCTCCACTCTTAGGGTACCATGTAGTGTGGACCACCAGTGGTTGGCCTATTTTATTCAGAACGTTTTTGAAAAATATCATTGTCACCACAGTTAAAATGTTTTGATAGAACCAGAAACCATGCAACCTATTGTTTGTAATTAAATTTAATAAGCATGAATTTTGTTGTATTTCGATTGATTTCTATTGTTATTAAATGAATTATGAATTTTAAAGTTACTAATTTTCAATCATAGCATTTGATTATATAAAAAATGTTTTAAAAAGATTTCTAAGAGGTTAATTGATAAAGTTAGATTTACCAGAAAATCATACGACACTCACTAGGCTATTAAAGCTCACATATATTTTATATTTTTGAAAACAAAACCTCCTTAGAGACAGGTGTAAGTACAAGTACTTTGGTAGCGGGAACTTCGGATTGTGATTAGGTGAGTCGTGCTGATTGTGCTGTTTTGAAAAATAAAACTTGTACTAAATTTTGAAATATGCTATATAAAGATTTGTGTATAAACTTTTGAATGTTATTTGAAATGACATAAAAATTTGTTTGATTCTATGTTTGAAATGGTTTGAAATTTATTTATGCATGACTTATAAATTTAATTCAATATACATTTCAAAATTGTATGCATGTTTGTGGTTGCTTGTGGATTGAGAAAATTGAGGGTCTGAGGCCCAGAAGTTGAGAATATGTATGCTTTTAGAAGGGTATAAGTTTTCTGTGAATTGTTACAGGGTGGCATTTTCATAAACATAGTCGTTATGCTGCCCAAAAGTTTTATAAATCTTTAATGGTAAAGTGTTAATAAGGATTTAGAAACGGGTTTTCTAAAAAAATAACGGCTTAGCTCTGCGAAAATCTTTCAGCCGGGTTGAATGTCGACTAGAAGGTTACCGTAGGATTGCTGGTAGGCCGCCTAAGGGAAGGGGCCTGTCACTTAAAAGAATCAATGCTAAGTATGGTGAGTGTCACTAAACTTGATGGTTATGAAAATCTTTATAAATTTCTTTATAAACATTATCTTGACATCTTATTACATTTTAATGTTATAATGGTTTTTTTTTTTTTTCCTTCTTTTTTGTTTGAGAAACTAGCAAAAAACTTTCTATCAAAGTGGCTTCTATGATTCATGGACTTCAAGAGAAAGAAGAATGTAATGTAGACAGCAGGAGAAGAAATTTTTAGACCAGGGTAAATTGGAAGCATCTTTGAATAGGATGCAATTTAAATCTTTCAGAGGGCAGGGTAGGCATTGATTATAATAGTTAAAGAAGATAAGTATATAGATCAGGTATGTTATTCTGATATTGTGATCTTATAGCTTTATTTTGCTTCCAAATTTTCCACAATGAATAGCTAGGCATTAGATGTTATGCTTTTGCGGACATTAGCCAACTATAAAGCTTATGAGAATAAAACATTTGGTAGACCAAAATGTATGGTATTTCCTTGAAGTATCAGCATTCAATGATGGTATGCAACTTTAGAAGCGGTAAGCAGCCGTAAATTCCTATTTATTTCATTTTTCATTGTAAGGCAACCCTTGACTATGTATAATTGATGATCTTTGTTCCATTTCTTTTTTCATGTACAATTTGTTTTTTTTGAAATAATGTACAAAACATTTATTTTCTCTATTATTGGACATAAAATTGTATTGCAGAAGCACATTTCAATGGAAAATGAACTGCCTTGGCTAGATGCAATGCTCTATTTACTGTCTTGAATTTTTTTCATGTTAATGTTTAGTATAATATGTGTTAGTAAACTATCTGGTTAAACTATCACAAGGAGGGAACTGTATTTAAGAGGCTTGTAAATATCTTGTCTTTGCACTTGGTGTTTTGCTATATAATAACAAGCAAGAAGAAGATGATCATTAACATTAAATATTGGCCTTAATCTTTTGGGTACAGGATACGACAAAAGCAGTTGCTTCCTTAGGAGAATTTCATTTCCTTAGCATGGTAGAGTGAACAAAACATGACGTGTGCAAAGGAAGAAGACGATAAACTATAGAATCATAAATTCACTATGATGTGTCCAAGAGAAGTAGAGCTTCAATAGGTATGCTAATAAATTCAAACCTTAGATCCCATTTTAGTATATACAAAAATGTGGATCATGTAGAGTAGAAAATCTCATGCACTCGCCCCTTCTCACCCTAGTTGTCAGGCCCACGATAAGTTAATGGTAAAATCATTATAGGACAAGACGTGGAATCTTCACCCATGAATAACTTCCAAGATGAGTATCCATACTTTGTTTGTCTTTGCTTTCCCGTATTTCCCTAGGTGATGGCAAGCAAAAGGCTCCTCTTGAATGGAGGTTTTTCATGCTCACTTCTAATGCTTTCGTTCTACTCCTCAGTATGGTCTAAGTTGGCATAAATCTATTCTAATTACGGTTTCTTTGAGTTTGTCATGGGGCCTTATTCCCTCACGCAACACAGACATGGATAATGGTAGGTGATGATCTTATTAATTTGTTTGCTTTAAGATCTTCACATAAGAGTATTTAGGTGCAAGAAAAATTATTTGATTGGAATGTCATTATGAATCTTTGAATTTAAAGGGAGGACATAATTTGACAAGTAACTCCCCCAAATATGGTGTGTGGTGATGATCTGATTACATTCTTTCCTTTCAGATTTCCACCCAACTATATGTAATAGCTAGTTGAGTTTAAATCTTGGTCTTAATACTTTAGTGTCCTTCCACATCCTGTAGGAAAATTGTCTTTGAATAAATTATTGTCTAGTGGTTGATGCCTATCAAAACTTTTGATATTATTGTCTTGTTTGTTCAAATAATCAATGTTGAATGAGGTGAGTAATATTAAAATTGGCAAATGGCTTTGAATATCATCTTTAATTTTCTGTCATACAGTATGCTTGTTTTTTTTATTTGACAAGCTATATTTCTTTGTTTCCTTTCACTTTCTCTTTTTACCATTAATTTAGTTGTGTAAGGATTCCTTTGCCAGTTGCAATATAGACATCAACTTCCAATAGAAAGCAACATTTCAAAAGGAAGCAAATTTCTTCTATAACGCCTTGCCAAGAAAGGTTAAGATATTTTGTGGATATATCATTGGAGCTTTTAAGTACTTCACAACATTTGATCTTATATGATTTTGCAATAAGTCTATCTTATTCTTCCTGTTTACCAAAAATTTTTATCGATATTCCTATCTGCAAAGATATTAATGCAAGTGACTATATTTTAAGCAAACCCTGAGGGATAGAGAAAATCTTAAATACATGTCAAATATCTTATGTTTGTGTTGGGAACAATTCTTTCATTGGAATGCCATTTTGGATGTTTGAAAAGAATAGATTAGTTGTTATGACAGAAGTTAATGTATATTATTATATAATTGTTAAAATGGATAGAGTAACAGCATCAAGCATGTCCTCTGGATGTGATGTGTACTAAATACTGATGATGTTCACCTTCTACTTTCTTTCCTTCCAAAACTTGAATCTTGTAACTAAAGGATGCACCATCAAGCAATCGTTGCCTTTGATATCATTTTTGCTTTGTGAATCAATAAAAAATGAAGTGACTCATGTTAAACTTGCAATTGAGTTCGAATATTTTATTTAATTGTTTGACATACAAATTCTTTATTTCTAATTATACAAGCTACATTTTTTTTTTTCCTTTCGTTTACAATTAATTGACTGTACAAAGCTTTCTCTGCCAGTTGTAGGACACATGAATACCAATGGACAACGACATTACAAGAGGGGGCAAATTTCTTCCAACGTTCCTTGTCAATAGAGGTTAAGAACAAGCATTTTGTGATCTGTATTTTCAGTGGAAATTTGGGTACTCAATAGCATTTATTTGATTGATTGCCGAAACAAAATCCAAGTAACTCTAATTGATATCATTGGGATGCTGTATTGATGCTTCTCAACATGTTTGACTGATTGTCAACTATTGTTAGGATGAGAGCTACTTTCTAAGACCCTGCGTATGGAGAAGCAATATGCATTAGGAAACAAGCTACTCCAAGTTGGTGGCTTGTAAATATCTCAAAAGATGATGGTATAGATTCTATGACTATTCCAGTCTTCTTTTTTTGTGCTAAGACGGGTTATTTCCAATCCTTGTAAAAGTGTGGGTGTTTGTCTTCTTCATGGATTCATACGCGGTTGTGTTTATGTGTATTCTAAATCTTCAGGGTAGATGATTTCTTGTTCTTTTTTACTTCCCTCTTGGTTCAGTTGTACAGAGCTTCCTCTTGCCAGTTGTACACGAGACATCAAGTTCCAATTGAATCACGTCTCATAAGGAATAAAGTGTTCAGCGCCACTATGCCACGTCAAGAAAGGTTGAGGATTCATGGTTGCATTGATCTGTCTTGATCATTTTTGAATCACTTATAGCATCTGATCAATTATTGAAATACAATCCAGGTAGCTGGCTATATGATTTGAGATATTATTTCCATACCAATAAATGCTTGAAATCATATGCAATTAATTCCAAATTGATTATTACAGGAGAACGGATTGGAATCCAGAGCCATGCAAAGTTTCTTTCCTTGCATCGAATTTTGTTGATAGCAACTCTTTGAGGAAGAAGAAAAGAATAAAGAAAAGATCAGAAGATTCTTCTGCACCACTTCAATATCATTGGATACTTCAATATCTCTGACAAACCAAGCAAGACATCAGCAGCTGACGTTTCGAATCAACCACTGTATCACAGAGATAAAAAGTCTAATTTGGTGATAATAGGATGACTGAAGAACAATAATGCCTCATATAATGCCTGAAACAATGGATGCCTTGTCACAGAAGTTTAATGACTAAATTCGATATATCTGTCGACGACATATTTGAGTACTGGACTGCATCTTGTTGACTATTGTAGTACAAACTAGGTAAACGTTGCTATTACTGATTCAGGATCTTGTTTACATGCTTCTAAATTTTTGAATTAGATATTTTTCAGTTGTCAGGTGTAAATATCATAGAGGCATGAGAAATCTTTTCTTCTCTGGTTTGCATTTCACTGCCTAAGAAGGATATGATTAGAGTTCAAAGTAAAATGTTACTCAACTTGTGTAATTTTATATGCTCCGAAATCTTTGATGGACCCAAGGGAAAGGCAGTACAAACTACCTTTGAGTCCAGTCAATTTCTATCAATCTCCTGCTTAAATATAAATAGTTTTGGATTTCTCAAGGTGCTTGGAGGTTTAATTGTCCAAATTTTTGCTTTTCTTTTGTATATAGGGGTTTATCCCCTTTGTCTTTTTACCGTTGTGTTTAACATGTTTTTTTGGGAATTTGTGTTTCTCGGGGTTTGGCTTTTGTGCTCCTTTTCTTTTTGTTTTATTTGAATACAATTTATTGTCGTCTTGAGGGGTTATTGGTGTGACATGAGAAGCTAAGTGCTGGAGATGAGAAAGTTTGCCACGGAGTCTGCAGACCAAACAAGGGCTCTGATTTAAAGCCTTGCCATTATATTTCCTGCGATCGCCAAAATTGGTTAGCAGTATTTGGATGACGAGGCTAATCAAATTGGCCACTCGTAGGTCCCAATCCTTCCACAGTTTCCCGATTCCTGGAGGAAATACTGTCCTTCTATTTGCTGAATATATCAAACCGCTAACAACTGAAATTTTTTGTAGTAGACATCAGAAAATCTTGAATAGTAAGTAGAAGCCAAAAAAAAAAAATTACTGCCAAATACCCCATTTTATGATACACATAAAATTAATGGACATGGAAGAGTAAATTACTACCAAAAAAAAAAATTATGATGAACAAAGAAGCAAAGAAGATAACACGGACTTGGGGTTATCATTGGTGACATTGGTTACTGAGATAGCTCGGGTTTGGCTGTAAAAGATTGAGAGACAGCTGGAGAGCGTTTCAGAAAAATGTGTTATACGATAATTATCATGCTACTTCCCTCAAATACCCTTTTTTTTTTTGTTTTTTTATTTCTTTTTAATCATTATCTTTAGAGGAAACTTCATTTTAGTCTCTGAGATTTCGAAAAATATCAAAATTTTAAACATCTTTTGGAAACAGCTCTTTTAGTCCATAATTTTTTCAAAACTCACTACAAAAAATGTGCTATTCTGAGACGAATCTAATTAGTCTTTGAATCAATTACTTTCGACTCAAAACCTATTTCGCTACCACATTAAGTTGGTCGCACACTGATAGCTAAATGTCCGTCCCAGAATAGCTACTGAGACCAAATTACTGTCGTCTCCAAATGTCGACAATATGCGACCAAAAGGTTAATAGCTGATTCTCTATAAATTTGTCCCCAATTTTTTTATCAAAGAAGTTGGGTATGCTATTTGGAGACGACAAATAATTGTCTTTGATGGTGTGTTTTGAAATGTAACAGATATGCGTATTTGGCTACTAACATTCACGTCTCCAATTGTTGTCAAAGAGATTGGTTATGTCATTTGGAGACAACAAAAGTAGTCTACAATGGGTGTCTTTTGAAATATAAATTACATCTACATCTATTTGGCTACTAACATTTTCGTCTCCAATAAGTAAAGCTAACATTTATAAGTATTATTTCGAGACCAAACTCTTGGTAGGCAAATTCTCTATATTTCCTTGACTCATTGTGAGACGAAATATTTGGTATCCAAAGCCATGATTTTGAAATATGACGAAATTCTTGGTGGTCATCAATAATTAGTTTAGATATTTATTAATATGATTCTGTTAACATTAGTTAATTTGTTTAATGTTTTAGTTTTGATAACAATAGAGAATTAAATATATTAAAAGAGAATATCTAAAATATAGATTCAAATTGCTAAAGAAATATTATTTATTTATAAATAATCAAGATGGAACACAATAATATAGTAGAAAAATCACTATAATAAATAAAAGAAAAAGCTACACCATATTATTGCACATAGTTATATTCCACATGACATTGCAATTCACAAAAGATGACAATTAAGAGATAACTAAAAGGTTGCAAGAAAGTAGTTTGCTGCCTAAGAACCGGTCAAAAAGAAATTAAGGTTGTTTACTTTATTCCTTTGCTTTCTCTTCTGTTTTCATGTTCATTCGATTTTATACTATTCGCACCAATCTTAATGTGTATTGTTGCTTAATTTAGGAATCCTAATTTTATTTTGAAGGGCATGGTGGACTTTCGAATTTATTGAAAAAGAGATTGAAAGAAAATGAGCACATAATCATTGTTATAACTGAAGGTGCAGGACAAGAGTTGCTCTGTGAGAGCAGAGTAGGGAGCAGCAGGTGCTTCAGGAAACAAGCTTTTTTATGACCTTCATTTATGGACTGTCAAAAGATAAAGGTACAATTACTAAAATTATTTAATCTTCTTTTGTATTAGATATGTTATTTCTTATTCTTGGAAAAGGATGTGTGTTTATCCACTTCCTGGATATTTTGCTGTTGTGTTTATTTCTGTTCTAAACCTTTAGGTTAGTTGTATAATTGACTTGCATTTGTCTTCAGGTTTTATGTCAGAGACATCAAATAGTATAAGTTTTTTAGGAGTCCAATTTTGGATTTGAGAAAAATGATCAACCTATTACTCTGTTATATGGTGATTTGGGTGTTGTTTACTTCTATTTTAATGTATTCGGAATCAATCCATTGCCATTTTCTGATGACAAGCATTTTAGAATACCGTTGATGATTATCTATACTTATGGTTGACATTTACACTTCATTTCATATTGGTTGTTGATATAAGGGTAGTGTGCCTAAAGTGATTGGGAGTTTTGCCAAAACTTCATATAGAAAGCTTGCAAAAACAATCTAAGATTTGCTAGAACCAATAGCTTATTCCACAGCTAAGACATTAAATCTCTATAATATATTTAGGAGTCCCCCACAGAGGATGAGTAATATGATCAGTCAATTATACCATAATATATGTTAGTCAGTTGCACCATAATATATGTCACTTCTATATAGATGTATCATGAAACTCTCATCATTTTCCATTTTGTTAGAATGATGAACATTATAGAATACCATTAGTGTTTATTTACACCATGTTATTTACAAAGTTAATCTTTAATTTTGTAGGAACAGTTACCCAAAGTAAAAGATTGCTACAATTTTAAATATATAGGTAAGTTTCCTGATGTCTTGCTATTGTATTTTGTAATTGCTTTCTTGAAATGTTTGACGGCCATTTGAAATAGAAGTGTAACCAATCAATCGTGTTTTACTCACCTAGCAGATCCAACACGCATGATCTTTGCTATTCTAAGCAATGCATCTGCTAATGTGTACTGCACTTTGCTCATCACAATGTTATTCATGATGCTATGGTTGGAAACATAGGTTTCATAGTTGGCTCTGTTAAAGGGAGACATGATCTTTATTTCTGTTCATGAGTCATTTGATACCAATATATGTGGAGTTCTTGATCACAAGTCTTCGAGCGGGCTTATAAATAATTGAATTTGTCTTAGAGCTTATAAAGCAGAGCATGGTTTTCTTTTGGGTTTTATAACTAATGGTTATTATTACATGACATATCAAATAGGTAATTGGTTGTATAAATCTTGTTCAATTTTTTAGTTTTCACTTAAATCATTTCTAATGTGATTCCGATTATAATGATTTAATGTCACTGATGTAAATAATATTTGAGAAAAATCATAGATGTTTCTTGTCAAAAGTGGCGTTGGTAGTGAGTGAAATGCAAGAGAAAGTAGGAGAAGAATTAGAGATGTTAGAAGATTTTACAATTAACATGCATTGGTCTTAAACTTTTGGGTACATAATATGACATTACTGAAAAACAGTTCCATTTCTCAAGAGAATCCATTTTCATAGCATGGTGGGGTGAATAAAACAAGATGTGCCATGAGGAAGGATGGAAGAAGAAGATAGATTTAAAATCATTATTTCATGATGATGTGTCCAGAAGATGTAGAGTTTCAATAGTTGTGGTGATATATTCAAAACTAAAGTTGCCTTTTATTTATAGTGAAAAATGAGGCACATGTGATAGACTGATAATCTAATGTTACTACCCCTTCTCCCACTTGTTTTCAGGTCCACAGGAAGTCAACAAAAGAATCACCATCAGTTCCAGCATATCACTTAACTAGCGTATCACTTGCTATTAAAGAATATCTATCTTCACTAGGCTATTACTTCCAGGATGGATCATGCTTTGTTGTCCTAGCCGTTTCATGATTTTCCTCTGTTCTACCAAGGAATAGGCTCTTCTTGATGCAAGGTTTTTTCTGCTCACTTGTAGTGCTCTCATGCAATTTCCTCATTAGATGCTGACTTGGCACTAATCCATCCTAATTAGGAGTTTTTTGAATTCGTTATGGACCAGGCCTTAATTGTCTTAGGTATATTGATCTTCCAGATGACTTGCTTGAAATGACTTGATATACGATTAACCAATCAACTCTTATGAGAAATTTTGTCAATGTTACCATGATAAACCAAATGTCTTATAGTACTTAAAGAGTCAGTGCCAAGTATGGTGAGTGTTACTAAACTTGACGATTATGAAAATCTTTATAAATTTCTTCATAAGCATTATCTTGATATCTTATTACATTTTAATGTTACAGAAGCTAAGGCTTTTGTGTGTGTGTGTGTGTGTGTGGAAAACTAGCTAACAATTTTTGTGAAAGTGGCTTTTATGATTCGTGGACTTCAAGAGAAAGAAGAATGTAATGTAGACAGCAGGAGAAGAAAGTTTTAAACCAGGGTAAATTGGAAGCATCTTTCAAAGGGATGCAATTTAGATCTTTCACGGGTAGGGTAGGTATGCAACTTTACAAGAGATAAGCGGCTGTAATTTCCTATTTATTTTATTTTTCATCGTAACGCAACCCTTGGTTATGTATATTTGACAATCTTTGTTCCACTTTTTTTTTTTTTTTTGATGTTCATGTACAAAACATTTATTTTCTCTATTAGGGACATAAATTTGTATTGTAGAATCACATTTCAAGGGAAAATGAATTGTCTTGCCTAGATGCAATGCTATGTCAACTTAGTCTTGAGTATTTTTCATCTTAATGTTTAATCTAACATATGTTAGTAAACTGTTTGGTTTAAATATCACAAGCGGGGGTATTGTATTTAGGAGGCATGTAAATATCTTAGTCTTTTCACTTGGTCTGATGCTGTATAATAAGAGGCAAGAATAAAATGATCATTAATATTAAGTATTGGTCTTAATCTTTTGGGTACAGGATATAACAAAAGCAGTTGCTTCCTTAAGAGAATTTCATTTTCATGGTATGGTAGAGTGAACAGAACAGCATGTGTTCTGAAGAAGAAGACGAGAAACTGTAGAATCATAAATTCACTATGATATGTCCAAAAGACGTAGAGTTTTAATAGGTATGCTAATACCCTGAGATCGTATTTATTTATAGACAAAATGTAGTTCAGGTGTAAGAGTAGAAAATCTAATGTCACTTGCCCCTTCTCCCTCTAGTTGTCAGATCCATGATAAGGCAATGGTAAATTCACTACAAACAAGATGTGGAGTCTTCACCAACAGATAACTTCTAGGATGAGTATCCATACTTCGTTTGTGCTTGCTTTCTTGTATTTCCCTATGTGATGGCAAGAAAGAGGCTTCTCTTGATTGGAGGTTTTTCGTGCTCACTTCTAATCCTACCATTCTACTTCTCAATAGGGTCTGAGTTGGCACTAATCCTTCTAATTCAGGTTTGTTTGAGGTTTGTCCTTATTCCCTCACACAGCACAGACATGGACATAGTAAGTGATGATCTTATTAATTTGTTTGCTTTAAATCTTCACATAAAACTATTTAGGTGGAAGGAAAATTATTTGATTTGAATGTCATTGTGGATTCTTTGAATTTAAAGGCAGGACAGAATTTGAAAAGTAACTCCCCCAAATATGGTGTGTGATGATGATATGATTACATTCTTTCCTTTTAGACTTTCACCCAACTATATGTAATAGCTAATTGAGTTTACATCTTGGTCTTAATACTTTACTGTCTTTCCACATCCTGTAGGAAAATTGTCTTCGAAGGATGCGCTGTATAATAGTCAATGCCTATCAAAACTTTTGAAATAATCATGTTAAATGAGGTGAGTATTTAAACTTGGCGAGTGGCTTTGAATATCGTTTTTAATTTTTGTCATACGATATGCTTGCTTTCTTATTTGACAAGCTATGTTTCTTTGTTTCCTTTCCCTTTTTCTTTTGACCCTTAAATTAGTTGTATAAGAATTCCAGTGTCAGTTGCAGAATAGACATCAACTTCCAATTGAAAGCAACATTTCAAAAGGAAGCAAATTTCTTCCAAGATGCCTTGCCAAACAAGGTTAAGACATTTTGTGGATCTGTCACTGGAACTTTTAAGTACTTCACAGCATTTCATCTATGATTTTGCAATAAGTCATCTTGTTCTTTGTGTTTACCAAAAATTTTTATCGACATTACTGGCTGCAAAGATGTTCATACAAGTGACAATATTTTAAGCAAACCCTGAGTGGTAGAGAATGTCTCAAATACATGTCAAATATCATATGTTTCTGCTGAGAAAAATTCTTTCATTGGAATGCTATTTTGGATCTTTGAAAAGGCTAGATTAGTTGTTATGACAGAAGTTAATATTTATTATTATATAATGTTGAAATGGATAAAATAACAGCATCAAGAATTCTCTCTCTCTCTCTCTCTCTCTTTCTCTCTGTGCTCCTACCCAGAGACTTTTCTTCCTTCTTTCTTTCCTCTCTACACTTTTAGGGTTTATTAAGATGTGCCCTGCGGTTACTCAACCCTTACCTCTTCCTGCCCATGGTTTTTTCTTTAAAGGTGACTTATTTCTTCACAGCTTCATATTAAATATTTCTTAATTAGCTTGTGTTTCTGGTTGTTTGACTCTTTGTTTGCTTTGTTATCAAATGTGAGGGAATGGGTATGTTGTGATTTGCTAGTCTTGATGTTTTTATAGATAGATTTAAAAAACGTTGCTTGTCTATTTTGTTTTGTCTATATGTTGGTGTGTTTGGTTTTAATGTGGCATCTAAGAGGCTGGGGCAATTGCTGGAATATGAGCTTGTGATTTTTTATTTTATTTTTTTCCCTATAGTGTTGTACATGCTTTCTTTGTGGAAATGTTCTTGACATGACAATTTATAATTTTTGCAAATTGTATTAGGTTCAATGTTCAGATTTAGTGGTGTGAAAGGAGGTTAGATTTCGATATTTGAAGATACGTTTGCTTTTGAATTGGCACTAAAAGACTATTATTAGTGGAAAAATAACACCTGATGGCCATTGTCAGAGCTGAAGGTGCAGGATGACAGCTACTTTCTGAGAGCCTGCGTATGGAGTAGCAATATGCTTTAGGAAACAAGATGGTGGTTTGTAAATATCTCAAAAGATGACGGTAATAGATTCTATGACTATTCCAGTCTTCTTTTTTCGTGTTAAGACATGTTATTTCCAATCCTTGTGAAAGTGTGGGTGTTTGTCTTCTTCATGGATTCATACTAGTTGTGTTTATGTCTATTCAAAATCTTCAGGGTAGATGATTTCTTGTTCTTTTTTACTTCCCTCTTGGTTCAGTTGTACAGAGCTTCCGCTTGCAGTTGTACGCCAGACATCAAGTTCCAATTGAATCACATCTCAGAAGGAATAAAGTGTTCAGCGCCACTATGCCACGTCAAGAAAGGTTGAGGATTCATGGTTGCATTGATCTGTCTTGACCATTTTTGAATCATTCATAGCATCAATAATGGAAAATACAATCTAGGTAGCCGGCTATATGATTTGAAGATATTATTTCCATACCAATAAATGTTGGAATCATATGCAATTAACGCCAAATTGATTATTACAGGGAAGGGATTGGAAGTCCTGAGGCATGCAAATTTTCTCCCCCTGCAATTCAATTTTGTTGATAGCAAACTCTTTGAGGAAGAAGAAAAGAATAAAGAAAGATCAGAAGATTCTTTTGCTCCACTTCAATATCATTGGATACTTCAATATCTCTGACAGACCAAGCAAAGACATCAGCAGCTGACGTTTTGAATCAGGCCACTGTATCACAGAGATAAAAAGTCTAATTTGGTGCTAATAGCATGACTGAAGAACAATAATGCCTGAAACCAATTGGATGCCTTGTCACTGAAGTTTAAGTACTAAGTTTGATATATCTGTCGACAACATATTTGAGTAATGGACTGCATCTTGTTGACTATTGAAGTACAAACTAGGTAACTGTTGCTATTACGGATTCAGGATCTTGTTTACATACTTCTAATTTCTGAATTAGACCTTTTTTAATTGTCAGGTGTAAATATCATAGAGGCATGAGAACTCTTTTTTTCTTTATTTTGCATTTCACTGCTGAAGAAGGATATGATTAGAATTCAGAAGAAGATGTCTCTCAACTTGTTACATTCATATGCTCCAAAATCTTTGATGGACCCAAGGTAAAAGCAGTACACTTTGAGTCCAGTCAATTCCTATCAATCTCCTACTTAAATATAAATAGTTTTGGATTTCTCAAGGTGCTTGGAGGTTTAACTGTCCAAACTTTTGCATTTCTTTGTATATAGGGGTTTATCCCCCATGTCTTTTTACGATTGTGTGGAATTTGTGTTTCTTGGGTCTGGCTTTCATGCCCCCTTTTCCTTTTGTTTTATTTCAATACAAGTTATTATTGTCTTGAGGGTTTGTAGGTGTGACATGAGAAGCTTTTGGGGTGCCAACCTAGTTGGGATGCCTTGAGTCTTCTGAAAAACATTTCTCCTCTTGATTGATGTTTTCATATTAAAAAAAAATGCCGGAGATGAAAAAGTTCAATGCAGTTTGTAACATCATGTTTGAAACAACAGAAGGCGGAATTGTTCAACAAGAAATGCTGACAACTTTCTAATGTTATTTTGCATTTGCTGTGTTGCAATTTTTAATCATTAGCAAGAAGGTTGTAGTTTAGTCATCATATTTGCAGTACTTCCAATCTTAGTAAGTGCTGTTGCGGAAGTGCTGCCAGATTTCATGAATGTGAAGAAGGATTCATCAGTGAATTTTATAATTATATGCATTTCTTGATGCAGTCTTGCGGAGGGTTTTATACCATGTACAAAAACTAATTTTTTATTTTTTAACTTTCAACACAAACAAAAAACAGAGATACTTGAAATATTCTAAAACAATGATTTATAACAATGGCTGCAATTTTGGACTCTACAACAGAGAAAAAAGTATTTTCCAACCGCTGTGTATGCAATCAAAGCCTTAGGCCAATGATGAGATTTTGTTGAATCAAAGTTTATTCATGACAAATAATTGAGACCAACTGATATTTTGTAAGGCTGAACTGAACCTTAAAATTAATTTTGATGGAAGTTAAGTAATAATAGGGGGCAATTCTGCAATTTTGAATAAAAATTCTATATGCTTGTAATTATGTTTAAAGGATCATAGGAGTTTTAAGCAATTTATCAAAAAATAAAAACAAAACTAATGAATTATTATTACTTTTTTGTTAGAGACATACCGTTTGGGCTAGTGTTTGGATAAAATTGGAAGCACATTACTTAACAAATAATTAAAATAATGTAACATTGGACTTAACAGACTTGGAAAGCCGTAAACATCTTTATAAGCACTTTTGCTTCACTTAGTTTCTTTTTCTGACGTTATTCATTTAAAACATCTTTGTAGAACGTCCAATAAGATATATAATAAATTCTATCCAAGCCAATTAAATTTCAATCCAAAACCTTTTATATAACTTAGAACTTTCTTCCAGCTAACAGTCAATTTGTTTTTATTGTAAAATTCATTAAACAAAAAACATAAATTAAATCTTGATCAAACTCCTTTATAGCATTGTTTAGGCCTAAAGTTTATCAACAAATAAATGTATTCCTTATACTTAAAAGACATTTCAAGTTTATGTCTGTGTTGATTTTTAGTTAATTTCCCTTTGAAATCATAGCTTAATTCTATAGTAATGTTTTCGCCTTTGAAGTTTGCTATGGAATAATCTAATTAACGTGTATGAAGCAACTAATTAAACTTTAATTCATCATATTTTTGTGTTTCCAGATGAAACTAAAGTAAGGTTTAATTAGTTGTAATATTCTTTTTTAAAAAGCAAATGCTCTGCCTTATACTTGAACCAGCATCCAAGCAAGTTTCCACTTAAAGTGTTTACTTTGCAATGACATTTAAGTGGTAAAGCACCAACGTCAGTTAAATTTTTTAATAAAAGTTCAATAAAAAAAACAAAAAATAGAAAAGAAGGAAAAGAGTTTATTAAAAAACTGTTGATAAAAAAATATTAAATAAAAAAAAAGGACTGAGATTTGTTAACAATTAAATAATTTTTTATATATGAATATGTATATAATTTTCAGATTGGTCTTGAAATCATTTTAGAATCAAGTAATTTCTATCCATAGAGAACTGGTTTTACACCATGTGGAATGAGAATTAGTTTATCTTAGAAATTAGTTTTGAAGAGAAAAGCGCCTATGTATATGTATATATATTCTGCTGTTTGTGAATGAAAACTGAATTCTTTGTATAGAAGGTCATAGTCTAATGGACTCCTTGCCTTCAAGTTTACTTTTAGTCATCTTCTTGCTTTGGAGGTGAAAGGTAGCGTTTCCAAAGAAAATACCTTAAAAAAAAAAACAAAGCATTATACTTGAACCAATATGCAGGCATGTTTTCACTTTGCTCCAGTATGGAAACGTAAAAGATGTGGCAGCGTTTATTTTCACATTACTGAAAACCAAACATTACCTCAATTTTGCTATTGTAATTGCCATTCAGTCGCAAATCCTCTCAACATCA